>JAJPUD010003322.1:171482-256499 GCA_023553655.1 Myrmecobius fasciatus | reverse complement strand
AACCTGAAGATCAGTGTGCACAGGAACAGCAATGCTGTAATGAGGATCAACTGTGAAAGACTTAACTACTCTGGTCAAAACAATGATCCAAGGCAATTCCAAAGGACTCATGATAAAAAAAAAAAAAAAAAAAAAAAAAAAAAAGCCATCTACTTCTAGAGATAGAAGAGATGAGCCCTTGCTTTTTTGGGGGGGAGATATGGATAATACGGAAATATGTTTCATGTAATTTCAAATTTATATTGCTTGCCTCCTTGTTGAGTGGGGTAGTGACAGGAAGGAAGAGAATTTCAAACTCAAATTTTTAAAGAAAAGAATATATAAAAACATACATATCTACAATGTAGTCCTACTTATGTCACATAATGTTTCTGGCCCTGGAAAAATCACTTAACATCTCAGGGCAACCAGGAACCTCTGTAAGATTCTAAGTTACACGGATCCAACCATTCTGGAGAGCAATTTGGAGCTATGCTCAAAAAGTTATCAAACTATGCATACCCTTTGACCCAGCAGTGTTTGTACTGGGCCTATATCCCAAAGAGATCTTAGAGGAGGGAAAGGGACCCACATGTGCAAGAATGTTTGTGGCAGCCCTTTTTGTAGTGCCAAGAAACTGGAAACTGAAGGGATGCCCATCAATTGGAGAGTGGCTGAATAAACTATGGTATATGAATGTTATGGAATATTATCGCTCTGTAAGAAACGACCAGCAGGACGATTTCAGAGAGGCCTGGAGAGACTTGCATGAACTGATACTGAGTGAAACGAGCAGAACCAGGAGATCATCATACACAGCAACAACAATATTACATGATGATAAATTCTGATGGACATGGCTCTCTGAAACAAAGAATTGTCTCAAACCAGTTCCAATTGTTCACTGAAGAAAGCCATATACACCCAGAGAGAGGGATATGAAATATGGACCACAACGTAACATTTTCATGGTCTCTATTGATATTTGCTTGCATTGTGTTTTCTTTCTCTGATTTTCTTTTTTTTCTTGTAGATAGGATTTTTCTTGCATAACTTGTCAAGTATTTTAACATTATTAACATGTAGTGGACTTCCTGCCATCTAGGGGAGGGGAGGGGACTGGGGGTAAAATTTGTAATGGAAAGCTTTGTAAAGATCAATGCTGGGGAACTACCCATACATATGTTATACAAATAAAAAGCTTTAATTAATTAATTAACTAGTTAATTAATTAATTAAAAGAAAAAAGATTCTAAGTTACAGATAAGATGCTAATTTATTTCAGTAGAGGTAGAATTCAATCAAAAAGGAAAAACACAAGTCACACATTTATGGACATTAGGTAAAATAAAGTACTGCAAGCGTATGCCAAACCAAAAAAGGAAAAACATACCTCTTATACAAGTATATGTATATGATCTGCTGCTTTTTCAAACTTAATTTCTAATTAAAGCAAACTAATTACTTTAATCATCCTTGCATTACTTCTTTATTTACTGGGGAAAATTCTAGTTTATCTCCATTGAATATGATTCTTGCTTTTGGTTTTAGAAATTTCTAATATTTTTTCAAATCACACCAAACATATACTTTGTAGGACTTTTGGCATAAAATATAATTGTTTTTTGAGTTTTTTTTCCTGAACATAATTGAAATAATCATGTGATCTCAGATGTTTCTTTTTAAAACTATTAATTGTAATGACTGTATTCCTAATATTGAATTATTCCTATCAGTGGATCAGGGATCCAACTTTTTCATAATGTATGGTTTCTTACATGAATTGCTACAGTCCACTTGAGAAGATTTTCTTTATAATTTGATAGGTATGAATATAAGTACTGAAAACACAGCTGACTACAAAAGATAAAATAGATAGCTGATGACATGAAACTGAAAAGTGTATAAATAAAATTTTAATGCATCTATAAGAAGGAACATGATCAAAAGAAGAAATTTTTAAATCAAATTATCCAAGGTATCCAAAATATACAGACAATGAAATATGTGCATGTGCACGTGTCTGTGGGTTTATAGGTGTATGTGTCTGAAAGAGACAGACAAATAGGAGGGAAAAGGAGAGGAGGGGAGGTCAGAGGATGCAGCACTTCTCAAAAGGACATTTGGAAAACCTGCTCTAAATAACTACTAATGTACATACAGTTCATAGCGCATCATCCCTGTAATCAGGGTTCAAATTCAGGCTCAGCAACTTAAAATTGCGTGACTCTGGGTAAGTCATTTAAAAAGTCCAAGTACCTCAGTTTCAAGTATGAATGGGATAGGGGAGAAGGGAAGGTTAGGGAAAAACAGTAGCTTCAGTTTCCTAGGGTGGCCCTAAGAACCAAATGAGCTAATGTTTATAAATTGCTTAGCACAGTGCCTGGCTAAGAGGAAGGGTCATGCTAATGTTAGATATTGTTGTTATTATCGTAATCATTATTATTGTTACTATAAGGTTTTACTTCACCCAGCAAACAAGAAAAGATGACAATGGATGTAAATAATCAATTATAGAGGCACACTTAAGTATATTTCTGGTGGAGTTTTGAGTCAATGGAACTACTTCCGGAAACAATTTAGAATTATGTAAATAAAGTTACTACAATGTCCATACATTAAGAGTGATGGTGCACATGGGTAATCCTAGAGAGAATGAGGCTGGTAGAATTCTCCAACTTGGGAGCTGAGGATATGAGTAGGCATAAAGTTAGCTGTGTGTTAGAACTATCTTTGTTAGGGTGAGCCTCTAGAAAGAAGGTGTCACAACTAAGGATTGATGAACTAGCCTAGGTCATGTTAAAAAAAAAAAAAAAAAAAAGGGCAAAAATTTTTTGGGGAGGGGCCCACAAATGGTTTCTTCAAGACACCTCATCCTACTCTTTTATCATATACCAGATATAGGTTTAAAGGGATAGGAGGGGGAAGGGGAGAGAGGGGAAGAGGAGGGGGAGAGGAGGGGAGGAAAGGGAGGGGAGGGGGAGGGGAGGGAAGGGGAGAAAGAAAAGGAAAGAAGAGAAAAGAAAAAAGAAGAGAAAAGAGAAGAGAAGAGAAGAGAAAAGAGAAGAGAAGAGAAAAAACTTTTTTGCCTCTTCCTTTTTTTTTTTTTTTCCTATTTTCTTTCTCTAAAAAAATATGGGATATTTCCCTAGAGTCAGGATAGAGGGATCAAAACTGGGAGAAATTTTGGTGATGTAAAAAATAAAAGATAACACAAAAAAGTATTAAAAACAAAAGCAGGGAGTTTTTGGAACAATACAAGAGAAATGATGCAGAATAAGGTTAATAGGAGAAAACATACACTACAATGGCACAAACATAAAAATAAATAAACAAAAAAAAATACATTTCACTGCAAAGTAGCTAATGACTGTTTAATTTTAATAATCAATACTGGCCTCACATAAAATGAAAACAAAAAATGAAAATCACATAAATTGAGATTTTGTCATGATATAAATAAAAGCTTCTTTACTATTTGAGTTAACATGACATTATCTACATGTTTGTAGATGAATGTTTAACTGTCAACAGATTCCTGCTCAAATACAGTTGAATTAGAGGGCCTCTGAGGTTCAATCTAACTTTGAGATTCAAAGGTTAGGAGTATACAGGGAGTGAAGTAACAAAATAACTTAATCTATAACAATCACTAATACACAATGATGAATACACAAGATCTCTGGCTTTTCAAAGAATTTTAAGACACTATTTGACCAAAATAAGATGTCCAAGTTTTCATCAAATTCTGAGCAATTATCAAATTCTTACTGTGAGGGGAAAATCATATTAAGAATGAAATACAAGTTTAAACACTTAACAAAATGGTTAGGAAAAGATCAGCTAGGCTGAAAATAAACAAAGGGAGATAAATTTTGTTTAGGGACAAACTTGGGGTTTTTCTTAAGGTTAAGTAGAAGCAAATGACTAGAGAAGAAAATGGCAAACCATTCCAGTATCTTTACAGAGAAAATTCTAAATGGGATCACAAAGAGTCTGATATAACTGGGGGAAAAAAAAAAGAATAAGAACAATAAGAAGCAAATGTTTGTAATAAGAAGAGTAACAGCTAGCATTTACATAATGGCTACTCTAAGCCAGGCACTTCGCTAAATAATTCACAAATATGATCTCATTCGCTCCTCCCACCACTCCTGGAAGAAATACTCCAAAATGTCTATGTTATCTGTCATTTCCCCTCCTTCTTCTTCAAAAGTGGCAGCAGTATGAAGTGGCTTTGATTGGAGTTTTAAGGAAAAATACCATGATTGTACCTGGTAGAGCCTGATGATATGTGGGTGACAGAGCATCTTCATAATCTGAACTTCTCGGAAAATCTTCTTGAGGTTCTCTTCATCCAGCTGGGTTTTATCTATGATCTTTATAGCAACCTTAAAAGAAACACACACACACATAGGGAAAAAAAAATTTACTCTTACAGTATTAATAAAAGTAGTTTATTTAGTAGCAGACCAAGTTGGGATAGGAGCATGAAGAGGTTCAAAGAGCTCCCAATTCCCTACCTCCACTATCTCAAATAAATTGAGAAAAACATCAAATCGAATGCTGAGAAAATCCCATAAAATGTTGCAGTGAATCATCCCTTTTTCCAGCCCTGGTGAACCCAGGGAGACAGCTAAGAGGTCTGCGGACACTAGCAATGGATATGGTCAGAGGGCCAGCGCTGGCAGGGTCAGTGGAATTGAGGAGAGAGGGGTCATTTAGAATCGTAAAGAGAAGGCCAAGTCAGGGAGAAGCTATGTACCAGGACAAGAGGAGAGCCTAGATCCAACACAGACAAGGCCAGAGCTTTTTAGGGGATAGAAACAGGAGCACACTTAACAGCTCAGTCACTTACTCTCAGCTCACAGAGACAAGGGAGAAAGGAACCTGAGGTGGCCATACCAGATAGGGAGAGAACCCAAGTTCTATCTTGTGCATCAGGGAAGGAGCATGTTCAGAAGCAAGCAATAGCTGTGTGGCTCTGACTCCAGGAACAGAGGAATATAGAGGGCAGGAATCCCAGATTAATGAGAAGTCTACAATTCTGTCCCTCTCAACCAGCTGATCTTTCCAGCTGGGTTAGCTGACAGGGGCTTCATCCAGCAACAATCTATTATAGCTGAGACACAAATGCAGCTCAGTAACTTGCAGAGCTCAGATCAGGGTAACAATGATCAGACTTTGCCCTGGATCAGACTGTCCTGAAAATACTTTAAGCCTGCAGATCCAAAAATTGAGCTGCCACTGGGACCCTAGAATAAAACACTCAATATGCCAAGAAAGCAGTAGAAAGACTAATCCAGACATTCCCTCCAAAAGTACAAAGAGCCTTGGCCCCATTATCAAGTCTTAAGTCAGGTAGTAGGATGAAAGAATGATCAAACAAACAAAAAACAAATTCCACCACAGAAAGCTATTTAATAAAAAGGATACTTAAGACACAAAACATCTACAAGCAAATCTCAAAGAAAGAGCAACTTGAACACAAATTTAACTAGAATTCCTGAAAGAGATGAAGAATTTCTAAAAGAGTTTTTAAATTTTTTAAAA
Source organism: Myrmecobius fasciatus (assembly GCA_023553655.1). Taxonomy (NCBI): domain Eukaryota; kingdom Metazoa; phylum Chordata; class Mammalia; order Dasyuromorphia; family Myrmecobiidae; genus Myrmecobius; species Myrmecobius fasciatus. The sequence goes on along the minus strand of JAJPUD010003322.1, from coordinate 250,967 downwards.
ATAAATTATATGCCATTCTTCAATTTATAAGTGGTCAAAGGATGTGAACAGAAAATTTTCAGATGATGAAATTAAAACTATTTGTAGTCATATGAAAAGGTGCTCCAAATCACTACTGATCAGAGAAATGAAAATCAAGACAACTCTGAGGTACCACTACACACCTGTCAGATTGGCTAAAATGACAGGAAAAGATAATGATGAATGTTGGAGGGGATGTGGGAAAGCTGGGACTCTAATACATTGTTGGTGGAACTGTGAACGGATCTAGCCATTCTGGAGAGCAATTTGGAACTATGCTCAAAAAGTTATCAAACTCTGCATACCCTTTGACATAGCAGCATTTCTTTTGGACCTATATCCCAAAGAAATCTTAAAGGAAGGAAAGGAACCCACATTGCAAAAATGTTTGTGGCAGCCCTTTGGTAGTGGCTAGAAACTTGAAACTGAATGGATGCCCATCAATTGGAGAGTGGCTGAATAAATTATGGTATATGAATATTATGGAATATTATTGTTCTGTAAGAAACGACCAACAGGATGATTTCAGAGAGGCCTGGAGAGACTTGCATGAACTTATGCTGAGTGAAATGAGCAGAACCAGGAGATCAATATACACACCAACAATAATACTATATGATGATCAATTCTGATGGACATGGCTCTCTTCAACAATGAAATGTTTCAAACCAGTTCCAATTGTTCACTGAAGAAAGCCATATACACCCAGAGAGAGGAATATGAAATGTGGACCACAACATAACATTTTCATGTTCTCGATTGATGTTTGCTTGCATTGTGTTTCCCTTCTCTGATTTTTTTTCTTGTAGATACGATTTCTTGCACAACAATGATAAGTATGGAAATATGTATACATATATTCGATTTGTCAAGTATTTTAACATAATTAACATATAGTGGATTTCTTGCCATCTAGGGGAGGGGTGGGGAATAGGGGGAAAAATTTGTAAAAGAAAGATTTGTAAGAGTTAATGTTTGGGGCAGCTAGGTGGCGCAGTGGTTGGAGCACCAGCCCTGAAGTCAGGAGGACCTGAGTTCAAATCTGGTCTCAGACACTTAACATTCCCTAGCTGTGTGACCCTGGGCAAGTCACTTAACCCCAAATGCCTCAGCAAAAAGAAAAAAAAAAAAGAGTTAATGTTGAAGAATTACCCATACATGTTTTGCAAATAAAAAGTTTTAATAATAAAAATAAATAAATTAAATTATATGAATGCTATAAAAGACAAAAATTGAAAAAGAGGGAAAAAATTGAAAAATGAGAGCTGTGTAAAAAAGAATTGGAAAAGAAATAACAGCTTGTCATAATATAGTATAAAATCTGGCTTTAGTAATCAATTTCCTGAAAATTTGAATCAAGAAGCTCTTGATTCCAAAAGACAAAAATAAATATTAAAAACAACTCAAAATAATATGAAATAGAAGAAAATGTATAGTATCTCATAGTCAAACAAAACAAATGACCTGAAAAAGATTGGGATAAAAAAAATTAAGAAAAATTGGACTAAGACATGGGTAAGTCAAAATGATCTCAGACAAAATAAAAGCAAAAACAGATCTAATTAAAAAATAATCAGAGAAACCACATTTTGCTAAAAAGATACCCAATGAAATAATATCAAAAAGGGTTTATACCTAATTTCTCTCATAAAGTCCTTATTTCTCAGATATGTAGGGAGCTAAGTCAATTTAAAATTAAAAAATAAGAGCCATTCTCCAACTGATATATGGCTAAGGGACATGAACAGGCAAATTTCAGAAGAAATCAAAGTCATCCAGTTAGATTAAAAAATGCTCCAAATCACTATTGATTAGAAACACTCAAATTAAAACAACTCACTACCTCACATCTATCAGAAATGAGGGAATGTGGGAAAACAGGTACAGTAATAAACTACTGTAGATTTGTGAACCAGTTCAACCATTCTGGAGAATAAAGTAGAACTATACCCAAAGGGCTATAAAACTAAGCATATCCTTTGAGCACCATTACTACTAAGTTTATAACTCAAAGAGTGAGTACAAAAATTTAAATAGCAATCTTTTTTTTGGTAGCAAATACTGGAAACTGAGGGGATTCTCATCAATTGGGGAATATACTCTGCTCTAAGTAATAGAAGTTGGGGAGGTATATCCTCAGAAGAACTTGAGGAGATCTATAGGAGCTGATACAAAGTAAAGTGAGCAGAATCGGAAGATGATTGTATACAGTAACAGCAATGTTATAATGAGGCTCAACAGTGAAAGATTACCTACTCTGATCAATACAACGATCCAAGACATAATGAAAACTGCTATCCATTTCCAGAGAGAAAAAATTGATAGACTGTGAGAGCAAACTGAAGTATAATTTTCCACTTTATTTTTCTTGCTTTTATTTGTATCAATGCTAATATGGAAATACCTTTGCATGATTTCCCATGTAAGGGGGAGAATTTGGGGTTCAAAAAGGTCTTTAATTCTTAAAAATAATAATTTTTAAAAGAAAAAATGAATAATTGGACAAGAGTCTCATTGTTATACTCCTATAGGGCAAGCAAGTGGCCTTACAAAGACAGCAGGAGAGGCACAGAGAAAGAAAGGGTCAGGATCCACTGGATATAGCTCTATTAGCCCCTCAATGAGAATGGATTTAGTATTCTTTGGGAAGACCCTAAAAACAAAATGGACTTCGCGGCAGGGTAGCATCTGCTCAATGTAGAGGACAATGTCACTGGACCTTTATGGACAATTCTGTGTGTTATTTATAGAATAAGTTGCAGCTTAGGCAACAGAATGCCCAGGAGATGAGGCTATAACCTTTGGGCCAGAAGCATTGTCCAGTCAACTTCTCAACCAGAAGCTCAGAATTGATGGAGTTAGCATATACCCATAAAGGACAATGGTTGCCACCTAACTACACACACTGAGCAAACCACTGACACCCCATAATATCTGTTTCAAAGTGCATAATGTTCAACTGTGTCTCACCCTATCTTACACTAGGAACCTGAAGGACTGCTTTAATCCAGAAGATGAACTAGAGGCTGGCCTTCTGGGATCTTAACATACTAAATCACAGGAACAGAAACTTTGACCAGAGCCTTCATTTGGATATCAGCCTTTTTAATCAGGAAATATGTGGACAACTGCTAAACCCCCTCATCTTGCCCACTGCCAGGTAACTCTAGAAAGAAACTGCCTTCTGAATTTTCCTCCTCCAGTTCTCCCCCCTCCCCAAATCCCACATGTAGGACAGAGGAAACAAACTATGACCTGGGCATTCCTTCAACTCCTTAAGTGCCCTACAATTCCCATGTCGATTTCAAAAGGTCTAGTGTCTAGAGTCTTATTCATCCTTCACTTTCTTCTAAGTTCATGTGGAAAGTAGGGCAGCCCCCAGGAACACTCACTTGCAATCCTTATGAAGAATAACCCCTATGAAAAGTAGAAAGTGAATCATTCAAATAAAGTATTCGTCTCTAAGAAATAAAAACAAAACAAGACCTGGGCCACCTAAAAGCCATACAAAAAAAAAAAAAAAAAAAAAAAAACCTAGACGTATTTTAACTCATAAAAGAAAGCTCCCAAGATCTCTTAGAACCCCTGGGCAAAGTGAAAAAAAAAAAGAATATGCTAGTTATCTACTGACAAAAAGAGCTAAAAAAATTTTAAAACTCCCAAGAAACCCAGAAAAGTTTAGAGTTTTCAAATTAAAAAAAAAAAAAAAAAAAAAAAAAAACAACAGCAACAACAATGCAAGCATCCAGGGAAAAAATTTTAAGCAACAAGGAGCTATAGTCAGAATCACACATGATTTATTAGCCACCACTAAATAGGAGTGGAGAACTTAGAAAATATGATATTCCATTCCAGCAGGCAAAACTTTAGGCTTACAGCCAGTAATAACTTACTTAGCAAAGTGAATATAATCCTAGTCAGGTACAGGGATATTGTATCTTTAATCAAATAAAGACTTCCAAAAGGTCTTAATGAAAAAGGGGGGGGGGGGGGGGGAGAAAAAAGCTGTATAAAACTTGGAAGTTAAAACACAGGAGGTAAGAGAAACAAAAAGATAAACTCTCAACTGAAGGGGAAGACAAGTGAGTTTTTACTATTAAAAGAATTATAAATTTAATTTTTAAAAAGTTGCAAATATTAATTTTGAAATAAAGTCAAAACACAAGTGAGCAAAGGGGAAAAAAAGTCCTAGCAAGTAGATCTCAAAAAAAAAAAAAAAAAAAAGCTAAAAATCAATAGTCTTCTACCATTCTCAAAGTTTGATACAAAATCCATAATAAAAACTTAATACTTAATACTTGGTTAATACTTGTATTCATCCTCCCTGAAACTCAGGATCAAAGCTACTCCTGGATGCATGTGCAAATCAGAACACACATATGAACATTGTCCCTGTCACCAAGTGGGATTCTACTACCAAATTCTGAGGAATTATGATAAAGACCTGACTTCATTTCATAAGATGTCAAAGAATATGAATGAGTAGTTTTCAAAGGAAGAAACCTAAGCTATCAACAATCACATAAAAAAATGCTCCAAATTACTAATAATTACATGAAAATTAAAGCTTCTCTGAGGTTCTATTTCATACCTATCAGATCAGTTTTGGACCACATTTAACTTTTAAGATCCCTTCTAAAAATGATTCTATATTTAGGTGGAAATTTTAACATTCCACTCAACATAAAGGACAAAGTCATTTAATCAACAAGCATTATTAAATACTTGTTTAATATATTTAATTAATACATTACTATGTGACTAGCACTGGGCAAAGCTTTGAAATAGAAAATTACCTATTCTTCTAGAACCCAGTTATAAATTACAAATACTTATTATAAAGCTTAAATTTGCTTTACAAAGCAATGTCATACCACTGACATTGAAACACTGATGTTTCCCTACATTATAGAAAGTTGAAGAGCTAACTGGATACCCATCAATTTGTGGGTATTTTTCAGAACCGAATGCTTTCTGCCTGCTGATGTGGGAAGATCATGAAAAAATGGTAACTGGAAAACATGCATTCCTTTGAGGAAAGTCAGAATGAGCCACAGGATGGAACACATGGCATAATTTGCCCTGAGTTGGCTGAACCAAAAGGCAAGGAGTTATTTTTTCTTTACAAGAAAGATAGGCTTTTCCCACCACCTTTCTACAAAACAGACATATGAGACCAGTTAACTTATAAAAGTATTAAGAAGCTATTTGGAAAAGAAAATCCCTAAATCTCAGTAACTGGCTCATTTCAAAAACTAACATTTATTACACATCTACTATGTGCATGACAATATGCTAAGTGCTAAGGATACAGTAAGACTAGTCTTTTATGATAACTGTATATTATCACATAGTACATATTATATATAACCATATTTTATATATTTAACCATGGCTCACCCTTCCACCCTAAGAAGGAATTGTGGTGACAGAGGTATGCAAAACACAAGCCCCAAAGAAGACAAAGAATCCAAAATATCTTAACAAACAAAACTTCAGAGAAAAAGACAATTGGACACAAATTCAACTAAAATTCTTGGAAGGTATAAAGCAAAAGTTTTATTTACACACACACACATATACATATATGTTTGTAAATGGAATGTAAATGTTTGAGAAGAAAAAGAAAAAGAAATGAAAGCTATGGAACAAATAACTGGTTAAGAGAATTAACAAGCTGGCACATGGAGAATAAAATCTGGCTCAAGCAACAACCTCCCTGAAAATTCAAGACCATATACAGGCCAATGATTCCATGAGACAATAACTATTTAAAAAGTCAAAAAAATAAAAGAAAATATATAATATCTTAAAGCAAAAATAAACTGACCTAGAAAATGGATCAAAAAGAAAAAATTCTTAAGAAACATTAGGCTACCATCAGTTGGAGAATGGCTGAATAAATCATGGTATATGAATGTTAAAGAAAATTATTGTTCTGTAAGAAACGACCACAGGATGATTTCGGAGAGGCCTGGAGAGAACTACATGAACTGATGCTGAGTGAAATGAGCAGAACCAGGAGATCATGATATATGGCAACAACAAGATTATATGATGATCAATTCTGATGGACATGGCTCTCTTCAACAATGAGATGATTCAAACCAGTTCCAACTGTTCAGCGACTAAGAGAGCCATCTGCACCCAGAGAGAGAGGCCTGTGGGAACTGAGTGTGGATCACAACATAGCATTTTCATGCTTTTTTTGATGTTTGCTTGCATTTTCTTTTCCCTCTCAGGTTTTGTTTTGGGTTTTTTTTTTCTTTATTAGATCCAATTTTTCTTGTGCAGCAAGATAACTGTATAAATTTGTATGTGTGTGTGTGTATAAATATATATGTATATATGAATGATTTATCAAATATTTTAACATATTTAACATGTATTGCACTACCTGCCATCTAGGGGAGGAGGTGGGGGGAAAGAGGGAAAAATTTGAAACAAAGTTTTGCAAAGGTCAATGTTGAAAAACTACCCATGCATATGCATTGTAAATAAAAAGCTTTAATTAAAAAAAGAAACAAAACAAATAAACATTGGGCTATCTGAATACTAGAATTTTTTTTAGTCTATATAATTTATTTCAAGAAATATTAAAAGAAAATTGCTCAAATCTTATAGAAATAAACAGTAAAGTAGAAACAAACAAACTCCCAAAAAAGTCTATCCATCACTTTTTTGGGGAAAAAAAACCCCAAATGAAAATTTCCAAGATATCATAAAGAAAATTTAGACCTTTCCAGGTCAAAGACAACATAATACAAGGCAGAAAGAAAGAATTCAAACCAAGATATCAATCAGGATCATGCACAAATTAGCAGGCACATTGTAAAGTAGCAGAAAACTTCAAATATTTTAAAAGGTAAAGGATATGAGCTTACAGCCAAGAATAATTTAACCAGCATAACCCACTATAATGTTACAGAGAGGAATATGGATATTTAATGAAATAGAGGACTTCCAAGTTTTCCAGATGAAAAGAACAAAGCTCCAGAAAACTTTAAAGTTCAAACAAAGGAGTGAAGAGAAAAGGTAAACTTGAATGAATTATAATAAGGTACTCAACAAATACAAAATGCGCCTACATTCAAATGTAGAGAGTTGATAACTTGCAAGCCCTCTGAAACCTATCATCATCAGAGTTCATAAAGGGAGTCAAATTAGACAAGGCCTGGGAGTAGTTCTGTTATATGATGATCTTAAGAATGAAAAGAGGAATAAATACATTGGGGGTGAAAGGAAAGGAAGATTAGGGGAAAGTGTCCCATTATGTGCAAGTGAAAATCTATACAAACAAAAAGGGGAACAGCTGACACTTTAACTTCATTCTTATCCGAATTGGTTAAAGCAAAGATACTAGAATACACACACATATATGCATAGGTGTTTAGAGAATACATTCTACTTAATCAGGAAATATGAAGGAAAGGGGAACAGGAATAAAAGGGAAGAAAGATTAAAGGAAGAATTAGTCCTAAGGAAAACAAACTTTAATCGTGTACAAAAATATTGATAACTTTTTTTGAGGTGGCAAGAAATCCGGAGGAACATTTATTAATTGGGGAATGGATGAACAAATGTAATGGAATACTATTGTACTGTAAGAAATAATAAAAGGAGATGGTTTCAAAGAAACCTGGAAAGGCTTTCATGAGCATCAATGGAAAAAAGAGAACCTACAGAATAATTTCTACAATGATACCAACATGATAGTGGCAAACAGCTTTGAAAGAATTAAAACTCCTGTCAGTGAAATGATCAACTGACATTACAAAGGACTAATGATAAAAACTGTTACCTACTTCAAGACAGAGAGGTGAAACAATTCAGACTACAGTATGAGATCACTATTTTTGGACATGACTAAAGAAGATATTTATTTTTATTTACTATATATGTTTATAAGCAGTTTTATTTTTCTTTAGCTCTGAAATGGAGGGAGGGATCAGAAGGGTGATAAAGCAAATTTCTGCTAATGAAAAAATTAAATATAAGATTTTTTAAAATGAATTTATGAGTTCCTTAGAGAGGGGCTCTATAAAAACAGTATGATTATTATACCATGGGAAATAACCTTAAATTTAAATCCTAGAAATGAGTATGAAAAAATTTAACTTTATCAAGGAGAGGGATGTTCCTGGAGCATTCATAATTTCAATTCCTGCTCTGCTGGGATGCCATTTGACATTTTAATGTAACAGAGAGCTAACAATTCAACCTCCCTCATCTGCAAGAAAAAGTTAACAAAAGCTGTCTGAAGCATTAAAGAAATATCATCAGAACTTTGTTTCAGGGAAAAGGAAGATAAGTCTTTTTATAGAGCCAACTTTGTAAAGGCACTGAACCAAGTATTTTTTTTTTAAACAAATATTATCTCACTCAATCCTTCCAACAACCCTTTCAGGTAGGTAATATTCTTATCTTAATTTTATAGTTGAGAAAACTGAGGCAAACATAGGTTAAATGACTTTCTCAAAGTCACATACCTTGTGTGACTGTCTAAAACCATACCTGAAATCAGAATTTCTTAATTCCAGACTCAACTTTCTTTCCATTGATGGGATTTAAAATAAATTCATGCTGGCATTCATGATCATATAGAAAACAAATGACTTTTTTTTAAAGTTGGAAGTCACTAAGACTTCGAAACATTGCATTCCAAATATGTATTCCCAGAACCTTAACGAGGGTACAGCAACTGGAGGTCTGGCATCAAACATCAAAATTTAGAAGGTGCTGGCTGAACTTAAACTCCTTCAGTAGCACTGAAATTACTGAGCTTAGCACCTAGTTAACAAGAATAATGATTTGAAATAGAAAGCTACCAGATGGTTTGTTCTTCCTCCCCTGGGCTGATACTAGTCCTGGGGTCTTAGCTCCCCCACACCAAACTTAACTTGTTTCTAAAAAATCAATTTAGCAAAGTCTGTAATGTTATTTGCCTCAGTAAAGTTTTGTAAAACTTCCTGCAGAAATTTAAAATGTGAGTTATAGCCCAGTAATTAATGAATGGGAATCAAGTTTAACCTTGTAAATTATACTAAGAAATCACACCCTGCTTCCTCATAGCATAGTCTCTATATTTATTATTTTGCTTTGGATTCTTTCCTAACAAAGTTTTGGCTACCTTAACTAAGTTGCTTTATTGGCTCTTCCATATCTTTAAGAACAAAATAAAAAACCAACTGCTAAGGAGAGAATTGGTTTTTATTCTAAATTGTAGATTACCTAGAAAAAGGAGGGAAATGCTGACAGTGGTAAACATAATAAAACTTACACTACACAAAACAAAAGACCTCCATTTTTTCTTTCAGAGAGATTAAGAACTTTTGTTTTTTGTTTTTGTTTTTTTCCCAGTGAGGAACTTTAATTCTTGATTTCCTCTGGTTCTTGTAGCCAGTAAGAAATTTTCCCTTTAAGTTGTTTTTTTAAAATATGTAAGCACCATAACAGGAATGACAGTCAATTCTCTATGGCAAATAAGCTTATTTCTCTGGGGTTAGACTACGTGACTTCTGAGGTCTCTTTCAACTACGACTCTATGAATTCCTAAAACAACTGAAAAACTTTCCATGGAAGATATTTTTTCATGCAAATAAGCCTTGATATGTACTTTTTAGAGGTGGTACAGTCTTCTAAAAAAGGGGTCAATTTGGTCCTATAACTACTCTATTTCTATTCTCCCCATCAATTTACAGAAGCAAACAACTCATTCTGAAAAAAAAAAATTGTGCTATAGTTTAATACTGTTTTGAAATTTTTCATTTCCATTAATTAAGCCATTACAAAACTGCCCAATGAAGCTTAAGGCAAACTGAAGCTGGCCCAATTTGTAATTCCATCCCATTGGATTTCTTGAGGGTGGTATTCCAAATTCTAAAACTCACTGTAAACTTCCACTTTAAGTAAATATAATTTCTATCAATACAAAATTCTAAATTAGATTAAGTTGGTAGAATGGGTGCATATTAGTTTTATAGCAATAGTTGTGAACTCAATAATGCCAAGTAAAAAAGACTGCTGTCTTGGGGAAAAGAGAGGTAAGGAAGGGGAAGGAAAAAAAAATTTGAACTCAAAGTCTTACAAAAATGAATGTTTTTAACCTTCTTTACTTGTAACTGGAAAAACAATATACCATTAAAATATTTTTTTTTAAATTGAACTATCAAGTTTTCAGGAACACAAATGATATATTTACACAGGCTAGATGGAAACTTTTGTCATCTGACAAATAAAAATTTTCTCTCTTTTCCAAGTAGTTTTTCTATTTACTGATATTGGCATTGGCTGTACATTTGTTCATGTAGAACAAATGACTAGCTAATACAGTATAGAAATCACAAGGATAAGAGTTGTGGCTTTATCTGTACCCAGAGAGAGGACTGTGGGGAATGAGTATGGATCACAACATAGTATTTTCACTTCTTATTTTTTTGTTGTTTGCTTGCATTTTGTTTTCTCATTTTTTTTCTTTCTTATATGATTTTTCTTGTGCAACATAATAATTGTATAGCAGAATTGCACATGTTTAACAACATATAGGATTACTTGCAGTCTAGAGGAGAAGGTGAGGAGAAGAAAGGGAGAAAACAATTTGAACACCAGATTTTGTAAGGGTGAATTTTGAAAATTATCTATGCATATGTTTTGAAAATTAAAAACTTCAAAAAAAAAGAGTTGTGGCTTTTATGTATCATATCTATATACTAAAAAAAGAGCAGATTATGTTTCAAAGGGCTATTTTTAGATTCAGGATTCCTCTTTATGTATTTTTTTCAAGTGTATCAGAAAACTTCTTAGAGTTTTTATAATAGTTTTTGTCATATGTAGATTAAAAAAATTACTATGGGTTCTATCTTAAGGTAAAATATATCTAAGCACAATAATACCTTTTTTCCTATGCTATATATCATATTTATAAGGGTTCTGAGTTGGTTTTATGATCCAAACATTTAACAAGTTCTGAAATTGGCTAATTGGAGTAGCTAAAGGAAACTTCAGTTCTAACCCATGAATTTTCTAATCTAGGGATTTTTTGCTTCTCCCTAGTAAACTATCCTCACCATCATTCTAGTCTCTGACCCCACTAGAAATGTTAAGACTTCATCCCTGGGTCTCCAAATTCCTCCCCCCTTCCCTTAACTCCCCTCACCATGACCCCCTACTCTTACCACTTCTATTTCACTAAGTCTCCCAGCTCTAATAGCTAAGAAGTGGCCTAAATTTTGATTAGGATATCTAAGAAAAAGTCACATGAAACATTTTTTTATGTTCCTTGGCTGAGGAAGACAGACAGGTCTGCATACAATGGGAACAGGATCTGATCAAGGTGCATCTTGTAGGGGAGTATTCTGGTGCTCAGGGATAGAAAAAATTAGTCCTAGGCAGGAAATACTGAAGCAAGAAGAGATCCTGGAAGATCCCTGAACTCAAGAAGCAGGGAGAAATGGGTGCTATCCAGCTCTGGGTCACTATTATCCAGAATGGGGTGATGTGGGGAGAGCAGAGGCGAGAACTGGCACTGGAAAGGATGAACAGTTGCAAGAATGTGAACTGTGCACTGAGCAAGGAACAAATTCAGAAGCAAATAGCTCTTGTGTGGCTCTGATCCCAAGACCAAAGCCAGGTAGCCTAGTAGGAGCCTACAGGAGAAGAAGCAGGGCAGAAGTCCAAGACCAAAGGAGAGAATTGCTCTGAATCTTTACAAAGCTTCTCAGGGGATTACAGCAGCTGAATCCATCAGTATGCTTCTGAAATTCCCAACTAGACACAAGAGAATAGACCCAAATCTGAGTCAGGAACAAGGAGGACTTGGACAAAAGGGCAATGAGCAGGCTTAATCCTGCATCACATCATTGTGGGAGATTTTTGAATGCCTGGATGCCAAGCCTGAGTTGTTAAAATAGCAAACAAGAGTAGACAGAAGAAGCTCAGATGGAAGAATAGGCAAACAAACAAACAAAAAGTCCCATCATAAAAAACTATCATGGTGACAGAGAGATTGAAGACAAACACAGAAGAGAATAATTCAAAAAGATCTACAAGGAAAGTTTTAAAGAAAAAGTACACCTTGGAACACTAGTATAAATAAAATTCCTAGAAGAATTAAAGCAAGAGTCGTTGTTGTTTTAAAAGCTTAAAAAAAAAGATCTTAAAAACCAAATGAAAATTATATAAGAAAAAATGAAAAAGAAATAAAAGTTATAGAGTAGATGTGATGAAAATTATATAAGAAAAAATGGAAAAAAATAAAAGTTATTGAGAAGATGGGAAAAACAATTAAAAACCTGGAACAAGAGCTACAAACTTTACCCAAGAAAGTAACTCCCTGAAAATCAGAATTGGCTGGATAAAAGCTAATGATTCAAGTAATGTAAGTTTAAAAAAATCTTAAATCAAAAGACTGAAAAATTAGAAATGTAAGGTAACAGTAAAAACAATGACTTAGAAAACAGACCAAAGAAGGATAATTTAAGAATCATTAAACTACTTCAAAGTTATTACCAGTTAAGAACCTACATATCATATTTCAAGAAATCCTAAAAGAAAATGCCCATCAGTTTTCTTTCATTGAAAAAAAGAAAAAGAAAAAAGAAACTTGTCAAAAGAAACAAAGAAAGGAAGAAAGGAAGAAAGAAAGCTTTCAAACATATTACATCCAGAGCTCCTAAGTCAAATAAAAAAAACTGCAAGGAGTCAAGATCCAGATCACCTAAGATTTAGCAGGTTGAATCATAAAGCAGCAAAGAGAATAGAACATGAAATTCCTAAAGGAAAAAGATCTAGACTTACAATCAAGAATAACTTACCTCACAAAACTAAATGTAATGATATGGGTAGAAATGAACCTTGAATTGAAATAGTGGTCTTCGAAGACCAAAAAAAGAAAAAAAGTAAAAAAAAGTAAAAACGCAAACCCATAAGTCAAGAAAAGTATAAAAAGATAAATACAAGCAAGTAAACATAAGGTATTAAACAAGGTAAAGACTATCTACATTCTAACCAGATCTCAAACTATACTACAATGCCAGGATCATATAAACAATTTGATACTATTAAGAAATAGGTTAATTAGGGGCAGCTAGGTGGTGCAGTAGATAGAGCACCAGCCCTGAAGTCAGGAGGACCTGAGTTCAAATCTAGTTTCAGACACTTAACATTCCCTAGCTGTGTGACCCTGGGCAAGTCACTTAACCCCAACTGCCTCAAAAAAGAAGAGAAGGGAGAGAAGTGAGAACAGAGGTTAATTAGTAAAATAGGTACATAATATACATAACAGAGATGAGTACAATGGCCTACAAATCTAAACATTCAAACTATTGAGACAAGTACTTGCTTGCTGTTGGACAAAAACTGTCCAGGAAAATAGAAAGCAGTCTGATAGATATTAGGTATAAAGATCAACATTTCATGTTGCACTGAGACAAGCTTCAAATGGGTACAAAATTTAGACACATCATAAATTGCCTGTCAGATCTACAGATAAGGGAAGAGTTTATAACCAAATAAAAGATAGAACAGTTTACAGGAGGTAAAATAGGCAATTTTAATTACATAAAATTAACAAGATTTTTGCACAAACAAAACCAATGAAGCTAAGATTAGAAGGAGAAGGGGGCGAGGGGAATCTTTTCAGCAAGTTTCTCTGATAAAGGTCTTACCTTTAAGATACGTGGGAAATGGAGTCAAATTTATAAGAAGAGTAGTTTCCTGGTTAGTAGTCAAAAGATATGAATAAGGGCAGCTAAGTGGCGCAGTGGATAGAGCACCAGCCCTTTAGTCAGGAGGATCTGAGTTCAAATTTGATCTCAGACACTTAATAATTCCTAGCTGTGTGACCCTGGCCAAGTCACTTAACCCCCGTTGCCTCAGCAATAAATATATATATATATATATATATATATATATATATATATATATACACACATACACATATATATGTGAACAAGTAGCTTTCAGAGGAACAAATACAAGTGATCAGTAACCACATTCAAAAAAAATGTTCTCAATCAGTAATAATTATAAAAGTGTAAATTAAAACAACTCTGGGATACCACTTCACACCAAGCCATCAGATTAGTTGACAAAAAAGAAAAATAACTAATGCTCTTAGAACTATGGACAAAAAGATGCATTAATAGAGCTGTATGAATTAGTTCAGTCATTTTAAAAAGCAATTTAAAACAATACTCAAAAAGCTATTAAACTGCATCCATAACGCTACTATTAGATTTATACTCCACTGAGAACAAAGAGAGAAGAAAAGGACCCATGTTTTCTGCAACTTTTTTTATTAAAGTTTTTATTTTTCAAAACATATGCAAGGACAATTATTTAACATCAGCCCTTGCTAAACTTTGTGTTCCAATTTTCCCTCCCTTCCTGCATGCCCTCCCCTAGATGGCAAGTAGTCCAATATATGTTAAACATGGTAGAAATATATGTGCAGCTCTTTTTGTAGTGGCAAAGAACTGGAAATTGGGGAAGTGTCTATTCACTAGGGTATAGCTGGAATAAGTTATTGTATACGAATATGATGGAATATTACTGTGTTGCAAGGAATGATGAAGGGAATGGCCTGTGAAGATATAAAATAACATAAAGTGAAGAGAACAGAACCAGAAGAACAATTTGTTCGAACTAGAATATTATAAAGCCAAACAACCTTGATATTGAGAAATATGCAACATAATTATCAATGACAATTTCAGAAGACCATAGAATAAACATGTACTCACCTCCAGACTGAGAGGTGATGGATTCAGAGTGCTGAAGGAGGGGTGGCGTTTAGAGGAATGGCTAATGTAAGTTTCTTTTACTTGATCATACCTATGTGTAACAAGTTTTCTTTTATTTTCTCCATAGGGAAAGAGTAAAGGAGGAAAGAACTCAGAACTGAAAATAAAATTTAAAAAAAAAAAAAAAAAAAGAATGTAAATGACTTGAGGGCCAGGGGCTGCCTAGTATCTTCAGCATTTAGCACAGTGCTTGCCACATGGTAAGCACTTTTAAAATGTTTTATCTACTTATCTATCTAGATGACTTTCCAACTCTGAAATTCTGTAAAGGTCATAAGTAGCATATATAAGAACCTCTGTTTATTCAGAGCTGGTTTTACAACAATGAGGATATTCACCAAGTAAATCTGAGAAATGAATGCACACTACAGAAAACGTTGGGCAAACAGCAGGAATTCAAGGTAGGAAGAGTGCTAGAAAATATGAGTACAGAAAAAAAGGCTTAGATTATATGGAAATATAAACAGAAAAAAATGTATATAAATTCCACCTTAAAGAAAAGTTTAACTGTGATAT
Organism: Myrmecobius fasciatus; assembly: GCA_023553655.1. Classification (NCBI taxonomy): domain Eukaryota; kingdom Metazoa; phylum Chordata; class Mammalia; order Dasyuromorphia; family Myrmecobiidae; genus Myrmecobius; species Myrmecobius fasciatus. The sequence continues at coordinate 235,629 of JAJPUD010003322.1, read as the reverse complement.
GACCTACACTATAGCACAATGAATCTCCTTGTTCATCTACAAGTAGATGATTTTATCTTTAATTAGAAATTTCTTAAAATTAAGAAATAACTTATCTCTATTGTCTCAACTTTGTTTACAAAGTTAGGCAGCTGCTCCATTCTCTTTTATATATATATATATATAAGCAAACTCAAACCAGAAGAGTAGCCAGAGAATGGTTGGTACATTTGAAGAAATTTTAAAAGAGGCAACAGTCACAGCCGATATGTTTCTGAGTATTAATGTCACAGAACAAGCAGGCAGATTCCTTCAACACAGACTAATATAGGCCAGGCTGCAAATGTCAGGAAAGGATCATGTTACCTAGCAAAGCTGTCAGAATCACCATTAATAATAAGTTAAACGTCACAAAGAACAGGTATTTTCAATCAATTCCAACACTTGGGCTCATTCTATATTTGCCACATGCCAATAAAACTTTCCATCTACCCTCTTTGGGTATCATAAACAATGCTTGTTGGAATATCCTTTAGAGACCACACAATATCAAAACCCAGCTTGGATCTATTGATTTAATTTAGCCTTTCCCCTTTGTCTGATGACAGAATATAATTCATAACCATTTATTAAGGTTCATGACTGGTGTTTCATCTGAAATTAAATGTATGATGAGAAATTCCACTGAAACAGAAAGAAAAGATTTTCATTACCATACTAGTTTTTTGAAGTAAACTTTAACACCAGGAACAAAGGTTTAAAATATCAGATGCTAAGCCAAAATTAAAAAAAGGGTGATAGGGATGAGAATCACATCTGATAAATAGCCTAAGTAGAACAATTAGCTCCCTCATTTTTAATAATGAAACTGCTCTTAAGAGCAGCATACCTATTATATTTTAATTGGTGTAACTGATGCCTAGAACTGCAATGGTTTTTTGTTTTGTTTTGTTTTGTTTTTACTGCTTACTGTGATTTGTTTATTCTCCATGTTCTACATTAGACACTATGGCATCTCTCTCTCTCTCTCTCTCTCTTTTTCTTTCTCTCTCTCTCTCACACACACACACCCCCATATCATATTATTGCTGAATCTAAACTGTCATTAGTTGATTAAAAGTTAAATATTCCAAAATTCAGTTCAGAAGGCACATAAATTAAGCCTGATGGGCTTAATACAATCCAGTTAATTCTAATGGTATTGAAAGAATAAGACTTCTGAATACTCAGTTTGAAAAAAAGTACTAAGATTTTATTCCAATTATCACAAATTACAGATAATATTTATGGGTTTTTCCCATCTTTAGTTTTATAACAGACTCAGTGTTTTTACATTAAGCAACAATTTTCTATTCATGTAGCCATATTTATGAAGCATATGCTGATATAACCATTTTATTAGCTAGTACACATAATAGTGAAATCTAAAATCTATTTCTAACAACACAACAACATTAACAGCACACCAAAATTCAAATAAATAACTAATTTCATGCATTCTGATAATTGGCAATTAAAGATGCCTGAGAAATTATTCTCTTTCATAATTAAAACCATATTAAATGGATGGGTTTGAAGACATTTTCTGATCATCTAAAAGGGGAAAATCTATTTTATTCTAAATTTAAAAGTAAGTAGTACCTGAAGCTTTACTTTTACTACTCTAGGTTGGAAAGTCATTGCCAAGTGTGCATATCATTTGAGACATTTGTTACTTCAGTTAAGATTCTGTTCAATGTGAATATTCTCAGAAAAATATGAGCAAGAACTCCTTAACATGAACAGTTAAAAAGCAAAATGAACTTTGGAAGGAAAGCTGACGTTGGTTTGGACAGGAGACAATTTAAAGTTCTATCTTCACAGCTTTTTGCAATTATTTACATCTTCAGAAATTTCAGATTAAATAGTAACCTTGTACCCGCTTCCTGAACCAAAAAGGGATGAGACTGTAACTACAAATTGTCTTGACTGAGACATGGAAATATTCCAAAAACCGGTGATCTGATTTAATATTGTTCAATGATTTTTCTGTCCTGGCCAACTCTCAATGAACCCATTTGGATTTTTCTTGGCAAAGATACAGCAGTGGTTTGCCTTTTCCTTCTCCCACTCATTATACAGATAAGGAACTGAGGCAAAGAGGGTCCTATTATGGAGTTCCCCATCTAGAAGCTATTTGACTCAAAATACTGAATAATTTAAATTGCCTTAGATGCTAATACATTGGAGATGGAAAAAAAGGAGAGCTTCTCCAGTGGATTCTTCTAGGTCTTTCAACTTCAACTAAAATTGCAAATGTAGCCTTTAGTAAGTTATGTAAAAGACCAAGGTAGAATCCAAAAGGACAATGAACAACAGGAAATTGTGACAAATTTTTTGAAAATAACTCAAATTCAAAACATGTAAAATAGAGTATACAGTTTGAAATCTATCAAACTGGGAAGCCCCTACACATAGAGTCTATCCATATAGTCATTTTTAAGTCTGTTAGTTTTATTACACTGGGTTTTTCTTTGTCTTTGTATCACCTCCATCCCCCACTCTGTGTGTATGACAAAGCATATAATAAATGCCTATTAGTTTGCAGTGGACCCAAAGCCCTAAGATCTCTCCTAAATTTCAGTCCCACATGATCAGCAGCTTAAAAGCTATTTCAAAGTAGATGCAAAGGTTTCTCAAACTCAGTACGACAAAAAAGTCATTGTCTTGTATCTGCCAAATGTTTACATGTTATCTCCCCACTTGGAATGTAAATTCCTTGAGAACAAGAACTACTTTTTTTTCCTTTCTTTGCATCCTCAGTATTTAGCATGTGATAAGAGCTTCCCCTAAGCCCACTTCTCTAGCAAACATCTCTATTTCTGAAGGCACCACAGTCTTGTCAGTCACCCCAAATGTCTTACTCAACTCCTCACTCTCACTCAAATTCCAGTATTGGGATTTGACAATTACCAAAACTTGTCATTTCCATCCCCACAGCTAACTCTTCTTTTCACTCACACAGCCGTACTTCATTTCCTCATCTCTTCTCCCCCTTATAATTAATATCCTTCTGCCTCATGTTTCTTCCTACTCCAATCCATTCTCCATACAACTGCCAAAATGCTTTTTATTAAAAAAAATACAATTGGCCATAGAACTCCCCAATCTCCCAACCAACAAATTTCAGAAACTCACTATTACATGATATAAAATAGAAACCCCTTTACTTTTTACTGACAGTTCTTTACAACTTAATCTCTTCTGATCTTCTTGTTTATCATTACAATCCTACTTGCCACTCCTCACACAGAAGGCTCCATCATAATGCATCACATGTTTACATGCCGGGATGACTCTTATTTATTTCCCTCAATTTCTTAGAATCCCTAACTTCCTTCAAAGTCTAACTCAAATTGTCCCCTTCTGTAGGAGCCCTTTCCCAACCCTTTTTTCTCACTCCTAAATGTCAGTCCTTTTCCCTCCCCACCCTAAGTTTGCCAGACACAAAAGACAATCCTTATTGTCTGGCTGATTAATGGTTTTCTTCAAGTTTCTACTAAAGTTTTACCTTCTGTAAAGTCTTTCCTAGTTTTCTTTAATCTTAGGGCCATTTCTGAGATTATTCCCAAATTATTCTGTATGTCTTGTTTATGGTTCTTATAGAGTTGTTTGTAGGTTATCTCTTCCATTAGACTGAGCGCCTCAGAGACTATTTTATACCTTTCTTTCTATCCCCACTATTTCAAAGTGCCTGACACACAGCAGGCACTTAATATATCTTAGTTGATTTGACTTGTTGGCAGTGATAGATAGAAAAAGACTAATAGAATACAGTAACTATGTAATCACCTCAGCCACCATCTACAAAATGTTTACTTATACACAAAGAAAAAATTTAAATAATCCCTACTCTCAAAGAGCTCACATTCTATCAAGATCTACACACTTACTATAACATTTGGACACCTCCTGCAGGTTGTGCAAATTTCCCTTAATGAAATTGCTACTGTAACAGTAATAGGTAGCATTTCTATAGAACCTACCATATGCCAGGTACTGTGCTAAGTAATTTAATTTGGTATCTCATTTGATCCTCACAACAACCCTGGGAGGTAGAGGGGGCTATTATGATGTCCATTGTAAACTCAAAGCAGAAGCCAAGTAGTTAGCCAGTTGCACAGTGAAGCAGCTGAGTGTGGATGTGACCTTGCTTCCTCCTGACTGCAGGCCCCAGTGTTCTAGCTACTACACCACCTAGACGCCTCTATTAGCTAACTATGCTGGCCCATAGGTGGGAGGAATCCATCCAGCTTTTGAAAACATATCCAGTCCAAAAGGTAAATTTTCTTTTTATTGAAAGGGAAGAAATTCTAGGGACATGCCTCTGATAAACCAAACAAACCAGAAGATTCAACTTAAGAAACGGATATAATTTCTTCTTATATCCTCAACAATCAAGCAGAGTGCTCTGCACATTTTTACTTTTAGTAAAATGGTTTTTATTCATTCAAGGCTTTGGAAAGAAAAAAAAATGTAACATGCAAACACTAATCAGGGAAATTAAAACCCTAAACTTATTCACAATGGTTCCATTCAGCACATATAATTAGGATCCAAAAATCACTGCTTTAGGGCCAGAAAAGATTTTATAAGATCTTGCTCCCTTCTTTTTCGGGAAGAAAAGTGAATTCTATGGAAGTGAAAGGATTGACACAAGGTAATGGTCACAAATCAAAGCCAATATCCAAGGTCGGGTTCTCTGAATCTAAACTGGGTATTCTTTATCCTTTGCTATGTCAATATTTTTAACTATCATTAGTAGAATATTACTGATTCTTTGGCTCATTACATTTTTCAAAGGTTTAACAAAACAAATACCAAAATTCAATTCATCCTTTAAATGTCTTACCAGTACAGAGCACCTTACATCCATTATCTCACTTGAGTCTCACAAGTCTGAGATACATATTATCATCTCCATTTAAATATTAGGGAAGAAGCTGGGATATAGGGAATTTAAGCATTTGCCTATAATTATCTAGCTCTTGAGTGTTAAGAATAGTCTAAACCCAAATCTGTCTGCCTTCAAGTCCAATTCTCTAAACATTACACCATGCTGACAAATATGGAAATATGTTTAGAAGAATCACACATTTAACATATCAGATTGCTTGCTGTCTTGAGAAGGGGAGAGAGAGAAAAAATTTTGGAACACAAAGTTTTACAAAGGTGAATGTTGAAAATTACCTTTGTACATATTTGGAAAAAATAAAATACAATTAAAACTGAAAAAAGAAACAATTTAAAAATATATGCAATGAATATATGTATTTAAAAAATGCTGCCCCTTCTTAAAGCAAATAAGATAACAGGGACAGTGATCAGAAAAAAAGGTATAAATGATGAATTACAAATGAGAAGAAAGCGAGTCTCTGGCTGAAGAAATAAAAAGTCCACAACTTCACTCTCCTGCCCATTACCTATAATGCATATGAATATACATATAAACAATACCCCTATATTGACAACTGGGTTCAAAGTGAGTGTGTGTGTGTGTGTGTGTGTGTGTGTGTGTGTGTGATTGTATACTATATTGTTATTGTTCCTAACTCTATTCCTTGCCAATATTAAATATATTTAAAATTTAGTAAAATATTATTTCCATATATTGCAAGCAATGCTTTGGCAATCAACTCTAAAGGTCAAAATCAAATAGATTACTATGGTTTGCAGGCACCTAACAAGGATTTATTACTGCTAGTTATTTATTTATTTTCCTGGGGGGGAGGGAGACCCAACAATACTGGAGTGGAGAGAGACAAAGAGAGAAATGCTGGGTTAGAATGATGTTGTGTCTCTACAATCAATTTGCACAAACCCACTAGAGCCAATATTTTTTTTTATTACTGAGTGTTTTTTTTTATTTTTATTAAAGCTTTTTATTTACAAAACATGATTTTTCTACATTGACCTTTGCAAAAAAATTTTTTGTTCCAAATTTTTCCCCTCCTTCCCCCAACCCCCACCCCTAGATGACAGGTAATCTAATACATGTTAAATATGTTAAATTATATGACAAATCCAATATATGTGTACATATCTATACAGTTATCTTACTGCACAAGAAAAATCAGATCTAGGAAGAGAAAAAAAAAACCTAAGAAGAAAAACAAAATGCAAGCAAATATTCACAGAAAGCGTTAAAATGCTGTGCTGTGGTTCACACTCAGTTCCCACAGATCTCTCTCTGGATGTATATGACTATCTTCATCGCTGAACAATAGGAACTGGTTTGAATCACATCACTGTTGAAGAGAACCATGTCCATCAGAATTGATCATCGTATAGTCTTGTTGTTGCCATGTACATTGATCTCCTGGTTCTGCTCATTTCGCTCAGCATCAGTTCATGCAAGTCTCTCAAGGCTTCTCTGAAATCATCCTGCTGGTTGTTTCTTATAGAACAATAATAATCTATAACATTCATATACCATAATTTGTTCAGCCATTCTCCAATTGAAGGGCATCCATTCAGTTTCCAGTTTCTAGCCACTACAAAAAGAGCTGCCACAAACATTCTTGCATATGTGGGTCCCTTTCCTTCCTTTAAGATCTCTTTGAGATATAGGCCCAATAGAAACACTGCTGGGTCAAAGGGTATGCACAATTTGATAACTTTTTGAGCATAGTTCCAGATTGCTCTCCAGAATGGCTGGATCCGTTCACAGTTCCACCAACAATGTATCAGTGTCCCAGTTTTCCCACATCCCCTCCAACATTCGTCATTGTCAATCTGACAGGTGTGTAGTGGTATCTCAGGGTTATCTTAATTTGCATTTCTCTGATCAATAGTGATTTGGAGCATGTGACTAGAAATAGTTTCAATTTCTTAATCTGAAAATTGTCTGTTCATATCTTTTGACCATTTATCAATTGGAGAATGGTTTGAATGCTTATATATTTGAGTCAATTCTCTATATATTTTAGAAATGAGGCCTTTATCAGAACCTTTGAATGTAAAGATGTTTTCCCAGTTTATTGCTTCCCTTCTAATCTTGTCTGCATTCATTTTGTTTGTACAAAAACTTTTTAACTTGATATAGTCAAAATTATCTATTTTGTGATTAATGATGATCTCTAGTTTTTCTTTGGTCACAAATTCCTTCCTCCTCCACAGATCTGAGAGGTAAACCATCCTACATTCTTCTAATTTGTTTATAATATCATTCTTTATGTCTAGATCATGAATCCATTTCAACCTTATCTTGGTATGTGGTGTTAGGTGTGGGTTAATGCCTAGTTTCTTCCATACTAGTTTCCAATTTTCACATCAGTTTTTGTCAAATAGTGAGTTTTTATCCCAAAAGCTGGGGTCTTTGGGTTTATCAAACACTAGATTACTATTGTCATTGAGTATTTTGTCCTGTGAACCTAAGCTATTCCACTGATCAACTACTATGCTTCTTAGCCAGTACCAAATGGTTTTGATGACCACTGCTTTATAATATAGTTTTAGATCTGGTACAGCTAGGTCACCCTCATTTGCTTTTTTTTTCCCCCATTAATTCCCTTGAAATTCTTGACCTTTTGTTTTTCCAAATGAATTTTGTTGTTATTTTTTTCTAGGTGAGCCAATATTTTTTAAAATTCAAAAGACTTAAATTCAGGCAAGTCAATAACATTTAAGTGCTTGCTATTATCAGCTACCATGCTAAATACTAGGAATACAAAGAAATACCAAAAATAGTCCTTCCCCACAAGGAGATAACAAATAATTAGAAATATACAAAATATAAAAAAAAGAGAGTTCTGCTTGGCAGAGAAGAAAAGGCTTTCTACATGCAGCAGATGAGACTTTAGGTAAGTCTAGAAGACATCCAACAAAACTAAGTGGTGGAAGTGAGGAGAAAATGTATTCCAGCATTTATGTATGTCAGGGCAAAGCACAGAGAATCAGGAGAGTGTCACGTGACAGGAACTAGCAAGTAAGCAAGCATTGCTGTAACCTACAATGCATGGGGGCATACAAGCACTGGGCTGTTGGGTCAGAAGACTGGAAAGGTAGAAAGGAGATTTAAATTCTAGGAGAGGATCCTGGAAAAAACAGGGAGACACTGGAGTAGGGGGAGGGACAGTCTTTTAGGGTACCATTACAATTTCACTAAAAACAATAAATTTCCATAAGTCATTTCTCTTTTCACTTATTTTTTCAATACTTATTGAGATGATTGGAGGATTTCAAGAAGCAAGTGTATTCACCTATCTTTTTAACCCAAAGCAAAAGAAAAAGAAAAGTTCTAAAGTAAGCAGAAGAAAGAGGGGCTAGAAAAGACATCAGCAAGGTGTTATAAGAAGCCAGATTGCTTGGAAACCAAAGCCTGAAGAACAGAGAAGTCATTGTTGGAAAAGCTATGAAATGTTTTCAAAAGAATCCAATCTCTAGCTTTAAGGAAGGGAGAATAACTGTCATATACAACAAAGAGAACCTAATACACAAATGACCGAATAACCACATTTTCTTTAAATTGTGTAATGTATTCTCTATGTTCATTAGTGATCAAATTAAAGCACTAGAATAAGAAGCCAATGCAGGTCCTTAAAACAAGTAACCCCCTCTATTATCTGTGGAAAGGGAATTACAGATATGAGAGTTCATATCAGCTGAGTTAGTGTTATATTCAGTCAGGTATATTAAATTGAATAGTTTTCATTTATGTCTACCATATGGATGCCAAAATTGAAAACTTACTATGCAAGAAAAGCTTATAATACTGCCTCATGTCATTGCCTTCTTTCTGTAGATTTTAAAAAATGATTGAAAACCTTTTTCATTTTTTGTAGCTTGTAGGACAATTTTCTAATAAAGACTTGTCCTTGTACTAAGTCACCACAAAAACCAGTAGCCACTAAGATCATGTTTTACCATAAAAATAGAGAGATGACAAAAATTCCCAGAGTTCAAAATCAAGGTTTCTACTAAAAACAAACAGCACAAAGGAAGACTTTTTCTTTCCTATCTAAAAATACTATTCCACAGGGGGAGGGGGATAGTTTAAAAAAAAAATAGTAAGGGCCACATATAAGAAAAAACAACTGAATTATTTGCTTTGAGAAAAAAATAGAATTTCATGTTTTAGACACTCAAAGAAATTTACAAATTATCTTCCATCACTTCATAAATGAGAAAGATTCTGTTAAAGATTCTGTTAAAAAATTCATTCTAAAACTTATATGAATTGAGACAAAATGAAATAATCAGAAAAACTTTAAACAGAATGGTTACAACATAAATAGAATTTTTTAAAAGACTAAAATATTATGTGATTATAAAATACAACTCTGTCCTTTCTTTGGAGTGGTAAGGAACTATACTCATATACTATCACATTCAGTTTACAATGTTGGCTAATTGGCTAATTCCATTTCAATTTTTTTTCCCCTCTTTCTTTTTTATGAGGATGACGCAGGTTAAGAAAAGAAATGACTGATCTAAAAGCAGAAAGTATTAATAAATACTTTCATTTTAAAAAAAAAGAATCCTAAATATTTAACTGTCATCCCAATATTCCCATCATTACTAATATTTCATTCATCATTCCCATTACTCAAAACTTCTCCATTGCTTACCATATCAAATACAATCACCTTGACCTACATAAATACAATCATCAGCTCTATTCTCCTTCCATGGTTCTCAGACTTGCAACCCAGGCAGCACCTTCCAGTCCAGTCTTCACCCTCCCTCACCACCAATACCCAATCAATTGCCTAATTTTGATGATACGACCTCCTCCTTTCTCATTCATCTCTTTTTCTCTAATCCTTTGGCTACAACCATCTTTGAGGGTCTCCTCACTACTAGCCAGGACTATCACAACTGCCTTCTGGCTTCCTAATTATTCTCTCTGCCCTATACAGTGGAAACCCTCGACATAGCTGACAATAGCCTATCTTAAACAGCTACATTACTCCCTTGCTCTAACAGTATCAGAAGTCTCCTCTTGCCTCTAAGAATTAAAACTCTTTGAAGTGAATGGCTTTTCACAACCTGGTTCCAACATATCTCTAGATAAATGATGCTACATCCCTCAGTTAATCTAACTGCTGCCACGGTAGGAGAGAGTCACCTCCTGCCTCAGGACCTTTGCAAAGGAGGTGCCAGACACCTAGAATGCACTTCCTCCTTCTTTTTGCTTTTTGAAATCCACATCTCTTTCAGGGTTGGCATCAAGGACTATATCCTACATAAGGCTTCTCCTGATCCCATTGGAGATCCCTTCCACACTTCTTGAACCTATTTTGCTATAATTTTCCTCTTTGTATCTCCAGATCCAAGCAGTGCCTGGTACAGAATAAACACTTTATACAATGGCTACAGAATTGAACTAGTGCCCCCATAGAGTATTATAGGTAATAGCTCAAATGCTCAAAATAAGCAGAAATTTTTACAAAATCTCTTAAAAAAAAAAAAGATAAATACCTTCCTTTCCCAAACTAAGCTTTGTTCTAAATGTAAATATAATTGTGGCTTTTTAACAATTTCATTTGAATTAGGCATGCAGATGAGGTCTTATCCCATAGTCACATAATTCTGAATCACAAATAATCTGAAAATGGAAGTGGAAGCTATAAACAGCCCATTCTTAATTTTAGTATGTTCCTCTCCAAAGATCAGTTATCATCATAGCTCTTCATTGCTTAATGATAAGTCTAACACTTTAAAAACCACAACTTATTTATGTGATAAGATCGTTGTATGGAAAAAACTTCAAAGTTCTTTAAAAAAAACTTAAAAAGTACTATGGAAACATGTTATTAAAGGACAAGACTTGAGAGTTTATTAGTACAGAGACTTCCCAGGTGAATAAATACCATGTTCCGATTCAAGATGGCATATTCTCTGCAACTTAGAAAGTAGCCTAGAAAGATTAGATGCCTTGCTCAGAGGATATAACCAGTATGTTTCAGAAGCAACACTTGAAGTCAGGTCTTCTTATCTCCAAGGCCAGCTCTCTATCAAGGGTCTCTATTTATCATTAGTAATAGTATGTAATCAACTAAACAAAAAATGCCAAAAAATTAAACTGACCCCTGATCTCAAATATTTTACATTCTATGTTATTTTATTTTTATTAAAGGAATAAATGTGCCATACAGCAAGACCACTTTGTTTCTACTATTCTGGGTATTGTCTACTCCAAATTAGCTTTACCCAAGATATTGTTTTTGTTTTCTGCCTCTCATTATAAAAATAAACACAGGAAAACATGAATACTATATTGAATAGTTAAATTATTTGCAATTTACCATGTGTAATTGAAAAATAACATCAATCTGCTTGGGATTTTTGTCTGTTTCAAATAACTTGCTCAAATAGTCAAAAAAATGTACACACATTTTAATATAGTACTGTTAAGAAGTCAAAGAATAATAAAATGGGGGAGAAACTTCTCTTTAAGGCTATCAAATCATACTAAAACATTAACAATAAAGCATTATATTGAAGAGTTATGTCTTATTAAAACTATCTCTTAATGTAACATTAATATAATAATAAAGACCCACTGAATTACAATGAATTAATTCATTAATTTTGCCCAAAGCAACAGAAAGATGAAAAACTTCCATAAAGAAGGCTTCTAATATATTCATTAAGTACTACAAAATCCTACTCATAAGAGATCATCAGGTCCTTGAAGAACATGTTTCTCAATGAATTCTAGTGCATTGGCTAATGTCAGCATGCAGGAAGAGAGATAACTGTCTCAGTGAGACCCTAAAAGTCACTGACATTGTTCTAAAGTAACACTTAAATTAGCACGTAAGTGATAAGCAGCAGCTTTGCAAGTTGGTCCACAGAAAAGAAGAGATTCATTCTCAATGACGTTCAAATACTAAGCTACTAGCAAATCAGAGGGAATTTACTACTCACATAATGTGAACATAAGTCTGAAAATATAAACTCAACATTAGATAACTCCCAAAGGAAAACAAATTCACACATTTCAGGATTTAAAGAATCAATTTTAAGTCTTAATAAATTAACCTCTGACCACATTTGGATTCTATAAGGGTGGAAAGAGTGAAAAAAAAAAAAAATACCAGGACCTATTTAAAACACAGATTTAAGTATATATTACATATTTTAAAGAATCTACATTACATTCAAAAATTTCTTGTTGCCAAATGTTAGTTTTGGATAGATGCTCTCAGAGCTCTAAAATATAATGTATTTATTTTTTCTTTAAAGTATACATAAAGTCTTGCTCCAAAATGACTTTGTGACCCATGGAGGTTTAACATAACTTTCTTAAATAAAATATGCAAATCTTACAAATTATGACCATAATTCAGGTCTGTATTTTAATCTTTAATTTAAAGTCTGAGATCTAAATGCTATTGGTTAATTAAAAGTTGCAAAGGAAGAGTTAACTCATGGGAAGAAGGGACGAAGGGAGAGAAAAAAGAGGGAAGAAAGAAAGAAAGAAGGAAATTGAGATTACAAAGCAAGATGCTTGAAGGTAAGAAAGAGGCATAATCTCTTCCAAATCATTAAATACACTGAAGATCTTTTTTTTTGAGAAAGGGAAGTACCTACAACAACTCTCTGGATTCTTATTTTCTAAATAGAAAGAAAAGCCCTTTCTAAAAAGTGGTAAGAGATCATAATTGCACAGGGTAAGAGCAATTACTAGTAACATTTAACCATTTCCCGAGGTGCTTACTATTAGCCATAAATTTATACACAAACTGTTAAGACAAAACATTTATTCATCATTTTTCCCTCCCTCTGGTAAGGCCACACACATTAAGAAGCTCATAAAGAAGAGAAGATTTGGTCATTCACTTCCAAAAGATTGCTTTGATGTAGAAGCAGGTCATTGCCCCTAGAAGATCAAAGACAGAAAGAAAGATTCTACATATCCAAAAATATTTATTGAAGCACTTTTTGCACTATCAAAGAACTGGAAAGAAAATGAGTGCCTACAGATTAGGGAATGGCTGAATAAGCTGTGAAGTAAGAAATAAGGGAATATTATTATGCCAGAAAAAATGATGGAAAAGATTTCAAAAAATTTCAGGAAACTTGTAATAAAGAGCAAAGTAAAAAGAACAATTTAGTATAGGAAATAATATGAAAGGAATATGCAATATTCTTCAAATGCCTATAGTAGCCACATTTCCTAAAATTCTATGTATCTTTTTAATTTCTTTTTTGTTTATTTTATGGTTAAATTTATCTAGCTGAGGAAAGTCAATTGAGGACCCAAACAATTATACTTCCACTGTTTTATTTCCTGTTTCTTTTAGATGCTATGATGTTTGGTACATGTATATATTCAATTATTTATATTGTCTACAGTACCTTTTAGAAAAATAAAGTTTCCATTTTTAATTCTTTTAAATAAGTCTGTTTTTGGTTTTTTCTAATACAACTGCCACACTTGCTTTTTTCACTTCAGCTAAAGCCTAACAGACCAATTTGCTCCTGTCTCTTATTTTAACTCTCTGTATATCTATTTCATATGTTTCTTATAAAAACATATTATTGAATTCTGGTTTTTAATCCATTCTACTATTCTCTTCTGCTTTATGGGTGAGTTCAATCCATTGATATTCACTGTTATTTTTCCTTCCATCCTATTCTTTTTTAACTTATCTTTCTCTTTTTTACCCTGACCTCTTTTTAAAGTGTCTGTTTTACCTCTCAATACTACTTCCTTTACTAAACACTCTCTCTTAATTTCCTCCTCCACTTCTTTCTCTTGGCCACTTTCCTTCCTGCTTCCCTATTGCTTAAGATGAGTTTTTGTACCTAACTGTGGAGATATATATATATATATATATATATATATATATATATATAGTCTTCCCTCCTTAAGTCAGCTCATACGGTACACATTCTTGCTCCCAGTGCTAGCTCAAGAGTGCCGGGGGTGTCTCTTTCTATCCATGTATTTTCTGCCTTGGTGCTCTATCTCAGCTCACTTCCCACAGCAGATAGCTAGAATTCTGGCCCCACTTCCACTGAACATTCCTGTCCAGCCCCTGCTCTAGGAGCTGCCCTGGAATAGAAAAATGATTCGTAATGACTACTCAGACGTCAGTCTGAGATATTTTCCAAATTATTCTGAAGAAAGGTAAATGGGGAGCTAAGGCAAAGATGTTTCCTATCACTTCACCATTTTGACTATGCCTCTAAATTATTAAATTAATGCTTCCAGTAAAATTCTACTTCAATGTTGTCTATTGACACAGGGCTAAAATTTTAAAAGGTATGTCAGTCAAACAGGAGCATTTTCTAACAAGCAGAAAAGACTTGGAGCACAATGCTAGACTATGCCCATTTCCCAACCAGCCTAAATTTGGAGATGGCAATCACCAGAGTTGGCCACCAAGTAGTAGATATTGTTAGTCATAAAAACTCACAAAACTATCCTTTAAAGATTATAAATTTGGGTCTGGTGAGGATCTCTAGGGGATTGGACTCTTCATTTAACAGATGGGAAACCTGAGACCCAAGAAATGTAGTAGCCTGTCCCAAGGCACAAATAGCTCAAAATTGACATGAAGTTCTCTGGCTCCAAATGCAGTGCTCTTTCGACAATAGCATACTTTATCTCTTATGGGATGGAATGTGATTTGCACTAGGTGAAGGGACATCCATGTGTGTAAAATTATGGATCCTTGTATTCTGCATTAAAGCATAGCAAACTAAGTTAACTTTTCTGCAGCTTGAATAAATGCTGATAATAGGAGATAAGGCAGTCAAGATTCACTCCAATTGGGGGGAAAGATTCTTTTCCTAAATTAATCTACAAATATAAGTAATAAAAGAATCGAAAAAGTACAAAAAGATACAAGATTTACGATACAATGTAAGTTCCATGAGGGCAAACATTTTATTATCCCCAGAGATAGTAAGACATAAAATGTAGACATTTTATTATATACATATTTAATAAATGTTTGACTGAATTTACTATAGTAAAATACATTTCCTACCAAAATCTTTATTTACTTAGCAGAATAATTCAAAATGCTGTTAAAATAGAAACAAAATTAGAGGAAGGAAAAGCATGTTTTATTAAGACTTATTTAAACAAGCAAAAAAAATTTTAAGAGTTACATCATTCACATTATCAAGAAAAGAGTTAATCATTTACTGGAAAATGATTTAAGCTCATGGTTCTCAAATTTTTTTTTGCTCAAAACACAGTATAACATTTTGTCCATATAATTGCAAGTGCCAATTCCATATAATTCAAGTACAGTTATAGAACTCTGGACACATGGTGAAGCACTGAGACCACTGCAATAAAGAGAAGTTGGAGCCCCAGCTCATTCATTCAGCTAGCTTTGTGACCTTGAGGTAAGTCATTTCCCTTTAATAAGCTTCAACTGTTCCGTTCCATATCTAAAGTAAGGGGTTGAAGTACATGATTTTTTTTCTAACATGCATATCGGTCAAGGAAATATATAACTACTCCCTCTACTAGAAAGAATAATATCATCTTACAATTATAAAATGTTTGAGATGTTACAAAATGCTTTCATGAACATTATCTCATTTGATTCTCATAAACTTATAAAATACATAAATATATAATTTCATTTTAGAGATGAAGAAACTGAAGTTCTAAGAAGTTAGCTAGGTAACAAAATTGGGGTATGAAAGAAGGAAATACAAATGGGATACATAAGAGTTGAGGCCCTACCTGCCAGTAACTATTTGCATCATCTTGAGCAAGCAGATCCTTTGATTATAAAATGAAGGCCTTTGGATAAAATAATCTACAAAGTTCCTTTGAGTTTTAGAATAATTTTCTAATGCACAGAAATTGTTAAATCAAGTCACTTTACTAAAAGAAAATTAGCATTCTAAAGTCTCAACTTAATCATTATTGTCATTTGATATCTGGGAGATGACATTCCCCATAGAACATAGTAATTAATAGAAACTTGAATTTGAGTCAAGAGAGAACTCCTAACTAATTGTGACCATGAACAAAATCACAATCTGAGTCTCAGTTTTTTTCATCTATAAAATAACACTTCATGGATGGTAATAATATTGCCCTCACCGCCATTCTCTAAAGGATATCTTTAGAAAACCACAGAAAGTTTGTAGATTCTGAGTTGGCTCCTAAGATGCTTAGTGCTAGAATAAGAGTTCTTATCTTGGCCATATTCTTTGACAAGTGATAGAAAAAAAAATAATTCTATTTAACTTGTTTCAATCAAGTTCTACTTGCATAACCTTTTTCTGTTTTCTTGGTACTTTTTGCTATATGTGTCAGACGTTCCATTTTGAGAATAGATAAAACTGTATAACATTGCCATTATATGCAATATTCCTAAATATACAATAATATTAAGTAGATTTTTTCAACATCACAAAAAGCATGGCTTTTATGAACATGTGGGGAAAATGTTCATAACATATCATGTAAACATTAGTCTGAGAATCAGAAGTATGCAGCAGAAAAATGACAACTAACCTTACCAAAACACTAGTATCCCTGAATGAACTCTGCTCAAAGTGAGATGGAAGTTGTATTTTTCCTGTTCTAAAATCCAGTGTGCACACATTCCTTACAGGTAGCCAGAATTAGTAAAGTTAGGACTTGCCAGCATGAAAAGCAGTCAGTGTTCTACCTTAAAATATACCCTACTTGTCATATAAATGCTGCCTTTATAGTTTAGAGGAATGCTTAACAAAAATGAAGGAGGAAAGGAAACCTAAGTCTACAGCAGCACAGTCTCCTCTAGAAGGCTATTATGTTCTTGCTACATTATGTTCCTAATGCAGAAAGAAGGCCCACAAGTGGTTTACCAGGCCTGGTCCACTCAGGCTGCTGACATGTTTGACACAGAACCAAGTCTAACACATGAACATTCAGATTGTTTTTTTTTTTTTAAGAGTTTCATACAAAACCAAAACATTAACAAAAGACTCAACTGCAGTTCTTGAATAGCTACATTAACTAGAACGAAAGGAATCTAGGACAGAGCTGTCTTCTGACTTTAGAAACAGTATAAATTCTCATTCTTAATTCAAATTCTTTAAGTCTAAAAGGGTCTATAGGCAACTTTTCACAATTTTCTCCTTTAGGAAAGGTTATGTAAGTGCAATAATGATTTGAGGGAAAAAATTCCAGCTATCAGTTTTATAAAAATCAGATTAAAATTAAAACTACAGATAAAAAGAATTAGTGTACATAATACCTTTTTTTATGGGTGAAGACGATCTTAGATCTATCTTTCCTTAAAGGATCTGTCACCTTGATTATGGATTGATTATTGTTGATTTCACCTGTTCTATAGTTTCAAGAATCAATGAATGAATCTCGAAAGGCAACAGGTGAAGTAAAAGTAAAAGCAATCAGAGGAAAAGTAGCCAGCAAATATGGCAATTCCTTCCATCAGTAATTTTCTCAAAATATTACACTTAAATTAGAAATATAATTCCTTGTTATGGAATATTATTGTTCTATAAGAAACGACCAGCAGGATGATTTCAGAGAGGCCTGGAGAGACTTGCATGAACTGATGCTGGGTGAAATGAGCAGAACCAGGAGATCATTATACACGGCAACAACAGTACTATATGACGATCAATTCTGATGGACATACCTCTCTTCAACAATGAGGTGTTTCAAGCCAGTTCCAATTGTTCAGTGAGGAAGACCATATACACCCAGAGAGAGGGATATGAAATGTGGACCACAACATAACATTTTCATGCTCTCTATCAATATTTGTTTGCATTGGGTTTCCTTTCTCAGATATTTTTTGTTCATGTAGATACGATTGTTCTTGCACAGCAAGATAAGTATGGAAATATGTATACATATATTCGACTTGTCAAGTATCTTAATATAATTAACATGTAGTGGACTTCCTGCCATCTAGGAGAGGGGAGGGCACTAGGGGGAAAATTTGTAAAGGAAACCTTTGTAAGGATCAATGTTGAAGAAATATCCATACATATGTTATGCAAATAAAAAGCTTTTAAAAAAGGAAAAAAAAAAAAAAGAAAGAAATATAATTCCTGGGACAGCTTGGTGGCACAGTGTGGATAGAGCACCAGCCCTGAAGTCAGGAGGACCTGAGTTCAAATCTGGTCTCAGACACTTAACACTTCTTAGCTGTGTGACCCTGGGCAAGTCACTTAGCCCCAAATGCCTCAGCAAAAAAAAAAAGGGGGGGGTGAAGAGAAAAGAAAAGAAATATAATTCCTAACAAAGGACCCTAAATTAAATTAATTAAATTCAAGACAAGAAATGGCCCTTGATTAAAATCAGGTCAGAGTTCAAAGTGACAAGATCAATATTGATGGGGCAGCAGCCTGACAACAGTAACAATAACATCTAGCTGCCCCGGGTTTTTTTTTAATAGTAATTAAGAACACTGAAAACATTTTGAATAATTACAGATTGCTGAGTTGCTTATGACTAGATATTATTTAGGTATTCCATAGAAGGAACAGAAGAGTAAGAAATAAAGAAAATAGTATATAAGCAGTTCCCAATTTATGAATATGCACCTCAATTATGTTTCTCAAATTAAAACAATATAGGTAGCTACAATACTTCTTCACATTCACTGCCACTAGGTATCTCCATGTCCTTCCCAGATGCTGCTTTGCCTTGTCAGAATCCCCACTCATCATTCATCACAGTCTTTCCCAAATCTCATTTTCACTTTTAATAATCTAAAAAACTGAAGAACTGTTGGGTGAGTGGGGCATTTCATGAAGTAAGATGCTTCTATAACTACAGAATTAATGATCAATTAATTAATCAACCTGGCAACTAGGTAGCTGGGTCTGACATCAGAAAGACTCATCTTCTTCAATTCAAATCTAGCCTCAGACATTTATTAGCCGAGTGACCCTGGGCAAGTCACTTAACCCTGTTTGCCTCATCTGCAAAATGAACTGGAGAAAGATATGGCAAACCACACTAGCATCTTAGTCAAGAAAACTCCAATGGAACCGCACAAAGAATTGAACATGACTAGACAACAAAAATATAAAGGAAACCAAATATATGAAATTAATCAAAATATATATTTTTTTACAAAACAAATTCATGGATACCTTGAAGAAGTCCAACTTTTTCATTTTATAAATAAGGAAACTGAAGAGAGATAGAATAAATAATTTCCTTATTGTAACACAGCAGGGCAGCTCCAAATTCCCTTAGTTTTCTACTATCTCACTATATCAAAGAATTGCTATGAGGAAAGCAATTTATAGATTTCTCAAAGGACCATAATATATGAGTTGTTTTTGTTTTAATTGTTTCCTTTAGAGTAGGGCTTCTTAAACTTTTTCTACTCGTGACCCCTTTATGTCTGAGAAATTTTTACATGACCCTATGTATATAGGAATACAAAA
This sequence comes from Myrmecobius fasciatus, assembly GCA_023553655.1. NCBI lineage: Eukaryota > Metazoa > Chordata > Mammalia > Dasyuromorphia > Myrmecobiidae > Myrmecobius > Myrmecobius fasciatus. The sequence continues at coordinate 216,264 of JAJPUD010003322.1, read as the reverse complement.
CAAAGCTATACAAATCAAACATTTACTAGTAATAAATCATAATTTCACAACTCCCACATTCAGTTATGAGACTCCATATGGGGTCATGACTCACACTTTAAGAAGCTCTGCTTTATATAGTATGCTTCCTTTCTTTGTGAAATGAATTTGTAAGGGATCAGATCAGTACCTTGAGAAAACCATTGCCAAAATGTGTTCCCTTTTAAGAGACATCCTTATGGTAGCTAGATAGCATAGTGAATAGAACAGTGGCCCAGGAATCAGTCAGGGAAGATGAATTCAAATCCAGCCTCAGACACTTGACACTTACTAGTTGTGTACCTGTGCAAATCACTTAACCACAATTGCCTCACCTCTAAAAAAGAACAAAAACAACAACAACAACAACAACAACAAAACCAATAACCATAAAAGATACACTGTTGAAGTCACAGTTATAACTCCTTAGAAACGTATTTTAATACTATATTCATTGTTTGTGATATAATCCTATTAAAACTAGTAACTTTTGTCTCTGGCTTTGTTAGACAAGCTGAAATAGTCAACTGACAAGAACATATAGAACTTTCCTCCAATTTTAATTGCAAGACTAATGCTGGGGGGAGGGGAGAGAATGTATTATTCTTCATTTTACTTTACTTTCTTTCACTTTCCTTACTCTATTTCCCTTTTATTTTCATCCCAAACCCTTATCTACATCTTGCCACTGGACTCTAATGGCTCTGGAGGAGAGAGTGAGGCTAGGTGACAGCTCTGCCTCATTTAAATCCAATTCACTAGTAAGTCAAGACATCACCCCATTGTTCCTCTTTAAGAACAAAGGGCAAACAACAGTCATCCTTAACGAGTAGATTTAATGATGCTTAGAAAGCAATAAACATGGTTCATTTAGAAACCTCATGGTTCTCTAAAAATTGAATCCAATTCCAGCCTCCTCACAATAAAGTGTTTTCAAATTCAATTCACAGGGGTTCTGGTGCCTTATATAGCACACAACTTTCAAAGTATCTTACAAAATAAAGTGGAACTTTTGAGAACGGCAGCCAACATCAGATCACAAGGAATATAACCCACAATGTGTTAAGCCTCACAAGCCAAAACTTAAATGCCACAGAACTCGGGTTCAGTAAGAATACAGATCTCAATATGCTTCAAATGTAAAAGGGTCAAATTAAGAATCACAAGTCTTTACTCTAGAAAGACTTTATGAAAGTGACTGACATCCCAGCCACATAGATATTTGTTTTTAGTTAAGCTGGCCTAACAGTCATATTTTCCTCCAGATCTATCAAATTAGTGGTCTTGAAACCCCAGAAAATGTACTATAACTTCCAAGTAGTAGAATAATAATATAAAATTAAGATTTTACAGTCTATAGAAACAAGTATGAGATGAAATAGAAACAACTTTAACTCCAGAATGTCTTTTAGCTGCCTAGACTGCTATGTAACTATTCTGTACTTCAACCATACAAATACATAATTTAAAAGGACACTGAGGGCTCATTTAGTTTTGTTTTCAGGAAGTCAACCCTAAATCATCATAGCCTTCCATCCAGTAATACTAGCTTCTTTGATGTTCCTTACATGAGACAACGTAATCTCCCTTGTCCAGGTATTTTCACTGACTGTCCCCCATCCCTAGAATACTCTCCCTCTCTTCCCCCAAAACTGCTTCCTGGAGTCCCCAGATTCCTTCAAATCTCAACTAAAATGAAAACTTCTACAAAATACTTTTCCTAAACTTACTCAATGCTAGTGTCTTCCTTCTATTGAGTACATCCAATTTACCCTGTACTCATTTTGTTTGTACAAATGTATTGGCATATTGTCTATACCCATTAAACTCTTAGAGAACCAGAGATTTTTTGTGGGGAGAGAGGTTGGTTGTCTTTATCTCCAGCACTTATCTCACAGCCTAGCATACAATCTGCACTCAATAAAAGCTTTTTGACTAAAATTGTTTCTAAACCCAGGAACTAGTTATTTTTTCCCCCAACAACTAGTTCTTAGGTGAAAGATCTCAAATAAACTGAATTAGTTATGCCTTTTTTTTTTTCAATGAACGTTCTGTTAAATGTTGATGGGAATTTATGCCTGTAGGGAATTTTAAACATCTGTTATAGTCAAATAAAATTGGGAGTAGCTTTTGAAAGAGTTCATAAAGTGCTGATTTGTTTACCAAAATGCTATGGTGTAAATCAATTAAGAAGGTCTCAATTTGTAGAAGGGGAAAGTGATATATCAACTCTTTTGAGAAACTTAGCCTCAATTACATATAACAGTCAGAAAGCATATCAAGGAAGAATTTGGGAATATAGAGATAGACCCGTAGGTTTAGCAGAGAGGTGCTGCTTCCAAAAATTTGATTTCTTCCCCTTTTCCCTCCCTCCCCTCCTCCCACCTTTGCACTTAGTTTATGTATCAGTGGGAATCTCCCAATTCAGGTGAGGAAAAAAAAAAACTGTTGATTCAAAGAAGAAAAAAAGCCTACAAGTGAGATGGTGAGGAGGCCAAGAGAAATTTAAAGAAAGAAATAGTCTTCCTATTTGGCTCAAGCTAAAGTAATCAAACCTTGGATTTTTTCAGTGATAGCTACTATGAATTTTTTCAAAAGAAAAAAAAAAGGATAAATAGCTTAAAAACCAAAAGGGGAAATTTTCACTCCATTTTCAGCGTTCTTGGGTCAGCATTCACGAACTCCAAAATTCTGTATAAACCAATAGTGGGAGCTCTACCAGTATACAAAACTTGAGGGAAATTTCTTAACATTTCTGTGCAGAGGAGAAGTGAGAGAGAATGTTTAACGGATGTTTTCATCCTGAAAGGCCAAAGTTTCCTTCTGGAGTCAACAGCAATAAGTCCAGGTAAATCTCAAAAATGAGTAAGTCTGGCCAGCCCTGGCCTGGAATTTGTTCAGTGTTGCTCCTTATAAAAAACCTTCTAGCTCAGGGCCTGTTCAGGACAAAGCCCCTTTATGTTAGGCAAAGGAGAAAGGGGGAAAGAGAATGAAGCTTAAGAAACAGGATTTGCTGTTTTCATAAAATAACTTTAAAATGCTAAAACTCTGGCACATATATAGTTTGTAACCCCTGAGTAATACAAGCACTTAACTGAAGATATGTTAACACCTTACTTACCTACTTACTAAGTTTAAAAAAATGCACAGTTGGTTTCTGTTCTTTATTTTCCAGATTAACAACAGCAACTTTCATGGAACTGTTATGGACAGCAACTGTTATGGAATATAACATAGTAATAGTAAAGGAAAGTGAAATAAATAGAAAGCAGCCTCAGAAAAGTCAGTCCCCCATCCCCAAAGCAAAATTAATTTATTACAAGGAGGAACAATGAATTAGGAAATTCAATCTCAGTTCAATATAATTTAATTTAATGTTATTTTCCTCATCATCCCTGTTTCAATTAATTTTTGTTAAAGGGGAAAAAAACAATTTACTTTATGTTAAAGACCCACAGATGTGATATACTTTCAGTTTTACTGAAGTTTTGGTCTGCTTTTTCTTTACCTGAAGAGTTACTCTTAATCCTTTTATCATTCAATTATTTAAAATGTTCAGATATAAAAATCTCTCCATTTTGATGATTTACTTCAAGATATATTTGCTCATTATACAATGCCCCAGAAGTATGGTAAATGTCTTAGAAATAATTCAAATTCAACTTAATCATTCTTCCCTCTATTCCCCTAAAATGCTTTCAAACTTCCCTGTTTTATACTCAGACACCCCCATTACGCTTCCAGTCTCCTAGGTTCCTAACTATAGCATCATTCACAACTCCTGACAATCCCTCATTCCACATATCCAATCAGTTGCCAAATCATGCCATTTCCACCTTCACAACTTCTCTTACATAAATTCCCTTCTCTTCCCCCCTCTGATTATACCACATCAGTTCTGGTCCTCATCACCCTTCCACCTGGATTATTACAATATTAGCGTCCTGATTATTCTTCCCCTGCCATAAGTCTCTCCCCACTTCAATCCAAAGTGATTATCCTCCAACACAGATCTATGAGACTCCTCTAGTCAATCAACTTCAAAGGACTCCTATTACTAATACGATTTAAATATAAACTCCTTTGTCTAGGTTTCAAAGGCCTACACACCTGGGCCCCAATCTATCTTTCCAGATCCTTTAGACAACACTCCCCTTTCCTTACTCTTTGATGTGACCAAACTGGTGTTCTCTCTGTTCCTCGTATATAATAACACTCCCATCTCCATCACGCCTAGAATGTTCTACCTCCTTCCCATCTCAATTTCACAGAATCTGTTGTTTTTCAATATTTAATTGAATCACAACCTTCTACATCAAGTTTTTTCCTGTTCCTTCTCTACCTTCCCACATAATGCTAGCACTCTCCCCTCCCAATACCTTTATATTTAACTACTTTGCATTTATTTATATTTATCCTTTTTATATTTATGTGGTATAGATTTTTTTAAAAACATACCTACTTATGTCATCTATTAGAATGGAAGCTCTTTGTGATGGGGGGGGGGGGGGCTGTTTAATCCACATTGGTATCACCGGTTCTTATTGCTGTGCCTGGTACAAAGTTAAACAATAAATGCTTGCTGATTCACGAGCTTATGTAACATATGGCAGATACATTTGGAAAGTGCTGTAAATGTCTACAACATGAGTTCTACAGAAATACCTAATATCCTTTCTCAAAAATAACAAAAACAAAATTAAAAAAAAAAACACTTAATTGCTTTCTACTACTCTACAAAGGGAGAAACTTCTCTTAGTCATCCTCTTTGTCGCTGGCAAATAGCAACAGGAGAGGGGGAGAGTGTGAGAGGGAATGGGACAGGGACAGGGGCAGACCCTGAGATGGGAGAAAGTTTGGCAAAAACAAAATCTGTGGCGCTGAGAAAGGGGAGAAAAACCTCTTAGAAATCAATCAACTAAACTTTGCTAAATAACACATTGGATCCTATCCTCTGAGATTTTCAACTTCATTTTAAAAGCAGAGTTGGGAACACGGGCAAGAGGAATATAAGAAGAAAGAAAAATGCACGACTCTATATGCTGTGTTTTTTTAAATCATCAATTCAGCAGCTCTGTGTAAAGGGTCAGACTCCCTGAATTCAGTCAACCGCATTGTGCATACATGCACATTCAATCACAAGACTGCTGCATAAATGGAATTGTGGTTTCAATTCTGTTCCTAAAAAGGACATTAATGCCAAACTCAAGGGTTACTTCAAAGCTTTGTTGACAAACGGTTTAACTCTACATAGTTAACGCAGTTGAAAATTTTTTGGCAGGATAATTGAGAGTAGATATAGCTGAAATGGGCAAACTGAAACCCAGCAAAAAGCTCTGGCTCTTAGACCAGAAGACTAAATTGCAGTGGTCTTACATCTGGTTAAATTAACTTCCCACATCATGAGTATGAGTGAGACTGCAGTCACTCCAGTAAGCAAAGGAAGTAATCCAGCATTAAATTATTGCAAGCTGACTATATATGTGTGTGTCTTTACCAAAACCTCAGATTAAATGACCTGAAAGAACCAGAAGATAGAAGAATCCCTTTAACTGGAATTCTAAGACAGCATTAAAAAATGGACTGGTCTTAGAAATAATAAATGTCTCTCCTAATCCAAAGATAGTGATTAGTACACTCCAATAGTTTTATTTTAGGCCTCCAATAACAAGGCATAGCAATTACTTTGCAGAAATTGGATTTCCCACTCTTCCTTTGGAAGACATTACTAAATTTTACAGCTCCTAAAATCCAATCCACTCCTTATGACTCTTCTATAAGATTGGTAAAGCCCCCATTTTATTTCACATTTATCCTACAGATCAAAAGTTCTTAACTTTTTCGTGGGTGCTGAAGACTCTTTGACAATCTAGTGTAGTTTATGGAACACTTTAATGAAATGTTTGTAAATAATTTAAGGAAATGCTAAATTTCAATTCTTAAGTGTTATTTAATGGCCCACATTTTCAAATCTGTAACATTTGTTATATACTTAGTGGAGAAGCACTCCAGGAACTTCTGATACCACCTGTAACAATGATCACATTCTCACTTGGACTATGTTTATCTGTGTCCCACTGGATGTGAAACAGCAGGGGAAAGAGAGGGGGAGCGTCAGGAAGATAATGAGTTCAATTCTGGACATTTTGAGTTGTAGACATCAAACTCTGGGACATCCCATTTGCAGTGTACTACAGGAAAAAGGGGAAAGGAGAGGGGAAAACAGGACACAGAACAGAACATATGGCAGATGCACACTGAGTGTATCCCTAGTGAAGGTGGATAAAGTAGATAATAAGCCCCAAAGTAAATAGAGAAGGTACAATGAGAAACAGAAGAACCAAGGGGGAAGAATGTCATGAAATCCCAGAGAACATAGGTATCCTTGAAAGGAGCGGACAACAGTGGCAAATACAGCAGAGTGATCCAGAAGGATGCCAACTAAGAAAAAACCTTCCGTTGTAGCAATTAAGTAATCCTTGGTAACTAAGAAAAGGGCAATTTCAAATTAATGATGAGATAAGGAGTCATATAACAAAAGGATGAAGGATGAAGGATGAAGGATGAAGGAGAGGGAAGTGACCACAGGCAGTTTTTTCAAGGAGTTTGGTTGTGAACAGGGAGAAAAAGGATAAGTTGGATGAGATGGCAGGATACATTTTTGTAAGGATGGAGGTACTTCATAGAAAGAAAAAAGAGATTAAACACTTGTTCACATATATCATAATGAATTAATAAAAGTGAGTTACTTCAAAACTGAGTGTTGTTTGAGGTGAGGGTTGGAGGGAGTACACTGTACAAAATACCACAGATTTCTCCTCTAAGGTACACGGAGCCAATTAAATAGTAGCTTTATCAGCCCCACACAATTTTAAGAGCCATCACCTATAGAAATCACTGGACTTTTGTTAGGCACAGTGATAAAAAGTCCAACTCTTGACACACACACACAGAAAGTGTTCAATGAATTAACCTATAGGAATCTCATATCACATTTCTATTTTTCTCTATCCAATCACTTGTATCATTCTTCTGTAACATTGGTCTTCAGGGATAACTATTACCAGAAGCAGAGATATAATTTCTACAGACTTAAAACGATTAGTAACAATACCTGAGACTTTAGTACATTAATATCATTTCATTATTTTATACAGAACAAAATGGCATCTCTTTAGTTGACTACAATAAAAGTGATAAACTTTGTTATCAACTCTATTCAACAATGGGAAAATCTGAATCCCAAAAGAATATCACCAAACAAATATATTAACGGTTAGTAAAAAATTTATAGTGCTTTTTTGTCACTTTTAAGGAAGATAAAATGTAAAACAGCTATTGAACCTGAACTTTGAAGGGCAACTTCCTTAATTCTTAGACAATCTACTCCTTACTTTATTGGTACTCACCCAATGAAAAGCCTTGTTTTACCATACTACTTTATAACTGGCAAGCAGCATGCGAGAAAATCCATATATTGGTGGTATATCTACTAAGCTGAATTTAAGCTGAATATCATTTGCTCAGAAAAAATTAATGTCTAATAGACTATCTGGTTTTATTCTTGTGTCCCTAGAATAGCCCATGATTATTTGGGCAAAGTTTCTACAAAGACAAGACTGCTCCAAGTGTGACAAAATATAAACATTACACATTCAGAAATATTTGCAAAAAAGAAAAATGGAACCAACAGTCAGAATTGAAAGGAGTGATGCTAATGACAAACTTCAACCACTTGCTGCAAATTGGCTCAATAACCAAAAGGAAAACTGCAGAACACATATACAGAATCACGATTCCTTATAAAGTATTTTGCAAGCATTAACTAACAAGTGCTAATAACCTTGTGATATTGGTAATATTTTACAGCTTAAGGAACTGAGTGTTGGAGATACTCAAAGAAAAAGCAATCCCAAACTCAATGCCTATATTCAACTCACTTTTTAAACTGTCATTTGGTCAAATTTTAAGACAGTGATAAGGATCATTCAGTTTAAATAACATCTGTAGTAGCCTATATCCTGAGGAAAAGCATCTCAACTTGCAATCTGAAAACCTGGTTTTATACTATTTATCTCAATTCTTCCCTTCCCACTCACTTCTTAATGCCTTGCATTCCAGATTCAGCTCCCACTACTCAAAACTATTAAATCCAATACCCTTTTTCTAATTTCTCATTTTATGTTTCTCTGAAGCTTTTGACATTTTTGGAAGCTTGGCATTTTTGGCTACTCCTTCACTCAACCTCTAAGATAAAATACAAGTTCTCTCCTCAGTTTACTCAGTTCACATGACCTATTTCTCCACCTCATCTCATCCTCCCAAAAGGCTTAGTTGCACACTTGATTTTGATATTATCTACAAATGCTAGATTTTGATGTTCAGGAAATTTGAAATTCTCTTATCTGATCACAAGCAATTGTCTTTCTAATTTACTGTCTGTCTCACAACCCCAAACTCTACTCTCTTTCTCTACTCTGACCTTCAATCCTTCAACTTCTCAATTCTTTCCCACACCATCTACACTAACTACACTCTCCTCCTTTCTCCCATCTTGACCCCTTGATTAAAGAGTTCAACTCAACACTGCCCATTTTTCTCGAGTCTGTTGGTTCTTATCACCAATTTACCTCTGCAAAATCTCAGGCTTGGATCACTCCCACTATCTGCTACCTTCTTCCAACATATGTGCTACTTAACAAAGATGGGAAAAATCACAAAACTATGCTGAATGGGTCTACTACAAATTAAATTACATAACCTAACCATGGCAAGGCAATCCTTTTACATATTCTTAATTAACTCACTATCCCACTCACCACAGTGGCTTTTCCAAATCCTTTTCAACCATCTTCAAATCTCTGATGACCCCCCTTTCTCACTCTCTCAGCTGAGAGATTTGTCTTCCATTTTACAAAAGAAAAAAAAGTTATTCACCTTTCTTTTCTCCTCTTGATTTTATATCACTCGAGTGCCTTCTGCCACTATCTCCTCCTCCAACTTTGTCTATATTATAAGCACAAGTGATCCCATTCCATTTTGTCTTCTCCAGCAGACTGCCCCCTCTTTCATCCCTTCTCTCATTTATCTTCAGTCTTTCCCTAACTACTGGCTGCTTCTCTACTTCCTGGGAAGAATCCTAGTTTTCCACATGCTTCTTTGAAAAGAAAAAAAAAAAAAAAATCTCACTTGATCCATCGATGCCTGTTATGTACCTCTCATATCTCTCTTCTCTTTTGCCAGATAAATTCCTTGAGAAAGCCATCCTAATAGATTCTTTCACTTTCTTTAATCTCATTATCTTCTTAACCATTCAGCAGCTTATGTCACTATTGATCACTTCCTTCTCTTTGATACCTTCTTTTCTCCAGATCTCTGTAATACTATTCTATTCTGGTTGAATGCCTACATATCTTGACCATTCTTCCTCAGTCTCCTTTGCTGGATCTCTTTCTCATTTCATGTCTCTCATCTGCCTCCATCAATTCTATCCACATAACCAACTCTAATTTAAGACCTCATCACTTGCCATTTGAAGTATATTAAAGTAGCCTCCCAAGAAAACAAGAAGTCTGAGGACACACATCTCCTTTGCCTATATAGCTTCTGTAGCTTCTTGCTGCCTCTAAAATAAAATACAAGTTTTTTTGTTCGGCATTTTAACACCCTTTATAATCTAACTCCAGCATGTCTTTCTAGATATTTTTACGTTTTTCCCTCCCAATGCACTCTAAACTCTGCCAAAATGATCCACTTGTTGCTTCCTATATAAAATATTCCATATCCTCCTTCTTTGTGTTTGCAAAGGCTAACCCTGGAAAGACTTCTCCTATTGTGGGAGTAATATGTAAATGTATGCAATGTAAAAACAAAACACACTTAAATCAAGCTTAAAAAAAAAAGTACACTTCAAGTGTCATATCCTGCAGATAGTCTTTCCTGATGTCCCCCAAATATTAGTCTCCTAAACTCAGAATTACTTTGTACTTCTTTTTGTACATATTTTGTATATCCTTATATGCATAAGAGATTCCCCTCAGCAAGAGTGCTTACAGAGCACACAGAGGTATGCTTCATAAGAGCAGGGGTTGTTTCTATTCTGCTGATTTTTGTCTTAGTATCTACATATAGCTGGTGCTTGGCTTCTTAGTAGTCATTAAATGCTTGCTGAAGTGAAATGAATTCTACTATACAAAAACATTCAGGTGGCTGGACTGATTCTTTTTCTTCCACTGTGCCCACCACAAAAGGAAGAAGTGACTGGGAAGCACTGCTTTTTACAGGAACCACACTTCCTATTACTTCTAGTTCTACTATTCCTATTACTACTATTTCTTCCTTTACTTAAAAGGCCACCAATGTCAAGCTACAATGATAATTAAGTATACTGCCAATCACAAGGGGAAAAAAAGGCCCTTCTGCTCCTGCTAAGTGTAAATATATTTTTAATTCAAAGGAGCCAAAATTTAAGTCCAAATCCTTAATAAAGCCCTTTTGAAAGTAAATCCCAAATTACCACACATGACAAAGTGACAAAAGTCCCAATTAAAACATTTCCTTTTCCTTCCTTTGCCTGTTATTTTCAGTCTCAGTCTCATCAAAGTGCTCATTCTAAAGGAATCATTTTCCTGTGGAAGTGTCTGAAACCTTCCGCCTACCCCAAATAAAAAGAAGTAAATATAAATCTTGAGATTCCCTGGATTCTGCCCATGAGAGCATGACACCAAAATCTATCAACTTTCATCACATCATCCTCAAACATCAACAAAACTATTGCTCTATTCATGATACAAAGTCACATTGGAAAAGTCACCAGCTGGCATTTCCTGTGAGGGGTGAAAGGAAATTCCCTGAAATCTTCTTGACAAATAAATGGAGTAAATGACAAGTGCAGTTCCACAGTTCAATCAAATTATCCCTTTGTTAATGAAGCTATTCATATATGTCAATGAGAAATTTGTCATGGGGGGGGATTCAAAGTGGTACAGATATATAGAATTTATATTATAAAAGATAAATGTCACTTTCAACTGCTTGTTAAGAGAGCTTCTAATTTCTTCTATCGCACTAGACTTCTTTATTTAAAAAGAAAAAAATTTTAAAAGAGGATATCTGTTCCAATGGGTAACAAAAAAGTTCCTAAATATGGTCTCTAACTCTGGAGGAAATAAAAACTACTTGGTGATGGAATGCTGGGTTTAACCACTGGCAGAAAGACTGCAGAAAACAACACCCAAGATAAAGAGTGTAGGCTCAAGTACAGCATGTTCATTTTTTAAAATAACCACAGTATAACTCTAAAGTAAGTCACTCTTACTAATAGATCTTACAAAAATGCATTTCCAGCAAATACCATATGAAATACATTGCCCATGCTTATTTCTGACATTTTGTCTCTTTTCTCTAAAGAAAACTAAATAATGCCTCTTTAAAAAGAAATGCAAAGATGATTTTTGAAAGATTAACAAGGCTACTTTGGTGCCCTAGGTTCAAAAGTTGACATAAAGTTGCAAGGAATGTATTAAAAATTACTCTGGATTTCTGGTAGCCCTTTCAAAGTTTGGAAAACATTATTCACAAAAATCACAAAATTTTATGGCACAGAGATCAAGGTAAAATTCTCCTCATTTTACAAATGAAGTAAGTGAGACCCAGAAGTTAAAAAAAAGTAGCATGGTTCTAAGAGAAAGAACAATACTAAAAGACCTGATTTCTACTTCAGCTGCTCCCACTAACCCTTGGCAAATTCTAACTTGACCCTGTATCCTCACTTTTAAAATGAGGACAATATCTATCCTATTTATTTCCTAGTAGAGTTGGGAAGGGTTATATGACACAGTAAACGTGAAAATTATTTGTTAACTGTTAAGTATGAAATAAATGTAAAGTATCATCATTAACATGACATTACAGTTGCTGACAATCAATTGTATGGCTGGTGGCAGCCAGAACTAGAATAAAAATCTACTGACTTTTCCATTACCTCATGTAGTGGAAATTCTTTTATTAAAAATTGCTTATACTAAAATCACTATCACTAGGAGAAAAAAACCAAATGACACATTATAAGTAAAATATAAATAAAAATATTTGATATTACAAAATATGTGGCAAAACTATTCTCTATGAAATTTAGTCTTACATTCTATTGTAATATGGAAAAACTGGGTTCGAGGAAATCCTACAACAATCTGGTCTATTATTGAAAGTCTCAATATATCATGAAATATGTTATAAAAATCATTCTTCTAACATTTTACTCCAGTTGCAGCATAGAAATAATCTTAATTTTTGGCATACCCTATATAATGGCATAAGATACTATGATCAAACCAATTGCTTATAACAAGCAATTGGTTTGATCATAGTATCTTATGCCATTATCTACCAAAGTCTAAAAAGTTGACCAGATTACCAAAATCAAAAAAAAAATTTTTTAAGTATAAAGTATATATGCTATATAAAATATAAATTACATACAAAGTAACTGGAGAGGAAGGATGGATAAGAATTGCTGAAGGAATTAGAAAATGTCCCCAACAGTGGGAAAAATGTGAATTGAGCTTTAAATAAGGTAAGGAAGAAAGAATATTTCAAATACAGAAAACAAGCTGTTCAAAAGCATTGAGGCCAAATAGTGAATAGTGTTAAGATGAATCAACCTAGAAAATGTGTTAGTTCTGACTATAAAAGAAAGTCTTTCCTGATACTCCTACCCCTCAATTCTAGTGCCTTCCTTCAATTGATTATCTTCAATTATACTGTCTATATCTTGTTTGAGGGGTTTTCAAGTTTTCTCTCTTATTAGACTGTGAGCTCTTTGAGGGAAGGAACTGTCTTTTATCCTTCTTTGTCCCTAGCGTGCACACAGTACCTAGCATACAGATAATGCTTACTCTGAGTTTGCAGACTGATTAATAAAGCAGAAATGTCTATATTGTATACTAGAGGACAACAAGGAGATGCTGGGGATGCCTTAGTGAGTGAAATAGCATGGCTTGAGACCAGTTTGATAGTGATATCAATTTGGTTAGCTGTTGTCCTTTGTTCTTGAAGAGGACCAAAATGGCATCACTATGTTAGAGTCGAGTTACAGTGTGTCCAGCTGTGGCTGATCAGACCAATACCAGCTCGGAGTGCTCCACCACAGGTGGGACACAAATAATCCCTGTGAATATCTGGGGTGCTTCTCTAACTTTGCATTTAATATGCACCAGGCACTGTGAGAAGCACTTTACAAATATTCCATTTTAGGGAGAGATTTGAAACAAGGAAAATACAGTGCAATAGTCCAAACTTTAAAAAAAAAAAAAAAAAATGAGATTCTGAATTGGGAAAGCAGCCATGTGAATCAAGAGATGGTGTAAATGCAGATTTGACAGGATTTAGAAACAGATGAAAAAGAGTGATGAATTAAAGATCAGTTAATTAATCAACCCGGAAACCAGGTAGCACAGAGGATGCCCTATAGATGACCAGGACCTGGAATCAAAAGACTTAAATTCAAATATGTGGCATTAGAGTCTTACTAGCTGGGTGACCCTAGGCAAGTCACTTAACCCTGCTTGTCTCATTTCCTATTCTGTAAAAGAGGGAAATATCAAACCACTCCAGTATCTTTACCCGGAAAACCCTAAATGGGGTCCCGCAGAGTCAGATATGACTGAAACAACTGAAAAACAAAAACAATTAAGCAACATCCTTTCGCTGAGCATGAGAGAGAGAAAAATGAAAACCAGGCTTGTTCTCAAGGAGCTCACACTGTACCATATACATACAAAAAAAGAAAGTATATACAAGATAACACACCACGAGATACAATATCTCTTCAGAGAAGGCAAGAGTAGGTGGCAGAAAAAAACCAGAAAGGTTTTCCCCCACAAAAGGCAATACTTATACTGAGTCTAGGGATTATTAAGAGGGGGGGTTGAGGAAGAAGAGGGGGAAGGAGGATGAAGAGATTACCAATGCAAAAGCACAAAGATAGGGGGCAGCTAGGTGGTGCAGTGGATAGAGCACCAGCCCTGAAGTCAGGAAGTCTTGAGTTCAAATCTGTTCTCAAACACTTAACATGTCTTAGCTGTATGACCTTGGGCAAGTCACTTAAGCCCAGGTGCCTCAGCCAAAAGCAAAAAAAAAGCACAAAGATAGAAAGTGAACTTCCAGGTGAGCAACAGCAAACCAGTCCTACAGACCCGCTGAGTGTACACGGGGGTAGTATTTGAAAAAAGAGACTAGAAATAGGAAGGAGTTTAGAGTTTTAAATGCCTAAAAGCCATCAGAGCAGGGGACTACACATTCAGACCCTACAATTAGGAAAATCTCTTCAGCAGCTGTTGGGAGGATGAAGTAGAGCAGGGAAAAATCTGAAACAGAAAGACAAACTCAGAAGATTATTGCAATATTCCAGATGAGAGATGATGAAGGGCTCAACTAGGGTGGTGGCTGTATGGGGGAAAAAATGTATTTGAGAGATATCATGGAGATAACTGACAAGGTTTGGCAACTAACTGGAAGACTGAAATGAGTAAGGAGTGACACCAAAATGGCACACCGGGTAACTAAAATGATGGTGGTGCTTCTGAAAGAAATAGGAAAGCTCAAGACAAAGGTGGGTTTGGGAGAAAAGGTGATTCATGTTCTGACCATGATGAATCTGATACAGTAGTTTATGATGTGAGATTAGAGCTTGGAAGAGAAATTAGGGCTGAATATAGAGATCTAAGAATCAATCATCTACACAGATGATAAGTAACTCAGTAATATCATCAAGTGAGAAAATATAAAGAGAAAAGAAAAGAGGGCTTAGAACAGAACCTTGGGGGACATTCAGTTAGTGTACCTCAAATAGATGAAGAATCAGCAAAGAAAACCAGATCTTGGAAAAGGAGCAGTCAGAGGTAAAAGAAGCAAGAAATAAGAATATTATGAAAACCTGGAGAAGAGAGTATCCACAAAGGAAAGATGGTAAATAATGTCAAATGCTGCAGATTAAAAAGAATAAAGACTGAAAAAAGGCAATTAGACCAGCAATTAAGAGATCACTGATAACTTAAGAGATAGCAGTTTCAACTAAATGATGAGATCAGAAATCAGATTTCACATCCTTTAGAAGTCTTCTAAATAAGAGGAACAGTTGAAAGGTGTAGCTGAAAGGGGGTAGGAAAGAATGAGGACAATAGCTTGAAGGGATAATAGAATCTAGTGTGGGTTTTTAAAGAATAGGGGTAGAGGGAAATTAATATGTTTGTAGCCAGAAAAAGAATCAGTAGATACAGAACCTGAAGATTAGAGAGAAGAGATACAGTGGTGACAATGTGCTAGAAAAGATGGGAGTGGGTAGCATCAAGGTAACATGAAGGGGTTGGCTTTAGCAAAGGAAAGGTTTATCCCTTCATCTGACTTGAGTGAAGGAGATAATATATAGAAGAGATGAAATGTAGAGAAAGGGAGAAGGGATCTCTCAACAAATAGCCTCATTTTTTCAGTGAAAGAGGAAGTAAGGATCTTAGCTGAGAGTGTGAAGGGAAGAATGAGAAGAGGTTTGAAACAGTGGTTGTAGTGAGTAGGACAAAGAATAAATCAAAAAATGGAAGGATTGCCTTGTTGCAGTGAAACCCACTTGAGTTTAGATAGCACACTTGTAGTGGACCCAAACAACAGTTTCATGACTTGCCTACCTCCAATGCAACAGCAAAGGAAGATATGTAGTTTGTTAAACTGGGTGCTAGAAAGACAGTGGTGCTCTTAACAGAAAAAGGTTAGGAGGAGGTCTGTGTTTAGGTAGAAGAATAATGGGTTCTATTATGTAATATATTTTCTATATTGCATTCTCTACTACTGAGAAAAGTATGAATGCTCAATAGGAATTAATGAACTAGCAAACTAGTATTTAACTATCTTGGGCAATTATCATAAAAACATTATTAGGGCACTGGAGCAAAGGAAAAAAGCTAGAATATTTATATGGCAACATGAAACTCCATTTAGCAATCATAGCTCAGCCTTGATTTTTAACTAAGATATTTCCCAAAGTTAAGTTAAAACCCCAGGTCAAATGCAAAAACAATTTGAAAATGCAGACTAACCTACAAATTATGTGTTAAGAAAACTTCCCAAAGTTTGAATGAGCACATCTTTGGCAAAGGTCCCTGTAAAACAATGAACAAGAGAGGGCTGGATGCTGGCACAGCATTTCACTTTGGCAGTTCACTGAAGCTATGTCTACAATGTCTCTCCAGTCAAACTCTATCTCCCCCATTCATCTCTCTCTGTAAAGTGAGACGTCTAAGTTTTGTCTGTCTAAAGGAAAGCTGGCTCTGAGTTAAGGAGAGGAAAAAAATAAAATAAAAAATAATGCACCAAGAAATGAAGAGAGAAAATAAAGACACAGACATCACTAAAATGGAATCCAACTTTAGGGGAAAAAACTATTTGAAAGAATCTTAAAGGGAAAAAAACCCTGATTTTTAAAAAATAAGTTGAAAATAGTATTCCTTTCATTTCAAACTGCAGGAATCGCAAAAAATAATTAAGTTTATAAACTCCATACATTTCCATAAAATAATTCATTTTGTAGGAATGAAAAGTCAGTTGTACAAACACAACAAAAGTTATAGCTTAAAACAAATTCAATCCATCTAGACTTAAGGGTTACAGTGCCATTTCTTGAAAATGTATGAGTTATCATGTTTTAAATATGCCACACTATAAATAAGAGAAGGAAATAAAAGCAGTAACCATGAGTCTATCATTGATAATAGCTTAAAAAAAAAAATCAAACCTTCATTAAAATAACGTCTGCTAGGATCTACATACTTCCCTACTCTGGAAAATTTATTTCCCTGGACTATAAGAATTATTCCAAGGACTATTTCAGGACAGTTTATTTTCTAACACAAGAATATTTCTTCCTACACCAATGCCTCTTCAAGGGCTCAATATTGTAATGAAGCAAAACCGTAATCAGTAGGTAAAGAGCTAATTTTGCAGCAAAATTCTAGCAAAGCTGAATATCTGGGTAAAGGATTAATGTGTGTCAACACAAAAGCTGTAACAGTAGTACAGTGTTAAAGAATAGTTTAAGTATACATATATTCATTTGTGTATACATATATTCGATTTGTCAAGTTATTTTAACATAATTAACATGTAGTGGATTTCCTGCCATCTAGGGGAGAGGTGAGGACTAGGGGGGAAAAATTTGTAACAGAAAGCTTTGTAAGGGTCAGTGTTGAAGAATTACCCATACATATGTTTTGCAAATAAAAAGTTTCAATTAAAAAAAAATAGTTTAAGTACCAATACCTCTCCTACTTCAATGATATCAAACTACAAACATGAGCAATTGTACATCTTAATTTGGATTTTTTAAAAAGAATTCTTTGTTCCAGGTGAATGTCATGACTAAATATTTCTTTTCTTTTTTTAAACTGAAACTTTTTCATACCTTCCCTTACAAGACAGAAAAGGAAATTATCATTTCATATTAGTATTTTCTTTTTTCAAGGTAAATGGCACTGCTGGGATACTAGAGGGATTTTATTTAAGTAACAAAAAGTCACATAAACTCTGCTCTCAAGGACTTTTTAAAATCAAGAACTAAGGAAAAGAAACAGGGTAGTGAAATGAACCAAAGACAGATGAAAAAATAAAGTAAACTGAAAGCTACAACTACCTGATAGCTAGTTATGACATGAAATCACCTCCTGAAAAGATAAAAGAGTTCATATTTGGAAACTATAGGAAAAGCATGAAGAAAAATATGTAATTTGTTTAGCAATAATATCATAAAGATATCAACTACCAAAGAACACAACTAACTTCCCTATATAAAATATATGTAGTCCTGACAAAATATGAAGAGAAAAATTGTTCTCTGTTCTAAACTCTGTTTTGTGATAAACTGGTAAACTCCTAAACTAGAGTAGGGTAGTAGACTTGAAGGTAAGGCCCATGTCAAATGAAGATTAAGAGATCCACACACATCCTCAGGGAGGAAGGTCTTTAGGTTATATCCCAAGACAATCCTATTAAGTACTTTTAACAATGACTCAAATGAAGTGTTGGATTATATTTGTTCAACCTGACTACACAAAGCTAAAAAGTATAACTAATAACTAACATACTGGGTACCAGAATCATTCTTCAAAAAGATCTCAGCACACTAAAATGAGTTAACTCTATAGAAGTTAAACTTAATAAGGATAAGCATAAAGTCCTCCTGGACACACATACATCCACCCACACTCACATACCCTTTGAGATTTGACCTGTGTCCTTAAGAACTGTACCTTTTTAGATCATTTATAAATTGCTTTTATGCCCTCTAGTTCTATTGTCCCCCAGACTTCCAGCTTCGTAATTTAACCCTCTTCAGAATTAGGTTACCTTCAAAGCAGCATGAAAAGATTGAATTTCAGTAAATCAAGAAAATTCTTCTTCAATTTGAAAAGGGCAAATTCAAAAGAACTTGCCATACCCAGCCCCAGAACAGACTAAAAACCTCATAGCCAATAATCATCACTAAACTGTTGGAGGAGGGGGAGAGGTGAGAGGGAAGAAGTCTACTGAAAGGAAATCCCTCACAGATCTAATGGAGGTTCATGTGGGGGAAAAATGGAAAAAAGAATTACTGGGGATTGAATGACTTTTTGGAAATGACAGTGTAACTAAACAAATGATACTCGACTCTATAATGTAAAGGAATAAAACCTAAGGGTAGGCCCCAATAGTGAAAAGACAAACCAGGTTAGATCTTTGGAAAGCTAGATTTTTTCCCCCCATAATTGGGCTGTAGGTACTGTTGGTGGGTTTTTTTGTTTTGTTTTGTTTTTGTGTTTGTTTTGTTTGTTTTGGGGGGTTGTTTATTTGTTTTTAACATGGCTTTTGAGAAACCTAACAGAATTACAGTACATAATGATTTCTTTGGTCCAAACTATTAAAGAAGCCTCTTAAAAGAACAATTGCTTGCTCCTATTCTGGAGCCCAGAGGCTCTTCTGGATTTGAACATTTTGATAAGGATGCTAACCAACTGCAATTCAAGTAATTTTCTGATGACAGGTCAGGAGTGCTGAATCAGTTTAAAAGAGTTTTCATTCTTCTGCAGGACTTGTGAAGTCTATCTATCTCTCCCTGGCCCCTGCCCCAGGGCCCAAATCCTAGGCATACTTCCCAAATGGCTGTTTCTTGCCCATGGCAAACAAGACACATGGACTGACCTAAAGGGAAAAAAATAGCTCTGTTGCTTTTGGGTGTTGTTTTGTGATATTCCCTGAGCACAGGTGAGCAATCCTAAAGTGGAAGTTCCACTTGCATTGGAGCAGGTGACCAGGGAGGAAAGGTAACACTGTCACCAGCACCTACCATGATTAGTCAGGACATTTCTCCTGTGATGCTCATCAGATGAGGTAGCCAAGCCAGGAAAAGCTAAGCTCCTGGGGTTTGAAGTTCTCAGCCCCAGCATGAAAGCAATCAAACTCCAGCAGCAGCAGCAGCAGCAGCACCCTCAGTGCCTTCTGGGGAGTACAAGAAGGCAGTGGCAGCCCAGGCCGCAGCAGCCCTCTGCAGAGGGAGCCAGAGTCAAGCCCACCACAGGGGAGGCAGTCATCCCCCAGCAGTGGCAATGTACTAGTAACTCAGGCCTACAGTAACAAACTGCCCTAGCACAGGGTCAAAGAGCTCAGGCTTTATAGTGGCAGCTGTCCTACTTTGGAAGAGAATAGCTGCTGAGCCATGCACATCCATGTGCTCAGCAGCAGTGGGAAGTGGGAAGCTGGCAGAAATGTACATCCCCATCAGCCAATGGAGCAGCTCCCAGAGGCAATGTCAACCCAGGCTCAGAAGAGTTGTCACCAGTATGTGTACCACTTAAAAAGCAGGCCCACTAGCCTACTGCAATTTAAAGTGGACTAGTTTCTACATATTTGTTGCCAAAACAACACAGTGTGACAGTGGTCACATAACTCTTATCCAGGGAAGTCTTAGAGTCTGCAATGTACCTAAGGAGGGCCACCCACTGCCTGCTTTTGTAAGCTCCCAGGGGGAAAAAAAAAAAAAAAAAAAATATATATATATATATATATATATATATAAGCAACAAAATTTTATTTTAAAATCCCATGGGGGCTCCAAAGGAGGAAAAGGTTCCGATAACTACTGTCCTGTTATCCTATCTGTCTTTCATAACTAAACTCCTGGAAAAGGCACTCTGTAATAGGTTCTCAAAATATCCCTCTTCCTTCCTCTTAACCCTTTCAGTTCCAGCTTCCAATCTCATCAGTCCAATAAAACTAACTCTCCAAAGTTCCTAATGATCTTTGAATTGTCAGGTCCAATGGCCTTTTCTCTATCCTCATTCTCCTTGAATTCTCTGAAGCTTTTCATCATTTCAATCACTCTTTCCCTGATAATTCTTTTCTCTCTAGGTTTTTAGGACACCACTCTCTCCTGGTTTTCTTCCTACCTATCTCATGTCAAGTAGAAGGAAAACCTCTGTCCCCTTCGCTGGATCCTCTTCCAAATCACAACCTCTATAGGTCTCCCGTACATTTCTGTTCTGGGTTCCTTTATAGTACCTTCATTTGAGGATCTCATTAGCTCCCATGATTAATTACTATGCTGATGACTCTCAAGTCTATCTATCTTGCCCAATCTTTCTGCCAACCTCCAGTATCCAACTGCCTTTCATACATCTTGAACTGGATATCCAATAAATATCTCTTTTTTCCTAGTAAATTTATTTTTAATACACATTTATAATTAAAGCTTTTATTTACAAAACATATGCATGGGTAAGTTTTCAACACTGACTCTTGCGAAGTTTTCTATTCCAAATTTTTCCCTCCATCCCCCCACCCCCTCCCCTAGATGGCAGGTAGTCCAATGCATGTTAAATATGTTAAAATATATGATAAATCCAATATATGTAAACATATTTATACAGTTATCTTGCTGCACAAGAAAAATTGGATCAAGAAAGAAGGGGGAAAAAAACTGAGAAAGAAAACAAAATGCAAGCAAACAACAGAAAGAGTGAAAGTATTATGTTGTGGTCCACACTCAGATCCCACAGGCCTCTCTCTGGGTGTATATGCTTTCTTCATCACTGAACAACTAGAACTAGTTTGAATCATCTCACTGTTGAAAAGAGCCATGTCCATCTGAATTAATCATCATATAGTCTTGTTGTTGCCGATACACATTGTTTTATGAATCATGTTGGGAGAGAAAGATCAGAGCAAAAGGGAAAAAACCATGGGAAAATTTTTTTTAAAAAAAGAAAAGAAAGGAAAAAAGAACATAGCATGTATTGATTTACATTCAGTCTCTAGTTTTTTCTGGATGCAGATAGCTGTTAGGGTCCAGGAATTTGGGGACCCTGATGAGAAGTTTGTCTTTGAATTGAGGATCAAAGGGTGTGGTCTGTGATTCCCTTGAGAAACATGAGACCCCAAGATTTGTTGGAGATTGCTGATAATGGCTTTATAATAGTGGTCTTAGAAAACCGGCTTGCCTGGAGGAGGATGTTGTTGAGAAGAGAATCCCACCCACCTTCTTATTGAATACCTCCTTTCAATACAAACTTAAAGGCTAATGATAGGTGTGGGATAGTGGACAAAGGGCGTGACCATGAAAGTGGGGGAAGGAAGGAGGCTAGGAGGAGGGGCAAGGCTAGGAGGAGGGACTAAGCTAGGAGGTGAGGCTAGGAGAGGAGGAAAGATATATAAGGCAGGCTGACTGTAAGGGAGAGCAGAAGTGCTGAATAAATAACTGCCTTAAACCATCCTCTGGTTTGATCCTCCTTGAATGAACACCCTGGTAGTGTCTGGAATGAGCACCGAAGCACATGACAGGTGAGACCCAGCTACCCCCCAAAAAATATTGCACCTAGCAGATGGCATTTTCTGTCCAAAGTCTATTGGGATTGCTTTGGTTCACTGAACCATTGAGAAGAACCAAATCTTTCATAGTTGATCATCACATATTCTTACTATTATTGTATATAATGTATTCCTCGTTCTGCTTGTTTCACTCAATACCAGTTCACGTAAATCTTTCCAGGTCTTTTTAAAATCGGCTTGCTCATCAATTTTTTTTTATAGAACAATAACAGCCCATCACTTTCATATACCACAACATGTTCAGCCATTCCCCAACTGATGGGCATCTACTCGCTTTCCAATTCTTCGTCACCCCAGTTTTTGTACCATGTGTGTCCTCTTTCCTCCTTTATGATTTCCTTGAGATGCAGATCCAGCAATAATACTGCTGTTTCAAATACTGCTGATTTGGACATAGTTCCAAAGTGAATGGTTAGATCATTTCACAACTCCAACAACTATGTATTTGTGTCCCAGTTTTCCCTCATCCCCTCTAATATTTATCATCATCTTTTCCTGTCATCTTAGACAATCTGAGAGATGTGAGGTGCTATCTCAGAGTTACTTTAATTTGCATTTCTCTAATCAATAGTGATTTAGAGCATTTTTTTTCATAGAACTATAGATGGCTTTAAATTTCATCATCTGAAAATTATCTGATCGTATCTTTTGACCATTTATCAACCGGGGAATGACTTGTATTCTCATAAATTTCACACAGTTCTTTATTCCTCTAAGTATCTTAAACTCAAGATATCTAAAACATTAGCTTTCCCCCAAGCCTTCCTCACACCCCACTCCTTTTTTTCTTACTCTCCCTATTACTATAGGGGCAATGCCATGCTCCCAATTCCCCCAGGCTCAACAGTTCAACAGTAGTACATCCAAGAGGGAGGGCTAAGTAGAGAATAGCAAAGGTGGGATTCATATTATTGTACTGTCTTTACAATTGCTTTCTTTTGGCCTATACTTTGATTTTTTGGCCCATAGTGATTTACATGGTTGGATGCTACAGATATGAAATTCTACTTCCCAAGAAAATGACTATCATCATTATTATCTTCATCATCATAGTTAAGTAGCAAAAGCAAAACTCAAACCCAGTTTTCCTGATTCCAACTATAACAATTTAGCATAGTGATACTACTGAACAGAGTGACATATTTACATAACTCATTTAGTATAGTAATACCATATTTAATAGTAAGAATCCATGGGATACCCCAGAAAACAGGGAAAAAAGGCCCATGGGTAATCAAAAGAAATTCCACAAAATACAGGTACTTTATTCATAGGAGAAACCCTCTGGCCTTTTCCCCTAGCTTCTTCTTGATTAGTCAATTTCCCAGCCACCCAGCAACCAAAATCAGCATATTCTTTTCTTTGGGGATAGGAAAAGGTTATTACAATGAGGCACATTAATTAGCAAAATTACAACTGATAATGGAAGAAAACAGAAAAGTACTCAAAATCATACTAGTCCAAGACCATTTACTTTAGGGATCCAACAAATATTTAGAGCAACATAGCTGATAACTGACATTCATAAAGATTGAGTGCCATCAGATAATGTAAAATGATATTCAGTACAATCTATTAAGGCAAGTAAAATATGTTTGAGAAGCCTTTTCCATACCACATACTTAATTTTAAAAAACAGTAAGTTACAGTTTTTGCCAATCTACTTAAGTAGCACTCACACATACCTCATGTCCCAATGATGCCAGAAAATTTAAATATTTCTGAAAATGGCTTTCTCTCAAACTTAATGGCCATTATTGATATTAACCTTATTAAGTCTCCCACAAACATCTGAGTGAACAATTAGGTTTTAATTTGATTTAACTGCTTTTAATTTCATTGTTATACACAGTTTTAAATATTCAAAAGGAAAGAAAGTTTTCAAAATACAGAGATCCACATTCTTCCCATAACAACTTGAGGGAGCTTTCCACTACAATTAATCCCTTACTTGGAATTATCTGTTCACTTGAGAACTAGAGTACTTTAAAGGTTGAGTAAAACCTAGTTCCTGATCCAGATACTAAAAATATTTTCCAGCTGGATTTGAACATCACTGAATATTTAAAGAACACAGTAAAATATCAAGCCCTATAAACATTACTTATCCCCCTCCCCTTCCAAATCAATCTATGCACATATATATTTCAGCTATTAAGATTTGCTTTGGTTTCCAAAGCAGTTTCCCAGGCCATCCTCCATACAACTTCCAAAGTAATTTTTCTTAATTAGAGATCTTACCATGTCCTTGTCCTCCTCAAACTCTATTGAGTCCCTATTGCCTTTAGAATAAACCATAAACTGTTGTTTACCTTTTAAAACTCTTCACAACCTGACCCCAAACTTAATTTCCAGTGTCATAGGACATTACTCCCCACATATATATTCTATCATCCCACCCCCAATTCCCTTTCTGCTCCTCACACTCCAGGTACTGTGCCCCTTCTATTATCTCTCATTCATCATTCCAGCAGAATGCTCCCTCCTCATCTATACATCACAGGATTCCTCTCCTCCAATGTCCTAACTATTCTATATTTATTCTATTTATATTTATCATGGATATGCTTATATATGTACTTGTTGATTCCCCCATTAAAATATAAAATCAAGAGTAGGGAACGCTTCATATTTTTTTGTGAAAGCCCTTAAAAAATGCTGATAGATTAAAGAAACAGTTTTAAAGTATTCTGACTATGTTATGTGAAGTGTTGAAATCCATGCTATGTCCAATAGTGATAAGATGACTTCTCTTAAAGCAAACATTCTGAGTCAAAATCAACTCTGGCCAACAATTTTGGCCCATTAAAAAGGGTTTTACCCAGAAACAAGGCATTGACCAATACCTAACACCCCATACCAAGATAAAGTCGAAATGGCTTCAAGATTTAGACATGAAGAGTGATTGTATGTATACAGAGCAGCTAGGTGGCACAGTGAATAGAGGATCAGCCCTTAAATCGGGAAGAGGTGAGTTCAAATTTTTTCTCAGACACTTAACACTTCCTAGCTGTGTGACCCTGGGCAAGTCATTTAACTCCAATTGCCTCAGCCAAAAAAAAGAGCGATACTATGAACAAATTAGAAGAACAAAGAATAGCTTACCTCTCAGATCTGTGGAGAAGGAATGAATTTATGGTCAAAGAAGAACTAGAGAATATTATGAAATGCAAAATTGGTAATTTTGATTATATTAAGTTAAAACAAGTTTTGTACCAAAAAATCCAATGCAGACAAGATTAGAAGGGAAGCAGAAAACTGGGGGGGAGAGGGATTTTACATCCAAAGATTCTGATAAAAGCCTCGTTACTAAAATATAGAGAGAACAGATTCAAATTTATAAGAATACAAGCCATTCTATAATTGATAAGTGGTCAAAAGATAAGAACAGACAATTTTCAGATGAAAAAATTAAAACCATTTTAGTCATGTGAAAAAATGCTCTAAATCATTATTGATCAGAAATGCAAATTAAGACCATTACAGATTGGCTAAAATGACAGAAAAAGATAAATGATAAATGTTGGAGAGGATATGGGGAAATTGGTTCACTATACATTGTTGGTGGAGTTGTAAACTGCTCCAACCATTCTGAAAAGCAATTTGGAACTATGCCCAAAGGATTATCAAACTGTGCATACCCTTTGATCTAGCAGGGTCTCTACTGGGTCTGAATCCCAAAGAGCTCATAAAAAAGAGAAAAGGACCCACATGTGCAAAAATGTTTATAGCAGCCCTTTGTGAGGTGGCAAGAAACTAAAAACTGAGGAGATGTTCATCAGTTGAAGATTGGCTGAATAAGTTATGGTATGTGAATGTTATGGAACATTATTGTTCTATAAGAAATGATTTCAGGGAAGCCTGGAGAGACTTACATAAGCTGATGCTAAGTGAAATAGGTAGAACCAGGAGATCATTGTACATGGCAACAACAAGATTATATGATGATCAATTCTGATTGACATTGCTCTTTTCAACAGGACGGTGATTCAAGTCAGTTCCAATGATCTTGTGATGGAGAAAGCCATCTGCATCCAGAATGAGGACTGTAAGGACTAAGTGTGGATCACAACATAGTATTTTTATCTTTTTTGTTGCTTGCTTGCTTTTTGTTTTCTCATTGTTTTTCCCTTTTGATCTGATTTGGAGTAAGATAATTATGGAAATATATATAGAAGAATTATACATGTTTAACATATCGGATTGTTAGCCATCTAGGGGAGGAAGTGGGGAGAAGGAAGAGAAAAAATTTGGAACACAAGGTTTTGCAAGGGTGAATGTTGAAAACTATCTTTACACATATTTTGAAATTATAAAAAGCTATTATTATTTAAAAGGGCCTTACCAACTCCCCAAGCTAAATTATGACTAAAGATTCTCAGAGCTTTAGAAGTATTCATGAAGGTTCTATGAGCTCAGGATTTAGATTTTGGCAATCAAATATTTCTTAACCTCCTTCTTTGGAAACAGCATTTCCAAAAAGAAAAAATACAAAAAGTTTTGAAAAGTAAAATGACTGTTTTGCCCCCAGTCCTCCACAACCTGATACCTCTCAAACAGCAAAGTACCATTATGATACATATAGTGGAAAAGCAACTGACTCTGGAGTCAGAGAATCAGGATTCAAATCCTGCCTCAGATGATTTTTAATACTTTTGTAATCTTAGATAGGAAGCAAGGCATTAAAATGTCCTGGGTCTCAGTAATTTGCCTATCTGTAAAGCACAGGGTTGGACAGGAAGGCCACAGAGGTTGCTTCCAGAACTAGAACTTCTATAGAGCCTCAATATATCCTTTCCTATTTCCTCTTCTATACACTACAGCAGTCCAGTTTTGTAAATACCCTGAATTTTTCTGATTTTTTTATCATGATGCTTCTTATTATCAGAATGTTCTCCCTAACTTTCACCTCTTGGGTTTCTATCTATCTAATAAAGTGTAATTTTGTCCAGGAAATATTACCTCATATACCAGGTAATAATGACCTTTCTCCCCTAGAACTTTATACCACATTCTTTTTATAACTCGGTGCAAATATGAAATATATTCATTCTTTTCCATCAGAAGTTAGTATGTGCGCATATTCCCCATTAGACTTTATAAAAAACAGTACATAGGAATCACATCTTAGGTACAACCTTTATCTCTCACCTAGGTTTTTGCATACTTGGTATGTCAAGGATCTTTGATTATATTACTATGGCAACTCTCTCCAAAAAAGCAAAAGCATATGCTACCAACTCAGTAGTTGTTTTCTTACGAAGCCAAAGAGTTACTGACTTATTCATGGTCATATAGACAATAAGTATTACATACTGAATATGAACCAAGCAAGTTCCAAAAATATTTGTCCAGTGTAAAGCATTGGGCTAAATCTAACATAATAAAATTCAACAGGGATAAATGTCTTATATTATTTACCCCCCCAAAAAAATTAGTTTCATTTGAGTACACAACACATATTACATATATAATATTTATACATTATATATTTATTTATATGATATATCATATATTAAACACATATTTATATATACATATAAATGTACTCCTCAGAGATCTTAAAAACATATAAACACAATTTTAGATTTTTTTTCTCTTCAAACAATAAAAAAGCTGGCAATTTTTCCTTTGCAACCAAACTGTTTTCAATCATCCTTAGTTCATTTGTAGTCATTAGAAGCCAATATATCAAATCCAATGTAGAAAATGCTATTAAAATAGTTAAGATAGCAAACTGTCTGAAAAATTTAGTTCAGATTCTCAAATATTATCCATCCTGCACAGCCCTTAGCACTGCCATAATTTTTTCACACCTGAAATACCTAACAATTCTGCTTATTAAATATTTAAGATGAAATTTTAAAACATCCCATGGTGGCCCTAAGTTCCTTGTGACCCCATGTGGCAACACAGCAACTACTTTGAGAACTTCAGACCTAGTGGTTTTAGTGAATGGTCACCAAAAGCAATCATCCCTGGGCTGCATTAGGAATAGGAGAGGCTAGCTCCTCTGTAACCCGCCCTTCTCAAGACCATCTTTAGAATACTGTGTTCACTTCTAGGGAGCTCAGTTTAAGAAGGATATTGATAAGAGTATCTGTAGGACAACCAGGACAGGGAAGGACCTTTAGTCCAAATCATAAGAGGCTCAGTTGAAGGAAATAACCTCGTTTAATTCAGAGATAAGAAGAATCAGAGAGTGCCCAGGGCATTCTACAAATCAAGAGAAGCCACCAAGAGGCAAAGAGACTTGCTGTTCTGTGAGGCTGCCCTAGGGGCAGAAAAAGAAGTACAAAGGACAAAGGCAAGAAAAACTTGCTAAACATTAAATCAACACTAGTTTCCAAAAAGGTGATGGGTTCTCATTTCTCACAGGTCATTTAAGCAGAGGCTGAATTACTATTTGTCAACCAATCACGTTATAATGGAGTTTTCCTTTTGGGGACATAAGGGGCTGGATGGACAGTGAGTTTAAAACTCTAGAATTCTGTGATTCAGCATCCTACATATACTACACTACACTGCACTGCACTGCACTGCACTGCCATTCTGTTTGCTCTCCACATAGTAAATAGAAATATTTGTTGAAATGCACTTAATAGAAAAAAGGAAATTAAGGGAAAATTTTTCACTGAAAAAAGAGATAGGAATGGACATAGGATTTCACTAAGATAGAGAAGTCCCATATGAGCAAACTCTACCATGCAAGCTGTCACTTTCTCTCCAATTTATATTGAAGAGTTAACAGACTTGCTCAGTCACAAAGACAGCAAAAATAGGTCAGAGGTGGGATTTGAATCCAGAACATCCTGGCTTTGAGGACAACATTTTATACAATGTGACCCAGTTGCATCTCTAGAAAAAAGTCAAGTAAAGTCAAAAGCTATTTACTAAACACTTACTGTGTTCCAGGTACTGGGCTAAGCACTGGGGATATAAAGATAGGTAAAAAACAATCTTCACAGGTCTCCCCAGTTAGAATGTGAGCTAATATGAAAGCAACAAGTATATCCTACACAAATATGCATTAAGCAGAACTAAAAGGATTCTTGCAGAAGATGGGATTTTAGCTGAGAAATC
Source organism: Myrmecobius fasciatus (assembly GCA_023553655.1). NCBI lineage: Eukaryota > Metazoa > Chordata > Mammalia > Dasyuromorphia > Myrmecobiidae > Myrmecobius > Myrmecobius fasciatus. The sequence continues at coordinate 187,260 of JAJPUD010003322.1, read as the reverse complement.
AGACACCAGAAGGAAAAGGTAAGGAGGAAGGGCATTTCAATCAAGGGCTACATCCAGTAAAAAGGCATGAGCCAGTAGTGAGAATGTCATGTTTGAACAACAGCAAACCACTGTCAGTGGATTATAAAGTATATAACAGGGAATATGGTACAAGAAAACGAAACAAGTGAGAAGTGGTCAGTTTGGTTGTTTGCTTTTTAAAATTAAATTTTATTTTCAAACAAAGATCAGCTTTCTTTCCCTCTCATTTCTGTTCCCCAACCCCCTACTCTCACTGACAAAGTAGGAAAAACAAAATCCCTGTTACAAACATATACTCAAATTTTAGAACTGGTCATGTCTAGAAAAAAATGTTTCAAACTGCACCATGAGTCCATGACCTCCTCTGTCAGAAGTAGGCCCCATGTTCTGCCCCCAAGTTTTCAGGAATTATGGCTAGTCACTGTGTTAATCAGAATTACTAAATTGTAGTGTGTATTATATGTGTACATACATACACATATATACACATGGACAGACATATATGTTGTTTTAATTGGACAAGATCCACCTTCTCATCCTCCCACTGTGCCCACACACTCAAAACATTCACAAACACAAAACCATTACAAGCATGCATATATATGTGCACACATATATATGCATATAAACATCATATATAGTCAAACAAAAAAAATTTCCACATTGGCCATGTCCAAAAAAGTTTCTCATTTTGCATTCTAGGTCCTTTACCTCTCTATCAGGAGGTGGATAGAATGTCTTTCATCATTAATCCTCTGGAATTCTAGATAAAAAGAGTTCAGAATAATAATATTCTACTGTATTTATATACAATAATTTATAAAATCACTTACCAATTTGGGAGCAGATTCTCATTCTTTGTCACCTTATAAAGAACAATATCCTTAGAGTTTGTTTTGCTTAAGACAACTCTACCTTAATCTACTCTCTAATTCCTCTCCCTCTTCTCCTTTTCCCTATAGATTATATTTGTGTGTGTGTGTGTGTGTGTGTGTTTGTGTGTGTATATGTGGGTTCTTCCTTCTTTTGACCAGTTCAGATGATAATGAGGTTAAATCAGTCATTCACCCCAAACTCATTCCTCATTATTTACATAGTTTACTACTTATGCACTCTGATTATTTAACATTTTTTTAATCTCCTTTTCCTTTATCCTCTGTTTTCCTCTACTCCTCTATTTCCAAACTTTTTTCTTTTTCTTTTTTTTTTTTTGGTTTTTTCAAAAAAAAATTCTTTGGTACATAATGTAGTTAATATAAATATGCCCAGAAAGAAATGGATTAGAACGTATCCCTGCCATAATATGGCAGAAAATTATTAACCTTTGAGTCAGGAAAACATAGCCTAAAATTCTGCCTGTGACAGATTTTAGTCAGGTGATCATGGGCAAGTCACCTACCTGTCAGTGTCTGGACAGATGTTTTGAGTACAAATTATCGATTTTTTTTTTAATCTCTCTGAGGTAGAGGGAATTTTTACACTGGAGATTCCATATGCTGATTAAATCACCACCAAATAAAGACTTTCCATATGAAAAAAAAATTTTGCTGCTGAGTTCTGGATATTTGTATCTAATAGAATGCTATACCATTTACATACCTGGTAGAACGACTTCCACTTCCTTCCCCCCCACCCTCCTTTTCTTAAGAGTAAGATTCAAAAAAATTATTATCAGATCTTGACTAATTGGACTCCAAAAGAATCCTTGATGATGAAAAGGATCTGAGGGGCCCATGTATCATCTCTCCATATATGAATATACACAATTTACCGTTAGTCCTTTGTAATTATTCATTCGTGTTAACCTTTTTATTCCTTGTTTGAATTTCAAAGTTTCTCCACAGGTCTGGTCTTTTCAACAGGAATGCTGGGAAAACTTTTATTTCATTTAAAATTCATTTTTCACCAGTAGAATTAGACTCACTTTTATTGGTTAAATAATTCTTTGCTATTTAAGCTCATATACTTTGCGCCTTCTAAAATAAGTATCACTGATAGCTAATATTTTTATATAATATCTACTTTGTTCCAAGTACTATGCCAAACCCGTTACATTCATTATCTCATATGATCCTTATAACAACCCTGGAGAGCAGGTGCTGCTATTATTCCCACTGGTTAAGTGACTTTACCAAGGTCTCACAGCTTACTAAGTGTCTGAGGTCAAATTCAAACTCAAATCTTCCTGACTCCAAATCTGGCACTTAATACACTGTACCTAGCTGCACATCATTAACCAAGTTCTCTATTCCTTTAAAGTAATGGCTGCTGGATTATATGGGACCCCGACTGTGGCTCTTTGGTATTTGAATTCTTTTCTAACTGCTTACATTAATTTTTCTTTGACCAGAAAGCTCTAGGGTTTGGTTTATTTTGGAGTTTCTTGATGATTAGTGGATTCTTTCAAGTTCTATTCTGTCTTCTGATTCTCTTAGGATTTCTTAATTAAGATACCTAGGATCTTTTTCTGGTCATGGAATTCCAATTATTCTTTTTTTTTTTTTCTTTTTGATCTGCTTTCCAGGTCAGTTGTTTTTGCTATGAGCTATCTGATGGTTTCTTCTTCTTCCTTCCTTCTCCTCCTCCTCCTCCTTCTTTTTTTTAAAAAGCTTTTTGACTTTGCTTTAACATTTTTTGTTGCTGCATGCAATCATTGGCTTCTGCTTGATCCATTTAAATTTTCAGTAAGTTTGTTACTTTGGAACATTATTTTTGTTTAGTTTAGTTTTGGTTTTCTTAACCTCTGCTTCAGCTTGTCCAGTTCAACTTGTGACCAAACTGTGTTTTTCTCTGAGGCAATGCTTGAAGATAATTTTTGAATCATTCTCTTCTTAGATTCTGTTTGTTTCTTAAGCATTTCTGCCACCATAATCATCATGTTCAACTGATTTTGTTTGTTTCTTTGCCCATTACTTCCTGAGGGACTTGATGTTGGGACTAGGCTTTGTCACACTTCTGAAGAGGTCTGGGCTGGTCCTGAGAGCTGTATTATTTCAGAATCTCAGAGAGAGCTAGGGGCTTGCACGCTTTCAGCACTCCCAAAGTAGTATGATGATAAGCTAATTAAAGTCCCCTTGGTCGAGCTCTGCCAATCACTGTCCCGGGTCTGTATCTGTGCGAGAGCAGAGTGCTGTTAGCTTCCCCATCCCACAGCCAGCTGAAAAGCTCTGCTGGCTTCAAGGGCAGGATGCAGGCTCCCTTTTGGTCTGGCATTCCTGCCTTGGTGGTTCTTATGCAGGCCGAGTGAGATGCTCAGAAGTGAGAGCTGGCCGACTTCCCAAGCACACTCCTGGGGCTGGTTTGAGTTTCCTCCTTTCTCCAAGGCCCAAGGCCTCCCTGCCTAGAATACCACTGTCCCGCTTCTAAACAAGGCCCTTCTGGTCTGTCCTGTCACAGGGCGGTCTGGTCCAGGGCTCTAGTTTGGGTGTGAGAGCTCCTCGAGCTGGGATGAACAGCCTGTCTCTGGGCCTAACCTGTCCCCACTGCCCACAGACTTCCCCATCTGTCTCCCTGGGCCACTGGGGGATAGCTCCCACCATGCCCCTTCTTCCCCCCAGAATGCAGCACATTTTGCAGACCTGCCCACGGCGGTTAGGACAGCAGCTCAGGGACTCTGCTTCCCATCACATCGCCACATGCACGCCCCCTCCCCCAAGTGGACAAGTTGTCCCGGGTTTAAAAGCCAAGCAGAAGATTTCAGATTTGAGACTGGCGAGGATGCAGGAAGAAGTTTACTATGCAGGGGGTATGTGGTCACCCTGAACTTCAGAAAGATCACTCTGGCATCAGAGTGGACCTGGAGAGGGGAAGACTGAGCAGAAGGCTGCCACTGGCAATGGTGGGAGTCTTCCAGGGAATGGCGGCTGCTGAAAGAAGAGAAGTGGAGAAGAGAGAAATCCGGCCCAACGGGCAGAATGCCGGCCTGAGTGAGTGAGAAGAGGAACGTGTCCTGGACAGGAAGGGGGAAAGGGGAAAAGGGAAGATAAGGCGTTGTTTTGGACACACTAAGTTTAAAATGTCTATAGGAAAAAAGAATGAAGTGAGAATTAAGTAACAATGAAGGTAAAAATCACGGTTTCAAATGTTAACAGTGCACATTAGCACTTGACATTTTATAAAGTTTTTTTCTTTATAAGAACCCTCCAAGGTAGGTAGTACAAGCATTTTATCTATTTTGTAGGTAAGACTGAGGCTCTGATCATTATTCACGGCAACAACAATACTTTATGAGGATCAGTTCAAATGGACATGACTCTCTTCAACAATGAAATGCTTCAAACCAGTTCGGTGGTTTGTTTGGTGAAGAAAGCCATATACACCCAGAGAGAGGGATGTGAAATGTGGACCACAACATAACATTTTCATGTTCTCTATTGATGTTTGCTTACATTGCATTTCCTTTATCGGATTATTCTTTCTTGTAGGTATGATTTCTCCTGCACAAAAAATGATGCAATAACTATACATATATTCGATTTCTTAAGTATTCTAACATAATTATCATGTAGTGGATATCCTGCCATCTAGGGGAGGGGTGGGGAGTAGGGAGGGGGAATTTGTAACAGAAAGCTTTGTAAGGGTTAATGTTTAGGAATTACCCATATATATGTTTTGCAAATAAAAAGTATTAAAAAAAAAAAAAAAAAAGACTGAGGCTCTGAATGACTTGTGTTTCTTTCCCATGGCTGCAGGAGTGGCAAAAGCAGCACTCAAACCAACTCCCTTGCTATTATGCCACATTGCCATTAATAAGGAAAAAAACCTTTCATATTACAAGCATTTTTCTGTGTTTTTCTCCAGATTTCCAAAGGAGTGTTTAATAATACTCAAAACCAAAATTCTAGTCCAAAAATTCATGAAGTAAAGATTACCTTATGATAACATAATAAGGAGGGCTGAGGTTCCTACTAATTTTAGCCTTACATTATGGTTTATCTTGTTTAGGAACTTGAAGATGTTATTTGGGAAGATCACTCAAGTTCTGTTTCCTAAAGAGGCAGAGCTCTTCAAGAAAAAAAGTCTTAAAATTATAAGATACTAACCACCCTAAGAAAGAAAATTTAAAAAGTTACAATTATAAGTCAGCATCTGTATATTTTCTTCAAGCTGTTAAAAGTGAAATTTGTTTTCTTAAAATAAACACACTCAAGACCTTCTTATTGATCCTCAGAAACAGGAGAGAGCCAACACAGCAGATTGGGGCCAATCACCCAGCTGAACTTTCTCAATATTCCCCTCCAAACAACTTTAAAATAATGCCTCAAATCAAATTTTAGATCAGTAAAGGAAGTTGGCCTAATACTTTCTCCCAGCCTAAGAAAAGTTAAGAAGTTGACAGAAGTCTGCAGCAATGAGGCAGAGGTCTGAGCAACAGCTACAGCAGCAGCAGTTTCAGGAGCTCCCAGTCTAGGAGTGGTAAGAGAGTCAGACAATAGGTCATCAAGAGTAAGGGGACTGGCACAGGGTGGAGTTGGCAGCAACTGGTAACTCTGCTGTCCACATGCAGTTTTAGACTTCAGTGCAAGAGTGGAGAGGAACGCTGGTGGTCAGTCACAACACAGAGCAGGTTCACCTTGGTAACAGTACCAAAGAAAAGGGTAGAGACAGCTTTTGCAACTGCAAGAAATCAGGTCCTTCCTGGGTAAAGACCAAAGCACAGATCAGGAAAGCAGTTAACTACATCTAGGATCACACCCCCAAAACTAGCTCTGAAAACAGTAGCATAAAAAAAGTTTAAAGCTTGGGATAGTGCCTCCCCACCCCCCACCCCCGGGTGAACACAGCCCAATTTTATAAAGGTCAAAGGCAAAATGGAAAAATGAATAAACAACAAAAAAAAGAATTTGGCCATTAAAAAGATACTATGGTGGCAGGGAAGGCCAAATATAATCTCAAAAAAGACAACAGGGTGAAGGCAGCTACCAAAAAAGTCTCAAAGAAAAAATGCTAATTGGACCCAAGCCCAACAAGATTGAAGAGTTAAAGAAAGAGGTAAGAATGGAAGAGTGATGCAAGAAAATTATGAAAATAAAAATAACATCTTGATAAATGAAGCAGAAAAAAAAAAACACTCAAGAAAATAACATCTTAAAAAACCAGAATTGGCTTAATGATAAAAGAGGCACAAAAATTCACTGAAGAAAAGAATTCCTTAAAAAGTACAAGAGGCTAAATGGAAAAGAAAATACCAAAAAAAAAAAAAAAATCACTAATAAAAGAACTCCTTAAAAAGCAGAATTGGTCAAATGGGAAAAGAGGTACAAAATCTCACTAAAGGAAATAATTCCTTAAAATGAAGGTAATGACTCCATGAGACTTTAAGAAACAATAAGACAAAGTCAGAAAAATTAAAAAATAGAAGAAAATGTCAACTGTCACATTGGAAAAACAACTAACCTGGAAAAGAAAGATACTGAGAAAAGACAGAAGAATTTTTGGATTAGGGGCAACTAGATGGCACAGTAGATAAGAGCACCAGCCTAGGAGTCAGATGTACCTGAGTTCAAATCTGGTCTCAGATACTTACTAGCTGTGTGACCTTGAGCAAACCACTTAACCCCAACAGATTCAAAAAAAAAAAAAAAAGACTACTGAAATACCTGCAAGCCATGATACAAAAGAGCCTAGAAAATCATTTCAAAAAATTATCAATTACTTTTTATCTAGAGGTTAAAACAGAAATTTAAAGAGTTCACTAATCATCTCCTGAAAGAGATCCCAAAATGAAAATTCTCAGGAATATTATAACCAAATCCCAGAACTTTTGGGTCAAAAATAAAATATTTTAAGCTGCCAGAAAGAACCAAGTCAAATACTATGAAGTCATATTCCAGATCACAAAAAATTTAACAACTTCCAAAGTGAAGAAGTGGAAGCCTTGGAATATGATTATTTCAAGGAGGCAAAGATAGGATTACAGCTAAAAATCACCTACACAGCAAAACTGCATTTAATCCCTTTTTGTGTGGAGGGAGGAGGAGAAATAAATATTTAATGAAATAGAAGTTTTTGAAGCATTTCTGATGAAGAGACCAAAGATGACTAGAAAATTTGATATTTAAACCAAAAACTCAAGAGAAGTACCAAAAGGTAAGCATGAAAGAGTAATCATAAGGTACTCAATAGAAATTAACCTGTTTATATTTACATTTACATTACATGGGAAGATGATCCATATAAGTCCTAAGAATTTTAATTACTACTATGGCACTTAAAAGAGAACGAGTGTGAGTGGATTACAAGAGGGAAAAAAAGGGATGCACTGAAAGAGGGTAAAATGAGGAAAATTTTTTTCACATTAAAAAGGTGTATAAAAAGAACTTTTCCAGTGGAGAGAAAATGGAGTGAAGGAAGAGAGGTAGCAGACAATGCTTGAACCTCACTCTCATAGGAAATTATTGAAAGAAGGAAGAATAAATACATATACACATATACACACTCACAGTCTCATACATATATATACACACACATTCACATTCAGTTATGCATAGAAATGTAACAAATAGGAGAAGGGGCCTGGGATGGGGAAGGAGAGTAAAAGCCCTGGTGGATTAAGAAAGACAGTGGTTAGAAACTAAAACAAACTTTTGCGAAAGGACGGGATAAAAAGAGAGGGGAAGAAACAGAAGATAATGGGATGGAGAGAAATACATAGTAATATATAACTGTGAATGTGAATGGGATGAGCTCACCCATAAAAGAAAGCACAATAGAAGGAATTATTTTTACAAGAGCCGCACTTGAAACACACACACACACACACACACACACACACACACACACACACACACACACACACACTCTCTCTCAAAATAAAGGACTGAAGCATCATTTATTTCGCTTCACCTGAAATAAAAATGGCAGGGGTAGCAAAAAATAACACTTATGTAATTAAAAGAGATGATCAGGCAAAGTACATTTTGCTAAAAGGAACCATAGAGAATGAAAGAATATAAAAAATTTTTACAACAAGTATCCCTGATAAAGACCTCATTTCTCAAATATATACTGAGAATAGAACTGAGTCAAATTTGTAAAAAAAAAATAGCTAGTCTTCAATTAATGGTCAAAGGATATGAAACAGCAGTTTTCAGCAGGCAAAATAAAAATTATCCAAATCACATGAAAAAAATTCTAAATCATTAATGATTTGAGAAATGCAAATTAAAACAACTCTGAGGTACCACCTTACACCTATCAGAAATGAAAAATGCTAGAGGGGATCAGGGGAAAAAAGGTATACTAATGAACTGCTTCTAGAAAATAAGTGCATTTTGGAACTGTGCATAACCTTTAACCCAGAAATATTACTACTAGGTCTATATCACAAAAATATCAAAGAAAAAGGAAAAGTCCTATAACTACAAAAATATTTATAGCAATAGCTCTTTTTATTGTGGGGAAAAATTAAGACATTGAGGGGATGTACATCAATTGAGGAATGGTTGAATAAGCTGTGGCATATGATTGTGATAAAGTACTACTGTGCTCTAAGAAATGACAAGGGAGTTAGTTTCAGAAAAACATGGCAAGACCTATATGAATTGTTGAAAAGTGAAATGAAAAGAAGCAGAAGATCATTGTGCATGTTAATAGCAATGTTGAAATGATTATCAACTGTGAAAGACTTGGCTCCTCTGATCAATATAATGATCCAAGACAATCTTAAAGGATTTATGATGAAAAAATGCTATCTACCTCCATAGATATAATTGATGAACTTTCAGTACAAATTGAAATATTATTTTCTCACTTGGTTTTTTTTTGCTTTTAAAAAAATATGGCTAATATGGAAATGTTTTCCATTAGTTCACATATATAATTGATATCATATTGCTTACTTTTTCAGTGGGCAGAAGAGGGAACAGGAGGGAAGGAGAGAATTTGGAACTCAAAATTTAAAAAGAAAATGTTTAAAAAATAGTCATAAAAAAAGGAAAAAATAGATCCTTAGAAATAAATTTTAGATTTTCCTATCCCTGCCAAAAGGCTTATTTATTGTAATTATTCTTTCACAGCCAAGCTATGTTCATCCATCATTAGTTCCTTTGGGAAAATCCAATTCAGAACATGCTACTTGATTGGATCTTTTGGCAAGACAACTAGCTGGCTCTCAGTAGGAAAATGAAGAACAAAGTAACAGTGATTAAGGTGGGAATGTTGCTTTAAAAAAAAAAAAAAGGATTATTTGAAGCATTTTGTGTTTTTCTTTTTAAAACAAGAGCCACTTTACTATTAAATAACAGAGATATTTCCATCATGGACCTAATTTACAAAGAATAAAACTATAAATTCTTGTAGCAGAGATGTACTTGTATCCCCAGAGCTTAGCATTAGGACCAGGCATATAGTAAGAGCTTAACAAATGCTTATTTCCTTCCTTCCCTTTTTCTAATGGTTGGTCCCTTTTTGCCCAAAGAAAAAAAGATGAGATTGAAAAAGGATTCACTGTGTCTGGAACACAGTAAGTGATTATTTAATAAATCATTAGTGACATGCTTATTTTATATATATATTTTTTAAACTGGATGCTTTGCTTTGATGGTTAGCCAATTTCATAGTTCAGGGTATTATTTCCTCCCAAGGAACAAATTCATTCTTGTCTTTTCAACATGTAAAATTATTGTCCATATGTTTCCATAAATAATCTATCAAACAGCTAACCAATATGCAGAATTTTAAATACTGAAAATAAAATCTGCCCCGCTAAGTATTACTGTATTATTTTAGCAAAGGGGAAAGGAAGGGGAAAAAAAGGGAAAGGGGATAAAAAGGAAAAGGAGAAAGGCTGGAGAAGAAGGAAAAGAGCTCTTGGACAGAGCTATTTTCAGATTATAATTGAATGTAACAGTTTAAATGACCTACCAAAGGTTAAAAACCTCTGATATCTTCCTCTCCTTCCCCCACCCCCCCAAAAATCTACTCAAACCAGAAGTGATCTGGGGAAACCAAAGTATCTAGTCTTTAGGAGAATCTTGATCATATAGCTTAAAAGATAATGACCATTAAAAAAAAAAATCCACAGAAATGCTTACTTACATGAGATTCTGGGCAGTGAAATGGGTTTTTTTTAGAAAAGCACAGGGACCAGAATTTAAGAAAAAGGAAAGGGGCAGCTAGGTGGCACAGTGGATAGAGCACCAGCCCTGAAGTCAGGAAGCAAATCTGGTCTCAGACACTCAGACTTCCTAGCTGTGTGATCCTGGGCAAGTCATTTAACCCCAATTACCTCAGCAAAAAGGAAAAAAAAAAAAGGTAAGCCTTAGGCTAAATTCATAGGAAGTAGAATCAGTATGAAATATTAGTAAAGAAAGAAAAGATACAGCAAAAACAAGGACTCCCCACCCAGCACATGCACTGTGCTCTTTCTGCACCCACAACATTGGGCAGATGAACACTCAATAAATCTACCAATTAACTTTATAATCAAGCAGATCCACAGCAACGTAAGTGTTTAAAAAGCAACACATCTACCCAATTTCACTAAACTAGTATTTGAACCAGCCTCTCAGATTTAAAGCCCGAAGAGTGTGAAATGTGTAACTTTTTTATGGACAGGGGCTGTCCATGCTTCACACACAACCAAAAATTTATCACATTTAATATATAATGTGCTTTTATAAAAGGTATTATGCTGGGTTCTGTGAAGGATCCAAAAATGATTGCTGCCTCAAAAAGCTTAGAACTTAACTAGGGAGGCATGATATAAATAAATAAATAAAAAGCTCAATGATGCAAAAGTTTAAAATAACAACATAATACAACAGAAGAAATGACAGAATCATTTGCCAAATGAGTAGTATAGATTAAGTTCTGAGGGAAAAGATCACTGTGGGCTGGGAAGGCTTCAAGGCATGGGGGAAAGAAAGAGGAAAAGGGGGAGACCCTAAGACACACCACAATAAACAAGGCCTTGCTGAATAGGAAATATTTAGATAAGTATAAAAGAGTGGAGAAAGACCCTCCATTCAGAGGAACAAAAGGAATAAATCACAAGGCAATTACTGTCCCTTCTCCTCCAGCAGAAAACTTGGCCATCAGTCCAAAAACAAAAAAAAGTATTGTAAAGTTTTACTCCTGTCACCTGACTGATCACACTGTGTTTTGCGGCATTTTAAGAGTTTTCTTCAGGACTGAAAACTCCATTAAAGAAATTCAAAGCACAATTTCTGTCACTGCCATACAAAAAAGAAAGGTAAGCATCGAGATATAAGGTGAAGAAAATAAACTTCAATGAAGCTGTTTCTCAGTTCTATCATATAGGAGAAAAAACCAGTAGAATCCAGAAATGTGGGGCCAGCCTTTGGGTTCTGCTCCCTTGAAGGCCCTTTAGTCTCCTCTTCTTCAAATTAACTCTTCCCATTTCCTCACATCACAAGGTTTGTTACCATCTCAGAGCACCTCCTTTTTAACTTTGTAGAGCTATCAAAGTCCTCCCTAAAATGTGGTGTCCAGTGCTACACAAGACTGCGGGTGTGATCTAACCAGAACACAATGGCACCCTAAGGGCCCTCATTCTGAGCCCTCGCTGCTTAATGGAACCAGTCATCTCCTGGGTTTGGGGGCTGCTATACTAGCTGTTGATTCATGTGGAGCTAGTAGCCCTAGAGCTTTTCAGATTAATTACTAATTACTTTCAGATTAATTAATACTCAACTCTATAACAACTTCATACCTGGGGTTTGGCCCAGGTCTCCTAAGCATGATTCCAACATCTGTATGACAGAAAGACCAGTTAGCAGGGTATTACAATAACTGAACCAGGTGGCAACAGCATTAGCAATGGGAACAAAACGGACTGTGATGGAGGCTGTGGAGGCTGATGAGAGAAGGTAAGGATGATAGCTTGAACAACAGAAGAAAGGGGGGGGCGGGAGAAAGAACAGGGGGAGGGGAAAGGTTCTGAGTTCTGCTTGGAACAATCTGAGTTTGAAGTGCCAGCAGACAATCAAGACGAGAAATGTCTAACTGCACTTCAGAAGCTATGTACACTGACTATACAGACTTGGAAGCCTGAGATGGACAGGAATGGTGGATGTAGCCCGGAGACTCATCTAGAAAGAAGAATGAGAGCAACAAACTTTTGTGAAGGTCCTATAACATGCAAAGTTGATTGTTTTTTTCTATTTCAATACAATTTTCTCAACTGCTTATTTTTCTTCAAAAAAACACCTTCAACCTTGAAATCTCATGCTTGCTTTCTCTCCTCTTGCTGCATATCCTGGGAAAAAGAAATGTCATGCCTTATTTCACTTACATCAAAAGTGCAACTGCAAAATGAGATGTACCAGATATGTGAATTAATTTATATCATCATATGTTTAGAAGGAGTAATATCCCACCTGGAGAGTCTCCTTATAGGATTTTGCTCATCTATTTTGGCCACCTTTTTTCCTAGCAGTCTTGTTTTCTCAGCCTGATATGAACCTGCTCAACTTAATACAGAATCATTCTAAGGAATCATCACAGATTACTAAAATGAATGATTTATAGTTTACATAAGCTGGATATTTGGGGATTTTTTTGGTTGCAACAAATCTTTTTTGTGCAGTCTATTTTTCTTGCTGAAGTAGCATAGTAACTAAAGTATCAAGCCTAGAATCAGAAAAATTCATCTTCCTAAGTTCAAATCTAATGTTGGACACTTACTAGCTGTGTGACCCTGGGCAAGTCATTTCACTTCACTGTTTGCCTCAATTTCCTCATCTGTAAAGTGAGCTGGAAAAGGAAATGGCAAACCATTCCAGTATTTTTGCCAAGAAAACCTCAAATGGGGTCACAGCGTAGGACATGAATGAAACAATAGCAACAGAAATATTAAAGTGAAGTGATGGTGATATCTTTACTAGTAATTAATTCAAAGAAAAATAGATTTGGGGGAAAGATAACTAAAAAAGTTATGAAAATGGGATTATACAACAAGGATTTAGGAACTGGTAAGCAAGCTACTTTGGTTGGAATAAAAGGTTTAAGCAGAAGACAGAAGGAAAAAGAGGGTCCAGACTGCAGAAAATCTTAAACATCAGACAAAATAGTTTCAATCTTAAAAATGTTATACATGGAACATATAAATATTAATATGCCTAAAATATTTTATAGCAACATTAAAAGACCACAAGATTCATATCAAATACAATGGTGAATGCCAGTTTCACATAGCTGTCCTTTTTAAAGCATACTTCTTTCTGTTAAGAAACTACAATAGTGGGAAATTATATGAGCGATTCATAGTACTACATATATTATATAGTTTTACTTGACGTTTTATGGGAAGACATTGTGATGATGGATTTTTTTATTGAGAAGTAATTATAAATTATCTCTTTTACACCCTATCCCTTCAAAGTAGTTAAATGTTACTCTTATTTTAATCATGGTGAAATTATGTGGCATCATCACACTGAAATTAAGGGATCTGAAAACACAGGAAATAAATAACCCCAAGTCACAAAGCAAGTGAAAGATCAGGCAAAGGAAGGAAAAAAAAAAAAAACCACAAGACAAGGAATTAGGAATTCCTATTATACATCAGACAATATTTCTCTCAAGAAAAGGTAGAATGAATATAACAACTCCAAAATTATCTCTCCAAGGAAAAAGAGTGAAGTGAAGAAAGTGAACTATTCTTCTCTACTCCAACCTATTCTCTTGAGTGTAATTGACACTTTAGGTACTGCATCTATAAGCATGCCAGTTTCAGAACAACCACTACTAGTAACATCTTAAGGGCTTGAAACAGATAAACCTAATGATCTCTTTTTAAATAATAATCATAATAATAGCTTTTTTTAAATACAAAGATAGTTTAACATTCTCCTTGCAAAACCTTGTTTTCCAAATTTTTCTCCCTCCCTCTTCCCTCCCCACCTCCTCCCCTAGAGACCAAATAATCCAATATAGGCTAAACATGTGCAATTCTTCTACACTTATTTCCATATTTATCATGCTGCACAAGAAAATCAGATCAAAAGGGGAAAAAAAAAAAACAAGCAAGCAGACAACTCTGAGGTACCACTACATACCTGTCAGATTGTCTAAAATGACAGGAAAAGATAATGATGAATGTTGGCGGGGATGTGGGAAAGCTGGGACACTACTAATACATTGTTGGTGGAACTGTGAACAGATCCAACCATTCTGGAGAGCAATTTGGAACTATGCTCAAAAAATTATCAAACTCTGCATACCCTTTGACCCAGCAGTGTTTCTATTGGACCTATATCCCAAAAAGATCTTAGAGGAGGGAAAGGGCCCCACATGTGCAAAAATGTTTGTGGCAGCCCTTTTTGTAGTGGCAAGAAACTGGAAACTGAAGGGATGCCCATCAATTGGAGAGTGGCTGAATAAATTATGGTATATGAATATTATGGAATATTATTGCTCTGTAAGAAACCACCAGCAGGACGATTTCAGAGAGGCCTGGAGAGACTTGCATGAACTGATGCTGAGTGAGATGAGCAGAACCAGGAGATCATTATACACAGCAACAACAATACTATATGATGATCAATTCTGATGGACATGGCTCTCTTCAACAATGAAATGTTTCAAATCAGTTCCAATTGTTCAGTGAAGAAAGCCATATACACCCAGAGAGAAGGATATGAAATATGGACCACAACGTAACATTTTCATGCTCTCGATTGATGTTTGCTTTCATTGTGTTTCCTTTGTCTGATTTTTTTTCTTGTAGATACGATTTTTCTTGCACAACAATGATAAGTGTGGAAATATGTATACATATATTCGCTTTGTCAAGTATTTTAACATAATTAACATGTAGTGGACATCCTGCCATATAGGGGAGGAGTGGAGAGTAGAGGGGAAAAAATTGTAACAGAAAGCTTTGTAAGGGTTAATATTGAAGAAGTACCCATACATATGTTTTGTAAATTAAAAAAAAATAAAAAAATTTTAAAAAAAGAATTATTTCATATCTTTTGACACTACTGGGAAATGACAGCTATTTAATTTTAAGAGCAAGTCATGTTAATTACCTGAATCTTTTTTTTCAACTTACCTGAGACCTTAGAAGTTTAATTCAAGTGATTAACCAGTTAATAATAAAAAGAATTTCTAGCTCAGGTTTAGTAACCTTCTTATGATACCAGAGGGAATATTATACCTCCCCTTTCCTCCCAGCCCCACTGACAATCATAGATAAGTAACAAACAACACAATCAGAAGAGAGCAACAAAAGACACAAAGACTGAGAGACAAATGCAGGGTAGTCACTCAAAAGAAAAAGCAACATTGGGGAGTGTGACACCACTCTTCTCAAAGGCAAAGAGAGGTACAGGCTATGGACCCTACAAAGGCGCTCCCTACAACTACTGAGAGCCTCATAAGGCCATTATTGAGGAACAAAAGGACTTTGATTTAGGACTTCCAAAGCACCCCTTTGCCACAAGAATTCCCTATTGCCTTTGTATATTTAGTTTGAACCTATTCTCATCAGGAACCTTACCTGTATAATAGGGAGAGTATCCCTCTGATTTGGGGGTAATGTTTTATGCCAACTGTCCTTACTATACCATTTTAGTAAATATCTTCTAAAAATTAACTCAGGCTAACGTCTGAAAATTAATATGAAGGACATAAGGGGGGGGGGGGAGAGGGAGAGATCACCAACAAAAGTAAGAGACACCTAATCCCTCAAGTTTACTCTCAAAAACTTCTGGAGATCTGCCAATGTTACCTCAGTCATTATTACACACACACACACACACACACACACACACACACACACACACACACA
>JAJPUD010003322.1:108516-171472 GCA_023553655.1 Myrmecobius fasciatus | reverse complement strand
ACACACACACACACACACACACACACACACACACACACACACACACAATCTTGGACATGTGATTTCAGTTACAGGGAACTCCCAGTTAATAAACTTCCTCTACCAATGCACTCTGGCACCTATAATCTTAGCTACTTGTGGCATATTTGCCCCAGAATCACAAATACAATATATGTCTGAAGCAGAACCTAAACCCAGTATTTCCTGATTCAAAAGACTGTTCTCAATCTCCATACCACACTGCCTCTGAACAGCAAGCAAAGCAAACAGAGGAAACAAAAGAGCAGCAAACAGTGGGGATGGAGGTGGGGGGTGTTATAGTAGCAAACTTACCTAGGCTACAATGACAAGTACTCTCAACCAAAACTGAGAAATTTAAAAGAAAGGTGGATTTGCTGGGAAAAGATAATGGATTCTATTTTGCTAAGTTTGTTTGAAATGCCAACAAGACATCCAATTCAAAATGTCCAATGGGCAATTCATAATGTAGGACTGCAGATAATGAATATAAGATATGGAATCATACAGATGTGAGGATAACTGAACCATAGGAGTTGATGAGATCACAAAGAATATACAGAGAAAAAGGAGAAAAGGGCCTAAGTAAGAACATTAGAGCATATTTGAGGACATAACATGAATAATGAACCAGGAATGGGAACTGAGAAAAATGATAGGTTTCAGGTCATGAAAACTTGTACAGGGCAAAGTATCCAAAAGAAGATAATAAACAGTCAAATGCTACAGAGATTTAAAAGAATGAGAACTAAGAAAAGACCATGAGAGTTGGTCATTAAGATATCATTCGTAATGTCTGAATAAGCACACTTCCAGCTAAGGGATGTAGCCAGATTACAGAGTTAAGAAACGAATGAGACTATCATGGAACCAGAGTATCACAGTTTAAAACCTGGAAGGGATCTTGCAAGGTCATCAATGATTCAGAGGACTAGGTCCAGAGTCAGGAAGACCTGAGTTCAGGTCCAGCCTCAGACATTTACTATTTGTGTGACTCTGGGCAAGTCCTTTAACCAGTTTCTTTAGTGTTAAAATAGGAATAATAATAACAGCATTTATCTCCCAAAACTGTTGTGTAGATCAAATAAGAATAACTATAAAGTGTTTACCACAGTGCCTGGCACCAAGTATGTATGTATATGTATGTAAGGAGCTGAGACTGCATTGGAACATATGTTGCCCTAGCTCCAGACCCAAAACTACCCATTAGAACAAAGCTTCTTAGATTGTGGGTCATGAACTGAATGCAGGTCATGAAATTATGATTTATTATCAGTTAATGTCTGATTTGCATACCTACCCTCATGTATCTATATACCCAGGGTCATATAAAAATTTCTTAGGCAAAAAGGGGTCACAAGGGGAAAAAGTCTAAGAAGTACGGCACTACACCATGTTTTGCCCCTGCAGAATGGAAGTGGCAACAAGGCAGGAGGATAAAAATGCTCATAAGGAAAGTGAAGTGTTATTAAATAATTAATTACTGAGGCTATGAATTGGTTCAACCATTCTGAAAAATAATTTAGAATTATGGGGAGGGGGGGAAATCATTAAAATGTCAATGCTCTTTGATACAGAAATCCTACTGCCAAATATACATTTCAAGGTCCCAATTATCAAAAAAAAAAATCCATAGCAGTCTCATTTATGTTAGCAAAAAGCTAGATAATAACTCAACAAACTATAATACCTAAATGTAATATAATATTAGGACTCCATAAAATGAAAATGACGAATTCAGAAAAACATAGGAAGGCCTACAGAGAAGGAAAGATATTTACACAAGGATTACAACAATGTAAATTAAATTCAAAGAAAATAAGGGAGAAGGAAGGACAGTGAATTCCAGCCCAATCTCTAGAACCTGATATAAACAGTAGTGCAGAAGAGAGAAACCTAGAGTTACATATTCCACTGCAGTAGAATTATATATTTTATTAATAGAAAATCTTCCACAATTACTGATCCCTTTAACATATTTATTCTCCTCATTTTCCCCTCAATATCATAAAATAAGAACAGTGATAAATACCTAATCAGGCAGCACCACTCAGTTCTATTCTCCACTTTGGAAATCAAAGAATGAGCTTACATAATTAAACAACCAGTTCACCTGGGATTACCCCTTCTAATTTTTTTTTCATTTATAAGATAGAAAATTACACAGGCAGAAATATTTTCCTTTAACATATTAGAAAAGATGACTACTAAAACTCATTCTTATTCTTGATGCTTTTCTCTCTGATTTCTATACTTGCCATTGTTACACACTTTTTGCTCACCCAGACTACAGGCTCCCTTTCCTGGTTTGTCTGAATTTCTTGACTTTTCCAACTCTTTTCATCAGGTGGTCTTTATCTTCAGATAGCTTCACAGCAATTACTATTATTTACACAAGAAAGAGTTCAACTAATAATACTCTTAAACTGTCTTACATGCATCAATTAGGTTCTAATAGTTGAACTAAGGACCTTTTACTACATTGGTTAAGCAGGGAGCAAAGATGTCATTAAGATCAGTAAAAGATCTTCTGAAACATTTACAAGAATCTATTTTTTACATGACAGCATACATATCAGAAGCATTAAATTTTTGACCAAGCCATTTGTCAAAAATTCAGTATTACATCCAAGAGATCTTTATTTATTTAACATAGCTCAAGGAGAATAAAAAGGATGTACTTTCTTAAATGTTTTAACTAAATCACTTTCAAAGAACCCTGCATGCCCAGATGTTCATAGGAAATAATTCATTGTGAATTCTCCTTGAACTAGAGTCCATATAGGAATGATTTAACTTCCCAATTAAAGAAATTCAAATAGCTTGAGTGCTAAGATTATCATGCCTTATTTCAATTAATCAAATGAAACTTCCCTTCTTCTGTTCAACCAAGTGCAGAGAAAAACTTAGTCAAAGGTGGTATAAAGCCAGTGTATAAGATATACAAGGTAGACTACAAACAAAAGGAAACATATCAAAAGTCAAACTACCACCACCACCTAGATTCCCATGTCTCCCTCAGGCCCTGATGAAGACAGCCCAAGAGTGTTGGGAACAGCCACATCCCCCAAACCACAAGACCTGCTTCCAGGCCAGACCTTGTAGTCTTCAATGGTCCCCTAAAATTATGTCACTATAAAGAAGGGGACCACCTTCCTCACCAGCAACAGCTACTGGCCAAATGTCACTCAAGTGGCTGAAGTAGAAAGGCCAAAAGGAGAGAAAGGAGGTGGTATGTGTTTGGCAACCAAATCATACCAGCACCCTCTTGACCACTACCTCCTCCTCTTGCAGTGATGGAGAAAGAATGCTGAACCCAGGAGTCCTGGATATGGCAATGCTTCCAGCCCAATGCCATCAGACATCAGCCCAGAAAGCAAACCCTGTAGAGATGTGCAAATGGCCATGGCTCTGTCAAGTGCTGCAGCCACAGCCACAGAGGACCCAGATGAGAAAGTTCTCTTCCTCAGACTCTTTCGTACTGGCAAATGATTCAACATCAGAAATGAATATGATTGTATCACTGAAAATAACATTAAAAGAGGCATTACCAGCTCCTTTGCAGCTATACCCTAGAAATCATAGGATCTTTTCATCTGACTTCCAGCTAAAACCTTTTATATGTGTTTATTCCCTCATTAGAATATGAGCTCCTTGAGAGCAAGATCTGTTTTACTTTTTCACTGGTATTCTCAGAGCTCAGCCCCAATGCTTTGCACATAGTAAATGCTTAATAAATGTTTTAATCATTCACTCATTCATCTATTCATGTTAATGAAGATTTAAAAATAAGAAATCTGAGTTTTCTTAATAGACTCCAAATTCTACATGGATGCACTTATGTGATTTTGTATCTCATTAGCCACTGAAGTGGCAGAATATTTATTGTGCAGGAATACTATTTTGTTGAACCAATAAAATATGGAATGATTATCCTAAAGATGCATTTGTAGATCTCCAAATTTTTTCTCTTCTAACAGTGATGTCATTTTGGTCCTCATTGAAAATGGACAACAAGCGACTAACCAAGATAAGCCCACAAGATTTATAAAATCTTCAAATACACATAAATTGTTTTCTTAGTGTCATGATTTTCCTATTTTATTATACTTGCCACAGCTGAAAACAGTTTTTGATTCTTCAGAAGCCATCACCCACACTGAAGACATGTCATAAAATTACTCTTGAAACCAGAGGTGGGGAAATTTTAATGACTAAGAAAAAAAAATTTTTTTGAAGAAAAGAATCAGAACAATTTCTAGACATTTCACTTCTCTTATTACTTGAATCTCACTGTTATAATCTACATTTATTATCTAACAAAAATTCCCAGAATCATAAAAATATAATTAATGTTGAAACTTCAGTTTGGATTTTATTTAGAAAATGTTGCACTTTTAAATGAAGATAATGAAAAGTAATATTAATTTTATCTCCAACTCAATAAAATGATACATTCCAGAGCTGAAAATTATTATCACTTACAAAATCGACCCCAAATGACTTTTTTCTTGGAAGGGGGATTGGGAATCCCAAAAATTGTGATTGCTATCAACTATGATTTAATGTAACTTGGTCATCTATATATGTATAGCTATTTCATTTCACTCCCAAGGTCAGCTGAATAAATAAGAATTTCCCCTGATCACAAAAGGATGTATAGCTTAGTTCTTAGTTCATCTTAGTTCTGCATCAAAGAATTATTTTACATAAAATGACTGAAAACAGTAAACAGATATTTGTGTGTCTACTATGTGCTAAGCACTGAGAATGCAAAGACAAAAATGTCCTCTTCCCCCAAGTTTACATATAATCAGGAAAATAAACATATAAAGTAAATAGGGGTGGGGGGAAGAGGAATAGCAGAGAAGTAAGAGCATGGTAACTATCAAAACAAACTAAGAACCAAATGTCCTGGGTTAATGTTTGTTACTCCTAATTCTGTGTGATTTTCCAAATAGCTTGGTACTTATTGACTGGCAATTATTTTTTAAAAAGTCAAAATCAGCTCAAAAGAGCAATGTAGTTGAAGTAATTTTTTTCAATATCAAAACTGTGATTTATGCATAAAGATGAAAATTGCCATCAAAGTGTCTTGGATTTAAGACTGTAACTCTGATTAAACTCCATTTAACTCCATTAAAGTTCTGTACCAATGACCCCAGATTCTAGAGAATATACCAACAAAGCATATGAATTACAGGTCCTAACAAGCTGGAAAAGCTGAGTTCTAGTCCAGTGACTGCTCTAGATTAACTGAGGACTGGCAAAACCAGCTACATTCAAAAAGGATTATTACACTTCACTGTGATATGTTTTTTGATTATTTCCTGAGGTGAGCTAAAATCAGTGTCAGGAGGAGGAAGGAGGGTAGTTTCCATACCAACCAAATTATGGATTTTGAATACTGAAATAAATCAAATGCTACTTTTTACTTTCTCTTGAAAAAAAAATTAAGAATTTCATTTAAAACTCATCTCTCATTGATCACAGAATCACAAAATGTTAGACCTAGAAGGAAACAAAGTAATATCTCAATTATGGAATGGCTAAACAAACATTAATGCATAATAAGAATGAAATTAAATTCAAAGGAGCAAGAAAACTTATATGAACTAATGGAAAAGGAACTAAGCAGAATCAGAAAAGCAATATAGTATATACAATGCAATCCTGAATATTGTAAAAAGGATCAAGCTTGGTTCTAAAAAGATGAAAAAAAATGCATCTCCCTCCCTTCTTTTCAGAAACATAGGCATATGGTTATAAAACATTATACATAGGTATACTTGGCTATTGTGTAGTTTCATTTTGATGAATCATTGTTTCTCTTCCCATCCCCCCCCCCTTTCTTTTTCATCTTTGTTAAAGGTAACAGGTCTTGGAAAAGGTAACAGGAACAGGTGAGGAGGGATCAAGTGATTTTTTTTAAAGAGATCAATAAAAATTTTAAATTAAGAGCCTGATTTAAAAAAAAAAATCTGAAAGGTGCTTTAGAAGTCATCTGTTCCAATTCCCTTGTCTTACACCAACAGAAACTGAGGTTCAGAGAACAGGCAAGATTTGACCAAGGTCACCTCCTTTGGAAACAGGACTACTACACTGGTCTTTGCATGTTGTAAAATTCATCTATATCATCCTAATATCAAATGTAGTAGAGTTTCTCTGTATTTTAAATCCTGTTTAGACAAGAGTATCTTCTCCAATGACTATATTTTAATTACGAGTCACTCAGACAAGCCAAGACACATTACTAGACTAAAAGTGAAATGCCAATTTAAGAAACATGCAGATAGAAAACCACAGTAAATAAAGTCTTTCAACAAATAGTTGCTAAGAACTATCAAATTCACCTTTTTTTGAATATGCCCCCTTCTCTTCTCTAACTCTGCCAGCATCATGGTACTGGCCCTTATCACCTCATACCTAAACCATTACCTACTGGAGGATCTGTCAGCCTCAAGTCTCACCACTCCAATCCAACATCCATGTAGCCACCAAAATGACTTGCCTAAAACAAGTGTGTGACCTGTTGCTCTTACTCAATAAACTCTAGCAGCTCCCTTTCACCTCCAGGCATCAAATAGAAAATGGTGTTGGTTCTTCAAAGCTCTAATAGCCTACTCCTCTCTCCATTCCAGTATCACTAGCCACTTGGCTAGTTCTAGCTCTCAACTCTGGGCCTATAAAGCAGCCCCTCTAGTCCATCTTACATTTCAATTAAAATCCCATCTTTCACAACTCCTCTTAATTCAAGTGCACTCCCTCTGTTAATTGCATCCTATTTAGCCAGTATATTGCTTACTTTGTATATATTTGTTTGCATTTTACCTATCCAATCATATTGTAAACTCCTCAAGGGCAGGGACAATCTTTTGCCTCTTTCTGTATCCTCATCACAACAGAAGATTGGCACATAGTAAGCACTTAATTAATGTTTACTAAATCAAACTGAATGAAAAAGCCTCCAAGAGCAAGTCTTTCTCTTGAATTCCTGTACATTTTACTGAACATTTTAAACTGATGTTCAATCAGTAGCTCAAACTAAATATATCCAAAATAAAACTCAGAAGCTTTTCCACTAAACCTACCCTGTCTTCTGAATGTCTCTAACAACTTGGTAAATACCAACATTTTCCCATGTCACAGGGTCAAAACATCATTCACTTCCACCCTTCTTTCACTCCATTCATCCAAGTAAGTCACTAAATCTTATCATTTCTTGATCTACAATCAATCTCTCTCCTATGTCTCCTCTCCACTCATACAGCCACCTCTTTAGTTCAGATTCTCATCACTTCAGACCTAAATTATCACAATAACTTCCTTTTATCATCTAGAATAGCTAGGTGCCCCAGGGAAGAGTACGCCAGGCCTGGAGTCAGAAAGATTTATCTTCTGGAATTGAAATCTGGTCTCAGACACTTCCTGGCTATGTGATCCTGAGCAAGTCACTTAATCCTGTTTGCCTCAATTTCCTCATCTGTAACATGAGCTGGAGAAAGAAATGGCAAATCCCTGCAGAATCTTTGCCAAGTAAACCTGAAATGGGATCAGAGTCAGACACAACTGAAAAAAAATGACTGAATTCCTTCCTTAAGTCTCTCCTCAATTTAATCCATTCTCCATATAGCTGCCAATGATTTTCCTAAAGTATAGGTCTGACTATTTAACCCTCCTACTCAAACCAGAGTAAATCCCTGTTACCTCTAGAATTAAATATAAATTCTTTTGGGCATTTACAGCTCTTTCCACGATGACCACTTCCTACCCTCCTTTCCAGTCTTCTTATATATTTTGTTTATCCTCCCACTTTACAATCTCCCCACCCAAAAGACGAGAAGAAAGTGCTCTTCTTCATTCCTCTCAGAGTCCCTAGAGTCGATCAGTCAATAAGCAAGCCAGGCACCGTACTGAGTCCAAGGACACAAAGAAAGGCCGAAGACTGAGAGCCCCTGCCCTCAAAGAAACGCGTAAATGACTATGTACAAAAAAGCAATATTTACAGGACAAATGGAAATAATTAACAGAAAGAAGGCATAAGAATTGGGAATTATCAGGAAAGACTTTCTGTGCAAGGTAGAATTTTAATTGGTGCTCAGAAGAAGGGGACTGGTGTCAATGAGCTGCCAAGTATATGGGAAATGGGGAGAAAAAGGAGTGGAAGCTATAAGAAGACTAGGAAGGACCCAAGTTATGAAGACCTTGACAACCAAACAGAGGATTTTATATTTATTCCTGGAATAATAATGGAGAGCCTTTGGAGTCGATTGATTTGGGGGCAAGAGTGACATAGTCAGACCTTCACTTTAGGAAGATCCCTTTGACGGCTTAGTAGAAGACAAACTGAAGTGAAGAGAGACTTGAAGCAAGGAGGTCAACTAGCAGGCTACCATGATACTCTAGGTGTGAGGCAGAAGGTAAAATCAATAGGATTTGATAACAGATTGGGGTGGGGGTAAGGAAGGGAAGTGAAGAGATTTCAAGCCTCGGAAACAGAGACCACAGTGATACCTTCAATAGTAATAATGAAATTAGAAAAAGGGAAAGTTTGGGAGGAAAGATAAGAGTTCAGTTTTGGACATGTTGAATTGAAGATGTCTACAATATATCGGGTCTCTTAAAATGCTGAATAGGTAGCTGGAAATGTGAGACTACAGGCAAGAAAAGACATTTTGAAGACTTTTAAGACAAAGGACCATCATCTAAACAAAGCCTTTCCTAATACCCTCAACTTTATATTTCTTTTATATCACATATACACAAAGCCACTTCCAAATGAATGTAAGCTCTTTGGATGATACTGTTTTATTTTTATGTGTGTACCATGCCTAGAACATAGTAAGCCTTTAATAAATGGTTATTGACTCATCAAATTACTTTGGCACAAGTTAAATACAACTCAAGTGCTCCTTGGGTACCCTCGCTATGTAAAAAGCCCTAAAACAAGGCAACTGGCATGTTTGGTAGATTCCTCTGTGGAAGAGTTATGAAAAACATAGACAACATTCATTCCTGTTCAGTCTAACTGTTCACATCTACTCTCTGTGACCGTATTTAGGGTTTTCTGGGCAAAGAAACTGAAGTAGTTTGTCATTTTCTTCTCCAGTTCATTTTACAGATGAGGAAACTGAGATAAATAGGGTAGAGTGACTTGCCCAGAATCACACAGTTAAGGTGTCCAAAGGCAGATTTGAAAACAGATTTCAAGCCCAATGGTAGATCTACTGCATCATCTAGCTGCCAAGATTTCAAACAGCATAAGAAAATTTGTATGGGTTATAATAATGGAAGGCATACCCACATGAATGAGATCATCCATTAATCAAATTACCAGAACAATCACCATTTGATTCTTTTAAATAAAAATTCTAAAAGAATCGGGTTTATAGAGATAGCTTATGTAACAGTATTGAGTGTCAAGAAGTCCTCTGTACATCTGTCCCTTAAAATGGATAATTCCCTTATACTCTGTAACTATTTATATCAAATTGACACATTTCTGGGTTTTTTAAGTCCTATAGTTAAGGCTCTTCAACAGGTTACTCTAGCACAAAATAAAAGATTTTTAACACACATGGTATAATAGGAATACTGTCTTAAGGAAAAAAGCAAAATAATAAAGACACAACAAAAGCTTTATTCAAATCGAACAGTAAGAAAATTAAGCACTAAAATTATTACACTACAATTTTCTAATCAAATCACTAATTTTGTCAAGTTCTGCAACTCTGTTGTTATTCAGTTGTTTCAGTCATGTCTGACTCTTTGTGACCCCAGTAGGGATTTTCTCAGCAAAGACAGTAGTTTGCCACATCCTTCTCCAGCTCATTTTACAGATGAGGAAACTGAGGCAAACAGAATGAAATGACTAGTCCAGGTTCACACAGCCAATAAGTGTCAGAGATTACATCTGAACTCAGGTCTTCCTGACTCCAAACTCAGCCCTCTCTCCACTGGGGCATTTACTGCAGCTTTACACCAATTCTTTTAATTTTGTACAAATAAACATATATCTTTTCACACATAGAAATATGAACTACTTGAAAACGTTCATCAGGTTAAATAAAATCATATTCAAAAATTACTTATCTTTCATTACTTCAAACATAAGTTAATTTCAGGCTTCATGACTTTACCAAAGAAGAAAATTTTCTTATCATATTGGTCTTTTATTCCACTAAAACCTCCAGATACATAGATAATTTCCTGATAATCTGCAATCTAATCATCCTTTACCTATTTTGGCCTTGGAAAGTTCATTTTTTGAACCCAAGTATAAGGCTTACATTTATGCCTTCACTTATTAGTTTCCACACAGTGCTCTAGTCTATAAAGATCTTATGGATCCTGATGGTCACCCAAGATAGTAATTATCCATCCTA
This sequence comes from Myrmecobius fasciatus, assembly GCA_023553655.1. Taxonomy (NCBI): domain Eukaryota; kingdom Metazoa; phylum Chordata; class Mammalia; order Dasyuromorphia; family Myrmecobiidae; genus Myrmecobius; species Myrmecobius fasciatus. The sequence continues at coordinate 161,069 of JAJPUD010003322.1, read as the reverse complement.
ATTTTATGTCATATGCAAATTTAATGAGCATGGCATTATGCTTTCAAATAGATCACTGATTAAAAAAAAGTTAATCACAGATTATGCTAATCACAGATTTCAGAAGTATCTCACTGAAGAATTATCTACTCTTTGAATCTTACCATCCTACCATATATTTCTTAAAAGTATATTTTTAACACTTAGGTATGGGTCTAACGCATAAAGACCTACTTAGAGATGACAAAAAAGAATTAAGGAACTAGATTTTTAAAAATTTAATTATGGCATTTTATTATGAGACAAACTTCCTCCTGCCAAATAACTTTGGTAAAGAATCAAAGTACAAGTTATTCAGAATTCTGAAAACTTTAGGTTACTGAGTCTAAAGACAGTTTAACCTGCTTCATGGTTTCTTAATAGATAAAAAGTTTCAACAGAATCAGAAAACAAACTTTTTGAGTCCACAAAACTAAATAAAATAGGTATTTTCAAGACAGCAAATTCTTCCTAATGACCTACTCTTTTAAATACTCACTGTTAAACATGGGGTCTGCTCAGCTTTACTTAAGTATTAATAAAGTGGATTTTTTTATGCTAAAGACTATTCTTTCATGATTTATAATCCCTCTCCCTCCCCACCCCCCAACCATGCAATAATTGAAGTTGTACACATATAAACTGCATTATAAAATCTCTGGAGCAATCTAATTGTTTTTTCTGCTATCCAGCCTACTCAGTCTTTCTGGTTAATATGGAACATTCAGTTGTTGCCATGGTATAAAGTCTGGCACAATTATACCACTTTTCCCACTAATTTTTTACCCTACTTGGAGCTAAGAAGGTATGAAACTATCCCCACATGTCCATCAAGTTCTGCCAAACAAGTACTTATATGATCAAATGCATCAAATTTTGGTACAGCTGACTGTGGAATAATTATTTTCTCCCAGAATTTCTTTCTTTCCATATTTTCGGCCTTCCTTACATAAATGAGTTTGGAAAAGCTATCTTCACAGTCTAACAACTTTAACAAAATCTGAGAGCAACTCATTTTAATAAACCTCATGTAAATACATTCCGGAGGAAAAAAGAATGATATAGGAAAATGCAGGGAGGTAAGAATATACAATATATGTTTAGAAAGAAAAGAATAATCTAAATTGGCTGAAACATTGAATTCATATTGGAGAGGAGTTGGAGACAATGTTAGGGAGACAGGCTGAGGACAAGGTATAAAGAAATAATAACCTAAAAATTAAACCCTGCAACTCAGATTAAGAGTGAAACCAGGAGGTAAATACTTCAAAACCTTCAATGTCTCTCCATTGCCTAAAGAATATAATTTAAATTCCTCAACAGTCCTATATGATGACCGTACAACCCAACCTATCTTTTCATTAATAAATATATCTGGCACTACTTCCCAGAATAAAATACTGACTCTAGACAATTTAGGCTAAACTCCCTTTCAATAAACATACATTAGAAGTAATCTAAATTGAGATCGGGCCTTAAATGCCTGGATTAAGATGAAGGATATGTATGTTCAGTGTTTGCCCCACTAAGGAGACTCAATTTTTTCTTACATGCAACTGCATTTAATAGGAATAATCCAATATTTTGGATTTGATAGGAATAATCCAATAATTTGGATTCTTCTTCAATTCAGCAAACATTTATTCAATGTATACCATGTGCCAGGCCCTGTGAAGCACCAGGGGTGGGGGGACAGGTGGTAGGGGGTGTCCTAAAAAAAGCCAGAAGACAGTCTTGCCTTCAAGGAGTTTACAATTTTGGGGGGTAGAAAATATACAAATTTATACAAAGTAGATATATAAATGATAAATAGAAAATAAAAAAATAAATAAATAAAGGGAAAGAAAGTCCTTAAAGTTAGGGAAGGCTTCCTGCAAAAGGTGGGATTTTAATTAGGACTTTAAAAAAGGCAGGAAGGCACCACTAGTTGGAGAAAGTTTGTAGGTGGTTTTAAAATCTGAAACAAAATAAAATCTCTTCACCAAAGCTGCATACAATCCAAACTATTTTCTATGCCAAACACTTTTTAAAAATTTCTACCAGGAAAAACTAATATTTTTTAATATTAGCACAAGTCTGACCCAGTCACGACCACCACCCCCCCCCCATTCAATAAACTTCAGCAATTTCTCACTTCCTCCAGGTTCAAAGAGAAAAATCCTCTGGTTTTGAAAGCCCTTCAGAATCTGGCCCCCTCCTACCTTTCCAGTCTTCATACACCTCACTCCATCAGTGACACTTAACTCCTGGCTGCTCCATCTCCCCTTCTCCAGGTATTCTCTTGCTCTCTTAGCTAGGCCTCCCAGTTTCCTCCAAGTCTTAGCTACAGTCCCATCTCCTGCAAGATGCCCTTCCTAATACTACTTAATACTCGTGCCTTTCCCAGTCCATATCTTGGTACACAGATTGTTTGCAAATTTTCTCCCTATCCAATTTTGAGTTCCTTGCTGAGCAGGGAGTTTTCTTGCCCTTCTTGCTATCTCAGCATTTATCATAAAGCCTGGCACATAACTGACACTTAACACTTATTGATGGACTTGACTTTCCCAAGTCTTCCTTGGATAATCATTTAATCTCAAAACACAACTGACACCTAGAAAACAGAACCTTCGTCATCAGAAAATAGCTAGCTTTTCCTTGGACAAAGTCTCTCTTCAAGGGGCCTTCTAAACTCAATTTTCCAAAGTCTCACTGACTCCAGCCTATTTTCAAGAAAAGAATTGTACAAATCAAACAAGTTTATGCTGTGACACACAAAGCTGGCCCAAACAAGACCAGCATGTCCCAAGAGTGCCTTCTATACATAAACAGAAAATATTTAGGAAGCCAAGGCATTATGCCTGTAATTCTAATTTTGTTTCAATTTAAACTACAAATTGTTTCTCAGTCACAGTCACCCTGAATAACATTCAAAACCATTTTTTTTATTTCTTACCAAATTCAAGCTTCATTTTATAAATCAGTGAGTGTGAGAGAAGTTACATCTTCATCAACAAATCTGCCAATATAAGAAAGGTTTCTCCAGAGAGGATAGTACACCCACACAAGCAGGAATCTTATGGAAATAATTCACAATTACTTTAATTCCCCCTAAACCAATTTGGAAATTATATGCAATAAATGAGTAAAATCTAAAGAAGACAGCACAATATGGAAACATCTCACATTTATCAGAAGCATACAAAGCAGTTTAAGTTAAAAAGAATAATTTCCACCTTGCTGAAGGTGGAAAATTAAATTCTTATAGTTCAGGATGAATCAAAAATAAGTTTTACTGGATTTAGAAACTTTTAACTACTATGTTAGTTACACACACTCTTTCTACTGAAACCTAGAGATATAATAATGGGACTTGTGTCTTCACATCACCTATTTGCTTTTGGACAAAAATTAGAAAAAAGTGAAGTTAAAAACTGTAAACAGCACTAACTACTTTTTCCTCAAACTATTAATTCAGAGTTAAAACTAAAAAAAATATGCAACATATCTCACAAGATCATTATGCTCCAATAATTAAGTTGGAACATTCCCCCAAACCAGATGAGGATCCAATGAAACAAACTTATTACTCTATCTATTATGCTTTCTAAGTAGATATGCTTAAGTTTCCTCTCTCCAGTTCAAGCATTAACTGGCAGGATGTTTACATCATAAAGGCAACTTAAGGACCTAGTTTCTTTTTCAGTAAGAAAGCAATAAGCAATCCCCTGGCAAGGCCTACCAGTAGAACCAGGTGCAGATATATGCCAGGCAAAATGCATGGCCAAGTTTAAGCCTGTGTCTGACTATTACTCATCTTAAAAGGGGAAGAAAACCTGCTTGGTAATTAGGCCATTGACTACTAAAGTATCATTCAAGAGATAACAATGGTTCTTCAGGCTAGCTGATAACCTCCTCAAACATCAATGAGTGTAAGACAAGGTAGAGCCAGAATAACCCTGCCAATAACAACTGTAGTACTAATAATTTCCAACTAGTTTCATGAAAAAGGAGGTTCAAAGTTAGAGGCAAAGATGGGAAAAAGAGAAAGGAAGGAGGGAGGAAAGGAGTGAAAGGAGAGAGGAAAGGAGATCTTTCAAGAAAAGTGTTTTGCCTATACTATCTTATATAGGTGCTCTTACATACCAATTTTATAGATAGCAAACAGAAGGTGGATAGTAAGTGATTTAGTAGCTATAATAAGCAAGACGAACTCAAGTCATTGAATAAAACAAGATATTTTTTTGAAAGGGAAAAGTTTATGTGGTCTTTATAAGCATTTTTAAATGAAGTCATGAATCAACTACTTGAATGCATTCATTTGGATTTAAATGGATTTTATTAGTTTGATGATAAATCAATATTCAACCACTTTAGAGTTTTGTTGCCCAAAGTCTTGCCATATTGTCTTCATACGTAATATTAAATTCCCAAGGTCAGAAATTAATTGTGCAGATTCTCAGGAGCTTGCTTTTGCATTCATTTGGTGCTTATTTTACTTTGTCTAATTTAGTAAGTTATCAACACACCATGTAAGCAATACACATTGCAAGCAATCAAGCAAAATAACTTTCTCCTTAAAAAATGTCTATCCCTACAAAATACTCATAAATCCTGTGCTAAAACACTTAATGCTGGAAGTGTAAATAATACGTCTGTTGCCTTCTTGATGGAAGAACCAAATATTTCTGGTGCTTAGAGAAAGAATCCTAGGCATACTAGAATTATGACTTATATTTTAAAGTTCTCTAATATAAAAGAAAGAGTTTGAGAGTCTTGAGAGATAACTCATGGAATTACCAACACAAATTCCAAATAAAAGCTTTTTAGTAGAAAAATAAAGAAAAGTAGTTGTTTCCTATAATATTTGTATTGAAATGGTTTCATAGACATATTTCAAAAAAAATTACCCTAATACTATCCATTATACTATATATATATATATATATATATATATATATATATATATACTAATCCACTAGATTTTACTATAAAATGGGAAATAGGCTAAAAAAAAGAGAAAATTTTATTTTTAAAGGATGTATCTTTTTTATTTCTAAATTGTCTATGGCCAAAGTTTTGTTTGAGACTATTGTCATTTGATCTAAAATACTAAGGGAAGCAGAAGGATGTTGGGGGTGGAGAGGGCCCAGTTGAGATTATACAATGTAGTGGATTATATATTGTAGTAGACTCAAGTCAACAGTTTCATGATTTTCTCCATCTTCATTTAACAGTACACTAGGAACAAAGGCAGTAAGAGTAATCCAAGGTTGATGCTTAGCATAGTAAAATCTTTAGTAGTATAAGGCAGGAATGGACTTAAGAGAAGAGGACAGTATAAAGTTGAAAGGGAATCAAAAAAAAAATGAAGAAGGGAACTATAGGGAGGACCAAAGCCCCAAAAAACCAAAAAAAAAAAAACCCTAAAAGGAAAATTTAGAGAACAAAGCACATAGTAGAAATGAATATAAGGGCAAACCTGAAGTACTAAACAGATCAATTTTTGTGGACCTAAAATAAAATCTACAATGACTAAGAAGAAAACAATGATTCCAAGAAAAAAGGAAGAAGACTAGTCCTGTTAAGTGATATAATTAGAGTATCAGAATAGATGAAAGGAAATGGATTATTCAAGATGAACAGGAATGAAAAGAAAATCCATAATATTTATGTAAAATTTTACAATTTGCAAAATTTACAATTTTTTTAAAATTTTATAAAAAAAAACAAATATTTATCTAACATGTTTACAATTTACCAAATATCAGAAATGGAATTAAAACTATCTTTATCTGCTGATAATATTGTCTTATACCACATTGTCCTCTCTATATATTACAACTTAAATCAGTAAAATTAAAAGCTAAAACCTAGTAGCATGGTTAAAGTAGAAAGTTTTAGATTCAAGAGACATGGTTCTATACAGTCACAGTTTTCCCACTGAACCACTATTTAACCTGAGTGCCTCAGTTTCCCATGTTGTAAAGCAGTAATAAAAATTCCTACCAAGACACAACCTTCTAGAAACATTTCAGACTAATAAGGTGATATATGCAAAATTTGTGAGAAAAACAAAAGTACTTGAATCAAGTTATTGGGGAATCATGGGATTAATTTTTTTTATTAAAATAAAATTAATAAATCATTCCCTACAGATGACAAGAACAACCCAAATCCCTGTTCTAGTACTTTGAGCCTTAAACAAATAATCTACCTTTTTTATCTAATTTATCACCTATTAATCCCCAACATCAATGCCCCAATCCAATTAGGCATTTTTACTATATTCCTGAAATAATTTGTCCTTTACTAATGATACTTTTTACCACCTTGAAAGTTCTTTCTGCTCTTTGCCACAATTAAAATCTTTCATTCTGTTAAGAGTTGTTTACAGAGAAATGCAAATTAAAACTACTCTGAGGTACCACTACACACCAGTCAGATTGGCTAAAATGATAGGAAAAGATAATGACGAATGCTGGAGGGGATGTGGGAAGGCTGGGACACTGATGCATTGTTGGTGGAATTGTGAATGGATCCAACCATTCTGGAGAGCAATTTGGAGCTATGTTCAAAAAGTTATCAAACTGTGCATACCCTTTGACCCAGCAGTGTTTCTACTGGGCCTATATCCCAAAGAAATCTTAGAGGAGGGAAAGAGACCCACAAGTGCAAGAATATTTGTGGCAGCCCTTTTTGTAGTGGCTAGAAACTGGAAACTGAATGGATGCCCATCAATTGGAGAGTGGCTGAATAAATTATGGTACATGAATGTTATGGAATATTACTGTTTGGTAAGAAATGACCAGCAAGATGATTTCAGAGAGGCCTGGAGAGACTTACATGAACTGATGCTGAGTGAAATGAGCAGAATCAGGAGATCATTATACACGGCAACAACAGTACTATATGACGATTAATTCTGATGGACATGGCTCTCTTCAACAATGATATGTTTCAAACCACCTCCAATTGTTCACTGAAGAAAGCCATATACACCCAGAGAGAGGGATGCAAAATGTGGACCACAACATAACATTCTCATACTCCTTGATTGATGTTTGCTTACATTGTGTTTCCTTTATCTGATATATCGTTTGTGTAGATAAGATTTTTCTTGCACACCAATGATAAGTTTGGAAATATGTATACATATATTCGATTTGCCAATATTTTAACATAATTAACATGTAGTGGATATCCTGCCATCTAGGGGAGGGGTGGGGAGTTGGGGGGAAAAATTTGTAACGGAAAGCTATGTAAGGGTTATTGTTGAAGAATTACCCACACATATGTTATGCAAATAAAATAAAATTTAAAAAAAAAAAAAAAGAAATGACCAGCAGGACGATTTCAGAGAGGCCTGGAGAGACTTGCATGAACTGATGCTGAGTGAAATGAGCAGAACCAGGAGATCATTATACACAGCAACAATACTATATGATGATCAATTCTGATGGACATGGCTCTCTTCAACAATGAAATGTTTCAAATCAGTTCCAATTGTTCACTGAAGAAAGCCATATACACCCAGAGAGAAGGATATGAAATATGGACCACAACGTAACATTTTCATGCTCTCGAGTGATGTTTGCTTTCATTGTGTTTCCTTTGTCTGATTTTTTTTTCTTGTAGATACAATTTTTCTTGCACAACAATAAGTGTGGAAATATGTATACATATATTGGATTTAACGTACATTTTAATATATTTAACATGTATTAGACTACCTGCCATCTAGAGGAGGGGGTGGGAGGAAGGAGGGCAAAATTTGGAACAGAAGGTTTTGCAAGGGTCAATGTGGAAAAATTACCCATGCATATGTTTCGTGAATAAAAAGCTTTATTAAAAATTTAAAAAAAAAGTTTATCACAGAGCTAGAACAGACATCAGAAGTCATTTAGCCCCAGCTTCTTAAACTGTGGGTCATGATCCTATATGGGGTCTTCTAACTGAATGGGGATTATAAATATAATTTATATATAACATAAATATAAATAATATTATATTATTATAATATTATATTATTATAATTATTTATTTTATTATATTATAAATTATAAATATTATAGTATAAATTATAAATTATAGATTATAATTATATTGTAAATAAATTATAATTTATTACCTGTAAACATTTGATTTGTATACCTATTTTATATACCTGTATATTCAGTCATGTAAAAATTTCTCGGGCAAAAAGATAACTCAAGTAGAAAATATTTAAGGAGCCCTCATCTAGCTCATTACATAATAGAGGAGGAAAATGAGACCTAGAAAGAATAAAGTGATGTCAAGTGACAGTACTAATCTTTAAACTCAGGTCCTCCAACTCTAAATCTAGCTGTCCAAGTTCAATCAGGATTAAGCTTGCTTGAAAGGCTTTTCCACATTGTATCTATAAAGATGAAGACTCTATCCCATTTACCACATTCACACAGTTTGTTTTCTGAATGACTTCTATGATGGTCAATATAGGCCAATAGCAATCAACAATAATTTATTAAGCAACTATGTGTAAGGCACTGCTGAGCTCTGAGAATACAAAAATAAAAGTGAGACAATGACCATGGGGTACAGTAGAAAGAGAACTAATTGGTTCAAATACTCAGATGATTACTACATGCATAACCTTGCAAATAACTTAATTTCCCAGATTATCAGTTTCTTCCTGTGTAAAATGAAAGCACTGGATTAGATGACCTCTAGGTTCCAACTCAAGACAAATCGTCTCACAAGCAGCTTCTTGTCTGTCAGAGGGAGACAATATGTTCATAGATAAAGGACATAAAAAATAAATTTTTTAAAAAACACAGTGATAAGAAATAAAGAATAACCTGGAAAAACCAAGACAGGACTCTTGAAGGAGGCAGCACTTGATCTAAGCTTTAAGGAAAGACAGAACCAAGAGAGGTTTTTGTCCAAGAAGGAAGAGCATGGAGGACAATCTATGTAAACAGACAGAGGTGGAGATGGAGTGTCATAGACTGTGAGCAGTGTGTGTGATGGAGAGTAATGTGTAATCAATCTAAAAAGACAGGCCACAGCCAGATAATCAAAGGCTTTAATATACCAAACAAAGTTCTACTTAAAAGCACTGGGGAATCACCAAAGGTGCTTGAACAGGAGTGCCATAATCCGATCTGCACTTAGGGAACATCAATTGGGCAGCAGAGTTTAGAGAAAGAGGGAAGATGGGATACCTGGAAGCCAATTAGGAGATACTGCAACAGCCCAAAAGAGGTTCTGGACTTGGATGGTCATGGTGGTGAGTAAAAAGAAGAGGATGGATTCAAAACACATTTATTAATTTGAAAGCTTTAGTATGAAGTTGGTGATGTCTAAAACAAAAGGAAGCAATATTAGTGAAAACTTTGTCCTATGAATTGCATCCATGGGGTTTTCTGGTTGCAGATTTAAGGCTGAAAGGCAACAAGGTCATCAAATCCTACTCCTTCATTTTGCAGATAAGGAAATTGAGATAATGTGAAGCTAAGTCATTAGTCCAAAGTCACACAGCCAGGAAGTGCCTATGTTCATTCTGGAGCCCTTACTTTCCTAATCTAAACCATACTGACTTTTTGCTTCTCTGAATTTCTACTGCAAATTGTACTATATGAAAGTTCAGTAGACTATAGGAACCTCTGATTTCATCAAAGTAGGAAGCTCTGGTGAGGAGCTTCTTCTACCAATGCTGACAGGTACTTTCAGCACTGAGAGGGTGAACCTAGATTTTCCTAGTTTCAAGGACAACTCTCTATCCACTACCTCATGCTGCCCCTCTAACTCCCATATTCTATCAATTTTTATTAGTTACTAATTTTACTATTTATTTCTACATACGCACTTTCATAGACCTAGAGCTGAAAGGGAACCTTAAAGGTCTTCTGGTTCAACCCTCTCATTTTACAGATTAAGACAATGGCCAAAGTCATAAAGGTAGTAAATAGGTGGTAGAACCATATGTCAACCCAGCATTCTGCCTTGAGATGCCAAGGACCACTGAGAACCCTAAAGATCCAACACTCTGGAAGGTGATGTTCAATGATGGTCAATACAAAGGCTAGGGTAAAGACCAAGTAAGACCAAACAGGCGACACGAAAGTGCCACAGGGTACAAAGCCTGGCCCTGGCACAAAGCCCCAAATTAGAAATTAGGTGAGTAAACTAAAAAACAGTCCAACCAATATAAAAACAATAGATTTAGAGTGATCTCTAAAAAGGAGAAAATAAATTTTCCATAAAGACTACACAAATATCAAACTGAAGCAAAGGATAAAAATGAAATGAAAGCTCTGGAGAAAAGAACTAGAAAGAGAATAAAATGAATCAGATAACCTGTAAGGTTCCTCTGAGCTACAGATTTATAATCCTTTGACCATCCCAACATGCGTACACGTCTAATTGCTAAAAATTACTTGAGCTATTTCTCCCTACCTTTTATTCAGTCTCTCCCTCTTAAAAACCACTAATTATGAAAACAATAAATCATTTTCTCCAGAACAAATTTTTTAGCAAAAACCAGGAAGTGTGTTTGTTTTTCCCCAGGGATATTACAGTTAGCAAAATATCTAACTGATCTTTTGGTAGAGAATGCACAGCAGCACTCAGGAGAGCCCCTCTGTTAGCTAAGCCTTAGCCATAACTCCTGAGACCCTAACATCAGCTCTAGGACAGCAGCCAATAACAGTGAATCACAGCGCCTAAAAGACTTATTTTACCCAAGTGTTTACATCTCACATTATAATTCTCCCTCCAATGGCAGCAAAATTGAAAATACATCAAAGGAAGCCTCCCCAGAAATTGTACACATTGGTTTATAGTAGAAAGTAGATACTGGACTGGGGGAATAAGACCTAGTAGAGCTAACGTTTACAAGATAATGTTTGGTCAGTGAGAAAAAGGATCCCTCCTATCAGGCACCTCGGGTAGGAGTGAAAGGAAGAACGTGGAACTGGAGAAGAGCTCATATTTACAGTGTTACCGAGAAGTCACTGGGTGAACTTTTTTTTTTTTAAACAAATAAGGAAACTGAGGCCCAAAGAGGTACGATGCCTTACCCAAGCATACACAAGAAAGGATTAAGTGGCAAAGCAGGGACTCAAATGGAGCTTCTTCCCTCTCTGGTTTCCTATCATCTGCCTAGCAGTAACTCAAAAATAGATGTTAAATTGGGTTAACTTTAAATCCAGTCCTCCCTAATGGTAGATGTAAAACCACAGTTCCCTAGAAACAAGACAGGCCCACTTAGTAAAAAAAAATATATATATATACACATATGCCATAACCTAAAACAAAAAGAAGGTCCTCCATGATTTCTCTCCTTCTTCCATCCTCATGGATTCTCTGTCAGTCTGTGTATAGCTCGGTCTCTTCTCCCTTCCCAATCCTCTACCCATTTTTTTCCATTTCTCTCCTTCTTGTCTCTCTCTCTTTTTGTCTTTTTATTCTGTCTCCCTCCTTCCCCTTTTCAATATATCCCAATTAGAGGTAAGAGGGCCTTTTCTTTTTTGAAGTCAAGATGTGAGTACTCTCTCTCTTTCATTAGTGTACAACCACATCTTTACCAAAAAAAGTGAGGCGATTCAAGGTCTGGCCTACTTAATCTTAATGATTGGGATAAGTATTTATTAAGATCCCCAAATGAATCTATAATAGTAGCAAAGTTCATTTGGAAGAACAAAAGGTCAAGAATTTCAAGGGAATTAATGAAAAAAAAAAAAAAAAAGACAGATGAAGGTGGCCTTGCTGTACCAGATATAAAACTGTATTATAAAGCAGCGGTCATCAAAATCATTTGGTACTGGCTGAGAAATAGAGCAGTCGATCAGTGGCATAGGATAGGATATCAGGACAATCTAGGTAATAACGTTAGCAATTTAGTGTTTGATAAACCCAAAGACCCCAGCTTTTGGGATAAGTGCTCAGTATTCGGCAAAAACTGCTGGGAAAATTGGAAACTAGCGTGGAAGAAATTAAGGCTGGACCCATACCTAATACCGCACACCAAGATAAGATCCAAATGGGTTCATGATCTAGATATAAAGAGTGATATTATAACCAAATTAGAGGAACATAGGATAGTTTACCTCTCAGACCTGTGGAGATGGAATAAATTTATGTCCAAAGAAGATCTGGAACTCTTAATTGAACACCAGATAGATAATTTTGATTATATTAAGTTAAAAAGTTTCTGTACAAACAAAATTAATGCAGACAAGATAAGGAAGGAAGCATCAAATTGGGAAACCATCTTTATATTTAAGGGTTCTGATAAAGGTCTCATCTCTAAGATATATAGAGAATTGTCTCATATTTATAAGAATTCAAGCCATTCTCCAATTGATAAATGGTCAAAGGATATGAACAGACAATTTTCAGATGATGAAATTAAAATTTTATAATCATATGAAAAGGTGCTCCAAATCACTATTGATCAGAGAAATGCAAATTAAGACAACTCTGAGGTACCACTACACACCTGTCAGATTGGCTAAAATGACAGGAAAAGATAACGATGAATGTTGGAGGGGATGTGGGAAGGCTGGGACACTGATACATTGTTGGTGGAGCTGTGAACGGATCCAACCATTGTGGAGAGCAATGTGGAGCTATGCTCAAAGAGTTATCAAACTATGCATACCCTTTGACCCAGCAGTGTTTCTATTAGGCCTATATCCCAAAGAAATCATAAAAGAAGGAAAGGGCCCCACATGTGCAAGAATGTTTGTGGCAGCTCTTTTTGTAGTGGCTAGAAACTGGAAACTGGATGGATGCCCTTCAATTGGAGAGTGGCTGAATAAATTATGGTATATGAATGTTATGGAATATTATTGCTCTGTGAGAAATGACCGGCAGGACGATTTCAGAGAGGCCTGGAGAGACTTGCATGAACTGATGTTGAGTGAAAGGAGCAGAACCAGGAGATCATTATACACGGCAACAATACTTTATGAGGATCAGTTCTAAGGGACATCACTCTCTTCAACAATGAAATGCTTCAAACCAGTTCCAATTGTTCGGTGAAGAGAGCCATATATACACCCAGAGACAGGGATGTGAAATGTGGACCACAACATAACATTTTCATGTTCTCTATTGAGGTTTGCTTGCATTGTATTTCCTTTATTGGATTATTATTTCTTGTAGATACGATTTCTCCTGCACAAAAAAAGATGCAATAACTACACATATATTCGATTTCTTAAGTATTCTAACATAATTATCATGTAGTGGATATCCTGCCATCTAGGGGAGGGGTGGGAGTAGGGGGGAAAAATTTGTAACAGAAAGCTTTGTAAGGGTTAATGTTTAGGAATTACCCATACTTATGTTTTGCAAATAAAAAGTATTAATAAATAAAAATTTAAAAAATAAAAAATAATTTAATTTTAATTTAAAAAAAAAAGATCCCCAAATGATATTAATAGCCTCATCCAAGCCTGAATTAACCTAACAAAGAACCACTTTTCTTCACTTTTCTTTAACCATCCTCCACCCCTACTTTCCCAGTCTTGAATTAAAATATCCTTCTGTAATTTTTGATCAAGTATCTAAAGAAGGAAAATGATTTCCAGGACTCATCTTTAGCTTTCTACTGAAATGTTAACTACTTCCTAATCATCAACTGTCATACCCTGGTCTCAGACCCTTAGGAAGTCCTGTCCTTCCCACTATTTCCTCTCTCTATAGCCTATGCCTCTTTGTGTAGCTGGTACAGCTGCTAATTTCTACAAAAGTAAAGACTTCATTTTATTTACCATTAAATCTTCCCATGCTATACATTGGGTATAGTAAGCTTAATAAATATTTATTAAATGAATAAAGCATTCTCAATATTTTTTGAAGTTTATCCATCTTAGAGGGTTTTAGCAATCCACAACCTAGGCTTAGGGACTCACTATGTTCTAATTTATCATATAGTTTGTTGCCACTTTCTTCCATTTTGCCCTCAAACTATTCTTCCTGCCTGACCAACCTAAAATCTTATAGCCCAGTTAGTATCTATTTCCTGGGATGGTGTTATGCCTCAATCTACTTTTACTCTTTTTCCTTTCTCCTCACTCTATATTTGCATTTTTACAGAGGTTTTTTCTTCAGGGCCTCTGATATACAGATAGATGATCAAGACTAGATAGCTAAGAGTTTCTAACTCACCTTACAAATCTTACAATCCTAAACCATCAATTAAGATAGCAAATTCATTTCCTAGGACAGTCTCAACATCTCAACAAATTCCACTTAAAGCAAACTATGTTCCCTTCCATGATCTCATTCTGTCAAGTGACTCAAGTGAGTATATTGCCTCTATTCAAACTTGCTGACTTGCTAATTATGTGTCTATTTGCTATGCTATTCCACATTCAATGCTATTTATAATTCTTAAATTCATTGTCACTAGGGTTTTACTGAAGCCTTTAAGGATTCTCTGAACTGTATGTACCAAATCTCACCTTCAACAAAGGTCAGGGATTCAAACTAAAGCTGACTCCCAAAAGAGACAAGATAATGGACTAAAGATTCTCTGTCTTTCATGACATGATCTAAACAAATCATTAGCTTGTGTCACATTGAAAATATCAGTATAAATGAAGACCAAGCTAACCCATGCCAAAGACTAATTGAACAGTCTGGTTTTGTTTGTTTGTTTGTTTTGGGTTTTTTTGTTTTTTTTATCTTCTAGGAGACAGAGGATGGGGCAACTAGATAGAGTACCAAGTCTTGGAGTCAGGAAAACTCAGCTTCCTGAGTTCTGATATGCCTTGGATACTATGTGGGTGACCCTGGGTAAGCCACTTGCCAATCAAATGACTTAGAAAAAGAAATGGCAGAGTATCTTTGGGGGTCATGAAGAGCCAGACATTGCCTAAAAAGATGACCGAATTTAGGCAAAAGACATTTCTAATTTTTTTGCAAAGTAAGTCTACCATAAGAAGCAATAAGACTTACCAATTCAACAAACATTTATTAAGCACCTACTATTTTCCAGGCAGTATGTCCAGTACTGCAGGTAAAAAAACAACAACAAAATAGTCCTTCAAAGTCTGCTGTGTCCAGCAAACCCAAACTTAAAGAGGTTTTACTGAGGGCATGTTTTTTAATAATGTCAGGCTGTCATGAAAATGATCCACAAGCCTTACTCAAAAGAGCAACTATGCTCCCTCCCCTCTGCCTTCCTTCAAGTTATTTCTGGAATTGGCCTATGAAGCAACACTTTGTGGACTCGGAGCTTCACACACTCCCAGCCCTCCCTAACAGTCCCTTCACATGCAACCCTGGTTCTTTCATGCAGAGTGTGCCAAAACCTCAATGGAATACATAATGAAATGCTGGGTTACTTTAGGGCAAAAAGGTCAGATCTAGAAACTTTATAAATGGGTAATCCATTCATTGAAAGCATATACAAATCTACTAAATCTTCTTTTCCCCCACTTTCCCTTTTTCCAGCAAATTTCTCCATTTCCTTTCTTCAAAGGCAAGCTTCAGCCTAGCTATCTAACAAAACTCACACACCAACAGGTGTTTTGCAAGTACAAGTCTCAAAGGTAAGAAATAAACAAGAGATAACATCTACTGACAAGCTACCATTAGTGGCTCTCTGAAAACCTTCTCTATTAAGATTACTATTGAGAAAAGTAACATTTGAAGCCAGAAAACAAAACACATAAATCTTCATGTAGCAACTAGTCCTCTTACACAGAAATTCATTCTCTCTCTCTCTTTCTCTCTCTCTTCTCTCTCTCTCTCTCTCTCTCTCTCTCTCTCTCTCTTTTTTTACTCAACGCAGTTAATTATTTCATGGAATCAAGTGATAACCTAAAGAACACAAGGAAGTAATTCGGGGGAGATTGCTTTTGCAAATTTTTTTAAGTTCTGATAACTCTGAATTCCAAATTCTACAACCAAAAGTAATAATTCTAAAAAGGTTATTGAAATGGACAAAAGGTTATATATTATTATATATAAATTAATTATAAATTAATTACATCTGTTTCAGAAAGTGTTCTAGAAAAGTGTTAATTGTGAAGAAAAGAACACCAGTCTACAAATGGTCTTCATTCTTTCAAGTGAACCTCACTTTCTTAGTGAAAAACCTTCTCTAATAGGGGCAACTAGATGGTACTGTGGATGCAGCACTGGCCCTGAAATCAGAAGGGCCTGAGTTCAAATCCCACCTCAGACACTTAATACTTACAAGCTGTGCAATCCTGGGCAAATTACCTAGTCCCAACTGTCTCCCACAGGAAATCTTCACCCCCAAGAAAAGAAGCTTCTCCAATAGCTGGGAGACCCATCAATGGTCTTATCACTAATGGAATTCTTTCCAACTACTTCTTCTCCTGACTTCCTCCAAGTCTCAACTAAAAACCTACCCTGTAGCAGAAGTCTTTTCCTACACTCCTTAATGCTCTATATGGTTTATCCAATTAATCCTGTGAATAATTGGTTTGTACTTATCTCCCCCAATAGACTGGGAGTTCCTGACAACAGGAACTGTTAAGTCCCAGCACCAAGCATAGTGCCTGGCATATAGGAGGTCCTAAATAAATGTCTAATGGCAGTAAATGACAAGTAAATTAAAGTGTCATTCAAAACTTAAGGATTTATAATTATCAAAAGAGAAACCTAAAAGTGTATACTTAAGAAAACCAGTGAACAGAAAAACAAAGTTAACTGTATTTGATATAATTCATTAACAAATTAGTAGAAATTTTTATAGTGACTTTATATAAATCTGGTGCAGCTAGGTGACACAATGGATAAAGCACTGGATCTGGAGTCAGGAAGGCTGAAATTCAATCCTGCCTTAGATGCTTACTAGCTCTGTCACCCTGAGCAAATAATTTAACTGTTTGACTCAGTTTCTTCATCTGTAAAATGAATAGCAGAAGAAAATGACAAAACACTTCTGTATCTTTGTCAAGAAAATCCCAAAGGGGTTTCAAAGAGTTGGACACAATTGAAACTATTAAATAGCATCAGTCTAGTATTATGTGTATCATAAATCTTCTATATACAAGGAGGAGAAATAAAGCAGACTGAAGACCTATATAACCTTTTCTCCACTGTGCATTACTTAGTCTGGAGTCAGCTGGTTGTCAGTCTTCTGACCTCAGCAATGCAGAAAGAGTCTGCCAGCGAGCCCTCTTCCCTACTTGCTGCATTATAGAGTTCTGAGCTAAGTGTTGCGACACATTTTCTGAGGATAACTAAGTTTTAAAATGAGAGGGCTAAAAGGGACCTTAAGGTCATGCCAAACTACAAGCATTATGTTTTCTAAAAACTCTCCTGCTAGAGCCTACACCTTTTCCCACTGCTCAGGAGAATCTCAGGCTCAGTTAAAAGTTTTAGTAACTAAGATCAGGGCATCTCAGTGGCAGTGAATATAGTGTTGGACCTAAAATCTGGAAAATCCATCTTCCTGAGTTCAAATCTGGCCTCAGACACTTACTAGCTATGTGACCCTGAGCAAGTCACTTCACCCTGTTTGCCTCAGTTTTCTCATATGCAAATGAGCTGGAGAAGGAAATGGCAAACCAGTCCATTATTTCTGCCAAGAAAGTCCTACACAACAGAGTCAGGAAGAGGACATGGCTGCAACATTTCTTCTTGCAAGCTCACTAATTTAATCTTAAATACTCAAATGGATCAGTGACCTCATCAATGTGGGAACTCCATAAAACTGGCCTAACCTATGGGATTCTTCATGCCCTCCCTCATCCAGGTTCTCCAGAGAGAGGACTAATGTACTGAAGGCCTTCATCTAGTTCTTCTGACATCAAAAGGAGGATCCAGATAACAATGAAATTCACAAGTTTTCATTGGTTATCCCCTGTGACTAATTTTCTTTTTTCAATTGTACTTTTCCTTGGTGATATCTTTCATTTCTGTCTTTATTTGTAATGTGCTGCAGACTATTCATACCTATCCTTTCCACTGCCTTCTATTTTAGTTTTTGACAGACTTATGATGTTCCATAACTCACAGTCAATACTGGAAAGATAAATGGTAGCAAAAATACTGTATAGGCTTTTGTCTCAGAGAGAGGTTTGGGTCATTAAAAGAACTCTCTTCTCCTCTTCAATTCTAGGTCCAGTTCACATTTGCAGTGTCTTATCAAAAGTCATATGCTAATAATTAAGTTCTATAGGTTGTTCATGCTAATGTATATCAAAGTCTGGAGAATATTCATGCTTTTTCCACTTAGTTTTTCCTACGTGGTTAGGTCAAACTAGTATAAGTGATTATGGAGCTCATTTAAGAGTGTTGCAATTTCCTGAGCTTAATGCAATCAATCCAATGTTAACCATAAACAGGAACATTTGGATGACCTCATCATCCATAAGAAATTCCACATTTTGGTTTGAATTCAGTACTGAATCTGCTTCACAAGAATGGTGAACAACTTTACAAAGCTTTTATCGTCCTGTTTTAGGCCTTACTAAAGATTAATGATCAAAGGGTCATCAAAGAAAATTGCCCTTTTGTTGTTCTATCTTGCATATTTTTAACATTTCTCTCATGGGAGAGAACTTGTTGAAGAAGAGTATGTAAGGCAGCAACTGTTCATTATAGGATCAAATGCTTTTCTATAATCAAAAAATAAATACAGTGGCTTGCATTCTCCACATTTTCAGGGATAGAAAGATGTCTTCTATTGTGGACTATAACTTGAAAAAAGTCTGCCTTTTTTTTCCCCTAATACACTTCATCAAGGATGCCCTGGATATGAAATTATTCTCATAAAAATGTCATATAGGTGAGAAAGTTAGGCATATGCTTATTGATACTCTCAAGTTGATTTTTCTTTCAATAGTAAAAAAAAATCCAAGATTTTTCCACATCTTGAGTATTTTTCCTTTTCTGCAGACACTCTGAGAATCATTTCTTCAACTCAAAAAAAATTGTGTCAGCTCAGATTGCCTTTGTCTCTACTTGCTCAAGACCCGATTTTCCCATCTTTCCTTCAGTATCATTTCCACCTTCTTCTATAAATAAATAAAAAACTGTGATATTAGAATCCAAAATGTTCCACGGTTCTTAAGAGTGAAAAGAGTTTGTTACAAAAAATATTTGCAGATCATTTGAACCTTTGTTGTCCTCCTAATTTCATCCTTATCACAGGAAAAGATACTGATGAACATTGGAGGATGTATGAGAAAACTAGGACACTAATACATTGTTGGTGGAGTTGTGAAGTGATCCAATCATTCTAAAGAGCAATTTGGAACTATGCTCAAAGGGCTATCAAACTCTGTATACCCTTTGACCCAACAGTGTTTCTATTGGGCTCATATCCCAAAGAGATCTTAAAGAAGGGAAAAGGACCTATATGTGCAAAAATGTTTGTGGCAGCCCTTTTCGTACTGGCAATGGATGCCCATCAACTGGAGAATGGCTGAATAAATTATGGTACATAAATGTTATGTAATATTATTGTTCTATAAGAAATGATCAGCAGAATGATTTCAGAGAGGCCTGGAGAGACTTGCATGAACTGATGCTAAAATGAAATGAGCAGAACAAGGAAAACACTGTACACGGCAACAGCAAGATTATATGATGATCAATTCTGATGGACATGACTCTTTTTAACAGCAAGGTGATTCAGGACAGTTCCGATGGTCCTGTGATGGAGAAAGCCATCTGTACCCAAAGAGGGGACTGTGGGGACTGAGTGTGAATCACAACATAGTATTTTCACCTTTTTGTTATTGTTTGCTTGCATTTTGTTTTCTTTCTCATTTTTTCCTT
Source organism: Myrmecobius fasciatus (assembly GCA_023553655.1). NCBI lineage: Eukaryota > Metazoa > Chordata > Mammalia > Dasyuromorphia > Myrmecobiidae > Myrmecobius > Myrmecobius fasciatus. Next base: position 141,314 of record JAJPUD010003322.1, on the reverse strand, counting down.
TTTGATCTGATTTTTCTTGTGCAACATAATAATTGTGGAAATATGTATAGAAAAATTGCACATGTCTAACATATATTGGATTGCTTGCTATGGAGGCAGTAGGGGGAAGGGAGGAAAAAATCTGGATTACAAGGTTTTGCAAGAGTGAATATTGAGGGCAGCTAGATGGTGCAGTGGATAGAGCACCAGCCCTGAAGTCAGGAGGCCCTGAGTTCAAGTGTGGCCTCAGACACTTAACGTTTCCTAGCTGTGTGACCCTGGGCAAGTCACTTAACCCCAAATGCCTCAGCAAAAAGCAAAAAAAAAAGGGGGAATATTGAAAATTATCTCTATCTATGTTTTGAAAATAAAAAGCTTTAATTAAAAAAAATTCATCCTTAAATGCTCTCTAGATCATTTTGTTCAGCTGCTTCTCCCATCAAGCTTTCTTTAAGCCAGTTTTTCCCCTTCATTGCTTCTTAATTTTTTTTTACCTGAGGCAATTAGGATTAAGTGACTTGCCCAGGGTCACACAGCTAGGAAATGTTAGGTGTCTGAGGCAAATTTGAATTCAGGTCCTCCTGACTTCAGGGCTGGTGCTCTATCCACTGTGCCACTTAGCTGCCCCCCCCCCTTTATTGCTTCTTATGGTAAGCTCATCTTACATTTTTTTTTGTCTTAAGAAAGAATTATTCACATCCAAACTATGATTTACACTTATTAGTTCTGAATCTGTCATTCTCAAATCTATGCAATCTGACTGCCAATTTCATCACTTAATTAAAATGGTTCTTTCAAAAATTCTAAAATGTTAATTGTTTTCAATTAATTGTTTCAAATAATATTTACTAGCTTTCAAAGAAATTGCAAAGTGCTTTACAAATGTTATTCCATTTGATTCCCCACAACAATCCTACTAGGTAGAAGCTATAATTATCCTCAATGAATGAGAAAACTGAGGCAAACAGAGGTTGAGTAACTTCACCAAGCCTAACTTGAACTTAAGTTTTCTTGACTCCAGAACTCCATCTACTCAACTGTCTTTCTCTCCCACATCTATGAAACTGTTTCTTTCTCTCCCACATTAAAAGGGAAAAAACAAAAACAAAAACAAATCCCTTGTACATTAACAACTTCTTAAGCAAAACTAATTCTCACAATAGCCATGTCAAAAAAAAAAAAAAAAAATCTGCATCTGCCTCCAGAGTCTACTCCCTCTTCATTAGGAGATAGGTTAACATGTTTTATCATAGGTCCTCTAGAATCATGATTGATCTCTCTTGATCAGACTTTCAAAGCTGTCCTGACAATGTTGTTACTGTATAAATTGTTCACTTTGTTCTGGTCAATTCATTCTGCATCAGTTCATGCAATTCTTCCAAGATTTACCTGAAACTGTATCTCTAATCATTTCTTTTCTTTTTTTTTCCTGGATGAAAATATTTATGGTATACTTAATTCTTTCTTAAGACTTATGAAAGTATTCATTGCATTCATTTATCACAATGTGTTCAGCCATTCACCAAATGCTAAGCACTCCTTTTGTTTCTAATTCTTTAAACAACAAAAATATCCACTATAAATATTTCTGTACATATAGGGCCTTTTCCTAATAGTGATAAAGCTAAGTCAAAGAGTATTCACAGTTTAGTAATTTGGGGGACATAACTCCAAATTGCTTTCCAGAATGACTGGAGCAATTCAATGCTCCATCAAGAGTACCTTAATGTTTGTTTTACTAGAGCCCTTCCAATCCATTTTCCTTTTTTTCTCAACTTTAGCAATCTAATGAGTGTAGAGTATAAACTCAGAGTTGTTTTCATTTGCATTTCTCTATTTATTAGTGATTTGAAGCATTTTTTTTTATTTTGAAGCTATTGATAATTTGGATTTATTCCTTTAAAAATTGCCTATTCATATCTTTAGAACATTTATACACTGAAGAATAATTCTTACTTTTACAATCTAAATCAGTTTCTTATGTCTCAAAAATGAGACTCTTAGCAGAGAAACTTTCTATAAAGATTTTTTCCGTTTCTGCTTCTCTTCTAATTTTACCTACATTGAGTTCGTTTGTGCAAAAACTTTTAACATTATATAACAATTTTTTTTATCTTCTATAATATATTCTATCCTTTGTCATGAACTCTTTCCTCACTCCTCAGATTTGGTTATGAAGACACTCTTTATATTGAAACCAATGAACTCTTAGTAGCCAAATCCAATGGCCTCTGCTCAGTTGTCACCCTTCTGTACCTGTTGATGACCTTCCCCTTCTGGATCCTCTCCCCTCTGGGCTTTTGTCCTGGTTCTTCTAGTTCTGATGGTTCCTTCTCAGTTTCCTTTGCTGGTGTATCCTTTATATCATGCCTCTTAACTACAACAAACCTAAAGTTTGTCTGAGGCATTCTCAGTTTATGCTCTTTGAGTCACCTCATCGATTCCTACAACTTAAATTATCATCTTTGTACCAATAACACAAAGCTCTATATATCAGATTCTAATCTCTATTCCAACCCCACATTATCAACTATCTATTGGGCAATTCAAATTGAATTAACTAAGAGACATCTCAAACTCAAAGCAGAATTCATTTTGCCCCTGAAGCCCTTCTTCTTTCTGTTGAAGATACCTCAACCATTTTCCAGGTTTTTCAACCTCAGCCTAAGCTTGAATTCCACATTCTCATCCTACATATCCAGTCATTTGCTCTTTGTACTTCCAGAAGATCTCTCACGTCTGACTCTCTTTTCCTCCTCCCACGACCCCCACTTTCATCCAGGCACTCTCACCTACCACTGCAATGGCCTCCTGGCTGGTCTCCCTGCCTCAAGTCTTTCACTCCTCCAATCCATCCTCCTTATGCTGCCAAAATGATTTTCCTTAAGCACAGGCCTGATTCCTCCAGGACTCAATAAGTCCCAGTGGCTCCCTATTGCTCTAAGACAAAAGGTAAGCTCCTCTGTTTAGCTTTTAAACAGACCTTCACAATCCAGCCCAAACCTATGTATTTGTGCTCTTTTTCTATTGCTCTCTTCCTCCTGACTAAACAAACTGGCCTTCTCTCTTTCTTCACATATGCCATCTCCTGTTTCCATGCCTTTGTACTGGCCCTGGTCCTCAAATACCACCTTCTACAGGAACTTTTTCCTGTGTTCCCCAGCTTCTCGTGCTTTTTTTCCCTTGTCACCATGTATATATTTTGCATTCTTCTATACAGATTTATTTCTGTACATGCTGTCTCCCTAGATAGATGGTACGCTCTTTGAAAGCAGAGAAAAGAAAAATACTCAATGGAGAGTAAAATCATAGATTTTTAGAATGGGAAGCATTTTAGGAGCAGATGTGGTAAATCCATTCTATCCTCCTCGTTTTGTAATTAAAGAATAGAAACCCCAAACATTTAAAGGACCTGCAGTCACAAAAAGGTTACTCAATTAGGACAAAAGTCCTAGGTTGGTCCTTGACTTAGTGGAGAAAGACCAGATCTATTTCTGGCTCTCACACCTGTTACCTGTGTAACTGGAAAAACCCACAATTTCTCTGCAACTTAATTTTCTTCATCTGTTAAAACTGAAGTAATACTTGTTCTATCCAATTCACAAAAATGTTAAGGAAGGTATTTCACAAACCATAAAGTGATATGTGAAGTATTATTTTGGCTGTCACTAGTGGCAAAGCTGAACTGGAACTCAGGTGAGGTATCCTGACTTCCCTGTCCCAGTGCTGACAAAGGAAGAAAAGCTAGAGCATAGAGGCAGCTAGGTAGCGGAGTGGGTAGAGCACCAGCCCTGAAGTCAGGAGGACCTGAGTTCAAATCTGGTCTCAGACACTTAATATTCCCTAGCTGTGTGACCCTGGGCAAGTCACTTAACCTCAATTGCCTCAGCAAAAAGCCAAAAAAAAAAAAAAGAAAAGCTAGAGCATATCTAAACAAACACAAAAGAAAAAAACACTGATTTTAGAGCAGAAGAAAAACTAGCTATCAAAACTGAACTGGGGAGAGATGGGGGGAGGGGGGCTGGAGGAAGGGAGGGAGGCCACCGGACAGCACACTGGATCGAGCACTGGCCCTGGAGTCAGGAGGACCTGAGTTCAAATCTAGCCTCACAAACTTCATATTTCCTAGCTTAACCCCAATTGCCTCACACACACACACACACACACACACACCCAAAAAGGGGGGGTAGAGAAAGAAAAAGAAACCAAAACTGAACTGGGGAGCTTATGGTCTGCTACCAAGAAAAAAAGCATGAAAACCACGGCACAACACTCTAAGTACAATGGAACCCCTTGTATTTAGGATTATTTAGAATAAGGTACTAGATACAGCTGCTGACTCAAATGGAAACTTAAGAATTTCCATAAGACAATGATAAGCAACATGCACTAAACACTTTTCCCCCTTAAAAATCCTTGAAGTCATCCTGAAATGTACCTCAACTTCATCTGTGAAAGACAGAGGGACAGACACACCAAGAAAGAGACACACACACAGTAAAATGAAGCACAAAGATTAAGTTAGGACATATCTATACCATTTGACCTGAATAACAATACAAGTAGTGATGGCAGAAATGGAAAATATGCCAAAAGCATAAATATCCAAAAACATTTTCAGAATTAAAAAGAAAGAAGTTGGAGGGAGAATTACTAAAATATTCATCCACTGTCAGTCCACTGCTTGTGAAATAGGAATATTTTGATGAAAGGAAGAGACAACAGCATGCAGAAATCAGAAAAAGAAGTAGAAAAGAAATCTTTTCTTGCAAGGGACCAATTAATGCTAATAAGAAACACAGCATCATTCCTGTCTTCCACAAATGCAAATTTGTTTCTCAAGTACATAAATCAAGATTTTTGCCATCAGGAACAGAAAACTACGACATGAAAAATGTCAAACTGTTCCATGGAACACTAAAAGTCTGCACTCACAAACCTTTTAAACTCTAGGGCTCTTATTTCCTTCTGTGTTTCTAACATCAGATTTATCAATTCAGTTAAACCAAGCTGCAACAGAAATGGAACAATCAAGACTCTACCCCAGCTAAAAACATTAAAATAGGAAAAATTTAAAGGGGCACTCCTTCAGATACTGGCTGAGAAGTGAGGAGGAAGAAGTTCAAATTACTGGAAGGTTTAATGAAAGATTTGTTCAGTCTTTTCCTCCTATCTACAAAGAAATCATCAATTTAGCCTATTTGAGTGCCTCCCCGAAATTTTACCTTCCCTCCATTCTTTCCAGATGCTTTCGCCCAGATAATTCTACCCCCTGAACCTCCTCCCCTCGAATAATTATAGATACCTTTTATCTCTCACACTCTGTGAAGGGGAGCCTCACCAAGGTATCTCTAGCAAAGTAGAACAGAAACCTCAAAGGACCATAAATCCTACGGGTTGGATGAGGTGACTCCCAAGCTTCTTTCTAACTAAAATTCTATGCCCCAAACTACTAGATTAGCTAATCTCCTCCCCCCTTCACAGAATTTGTTTTCATCACTTTTTTTGTATTATTTTTACATGATGCACTATGAAGTTGATTTAAGCGTTTATTTGTGTTACTTGCCCCAGGTGCTATGCTGTAACTGCTCCACAACTGCAAATTAGAATCTAGGTAATCAAAGATGACACAATTACATACCAGTGGTTACATCACATTCTATCAAATGTCATCTAATTTCTAGTAAATATGAACTATTCACAATTCAAAGCACCCTTAAAAATTGTAACCAAAATAGTACCTTTGTCTGTAAGGTAAGGCTAAGATAGAATAAGATGACTCCTATTTACTAATATCAATTTCTTTATTCTTTGCTTTCCCTAAAGAAGATAAGGGAAATTACACACACTTATTGTTTAACAGCTTTCATCCATCTTTGAGATGTAGTAGATTTGCCAACTAAAGAACTTAAGTTACAGAGCAATCAAAGGCAATTAACTGAAATTTAGATCTCAACACTTCCTACCTTCAACATTTTCAAGCTCAGGTTTGTGCATAATTATTTGTAAAATACTCAGATAGAAATATGATTTACTAATTACTAAAAGTAAGGTATGATTTTATGCTTCTATAAAAAAGCAATATTTCAATTTTAAGGTTTTGGTGCAAAGAAAGAAAGGATACTTCTCTTATAAAAGACTTAAGAATTTCTGTCCACCACTTCCAAACAATATGGTAAGAAGAAACAAGTAGTCTGAGGCAACTGAAGAAGGATAAAAGAAATGGGCACGGATCTATGCAATGATTACCCTGATTCCCAGAGTACCAATGAAGCATGCATAATACCCATCATGTTGCAGAAAGAGACATGTTTTCAGAGTCAATGTGAATATTTGTTTTGTATGTCTGTACATACATGTGTTTTTTTTTTTTTCCGGAGGGGAGGGGAGGGGAGGGGAGGGGAGGGGAGGAGAGGAGAGGAGGACTTATTGAAATGTTTGTAAAATAGCTTAAAAAAAGTCAGAAGGAATCAGGACAGCTCTAAAAGTAACATTTTATTAAGTATATAAATTAATTAAATATAAAAAGAAAAAAGTAAGCTGTACATAATAGTGATGCAATTTCATGTACAAGTCTTTCCATTCTTCTTTTGTTCACATTCATTTATGTTTAAGTTCAGAATTTTTTTTAAAAAAAAGGTGAAAAAATAATCAGAAATTTCCCCATATTTCTCCTATAGGAACAAACTTGGTCAATATAATTAATGATAATAGCAATATCTAGCATTTATATGCTTTAAAGTTCATACAGTGATTTACATATAGTTTCTAAGTTGTCTACACATCAAGTTTTTAAGTGTAAATAAACAATTGAAAGGAATGAGAATATGGGGAGGGAGGGGGGGAGTTGGTTGTTCCTTTAACCCTAACCTTTGGTCCAAGCAAGAACAAAATGTATTTTTCTTTAAAGTAGTTGCTGTTTAAATATTTGGGGTTGGACTTTGCCAATATAACAAAATTACAACACTACCCCAATTGATTTACAGATTCAGTGCTATGCCAAAGTACTGAAATATTACATTACAGTCCAAGGGAAAAAATAATAAGATTCATCTGGAGGAACAAAAGGTCAAAAGTCTCACAGAAAATAATGAAAAAACTAGTAAGAAAGGGCCTACCATTACCAGATCTCAAAATTGTTTGCTATCGGTTAAAGAATATAACAGGACATCAGTGAAACAAATTAGGTACATCTAAAAGTAATCAAATGTAATAATAAGTGTTCGATAAAAATAACCCAAGGATTTCAATATCTGTAGTTAAAAAACTCACACTATTCAACAAAAACCATAAGGAAAGGTGGAAAAGCAATCTGGCTGCAATGAGATTTAGACCAACCACTCATACCACATAGCAACAATAAGCTCCAAATGGATGTAAGACATAAAAACAACAGGTCCTATCATAAACAAATTAAGAAAAGGAATGGTAACAACTTCTCACAAATGCAGATGGGGGAAGAGTTCTTGACAAGATAAGGATAGAATCACAGGAGATAAAATGGACAGTTTTGATTAAATAAAACTGAAAAGTTTCTGAAAAAAAAAAAAAACAATGCAGTTAGAATTAAAAGGGAAAGTTAACTGAGGGGAAAAATTTGTAAAAAACTTCTCAAATGTCTGATGTCTAAAATATATAGAAATTTCAATAGAAAAAAATTAAATAACAAGAGCCATTTCACAATAGATAAATAACCAAAGGATATAAAGTCAATTCTTAAAAGACAAAAAAGGAAATGCCATATGAAAAAAATACTTGAAAGCACAAATAATAAAAATGCAAATTAAAACAACTGAGGTTCCATCTCACAACCTCAATGAACAAAGATGACAAAAAAGAAAAATGACATGTTAGAGGGGTTCCGTGAAGCACTATAAATTACTGCCTTTGATGGAGGAATTGTATCCAAAAAGTTTCTAAACTGTGTATACCCTTTGACCCAGCAATATCGCTAGTGAGCTTCAAAGAGATCACTGAAAGAGGGAAAAATCTCCTATGTACAAAAATACTTATTGAAGCACTTTTTGTTATAGCAAAGAACTGGAAACAAAGCGAATATCCATTAACTGGGGAATGGCTGAATCAGTTATGCCTCATACACATAATGAAATACTTCTATGAAAAAAGAGATGAGTGGAGAGATCTAGAAGGTTTTGTCTTCAGTGAAAACTGAAGAAATAACTGAGCAATTCACATAATGACTATAAAGGAAAACAATAGTGAAAAACTTAAGTTCTACAACTAACATAATGACCAATCATGACTCCAAAAGGATGATGATGAATCATGCTTCCCACCTCCTAACACAAATGTGATGGACTAGAAGCACACCGTGAAACACATTTTCAATCTGTGAATTTGTTTTATAAGATTATACATATTTGTTACATGGGAAGACTTTAATTTTTTTTATTAAAGGGGAGTTATTTAGGCAATAATGATAGTGATACTAAAAAAAGAAGGAAAAAAGCATAAATGAAGCATTATAAACTCAAGAGAACAGAAGGAAGTTCAGAAGGGGGCACAAACAAGGAAGTATTAAAACTGTTATATCAAATCTAAATTATACCCAGTCCCCCATCCCCCAAAAAACAAAACAAAACAAAAAAAAACAAAAACAAAAGAAAAAAACAAGATTTACATAATGGGAAAATTATGATAATAGAAGTTCATGCATAAACAATCCTTTTTTAATTTATATACTGAAATCATGCTTATTAAGTTCATAATTTTAAAAATGAAATTTTTTCAAAGCAGGTTCTATTTGGGGGAGGTGAAGAGTAGGGAAAGGATTATTCAGGTAAAATATTTCACTTGATTTTCTTTTCCAAATGCAGTAGAGGGGTGGAATACTAAAGAAACAGATATACACATAAAGATAGCATTGTATTATGAACTGATACCACAAAATCCAGATAAAAATTATCTACCTTATGAAGATCTGATTACAAATTTCCTGTCTATAGGAACACTGGTATAATGCCTTCCTTACCACCCTTAAAACCACTTCATGCCCTCCCACTCACGCCACAAAGCTCTCCTAGACAGAGTACAACCAGGTGACTGGCACAAGGAACTCCTAACTCTATACTCCTCACCATCTCTTAGTACATCCCTTAGAAGGTTGGTACACAATCTCTATGATCTACTTTTCCTGTCATGCAAAGGTTAGTTCATTGACCTCTAGTAAAATGTTTCACTCATAAATGGCTAGAAGCATCTAAATATGGGACTTTATTGGGGAGAACCTGGGACTTAACGTCAGGAAGACCTGAATTCAAATTCTACCTCAGATACTTAACTAGCTGTGGGCTCCTGGACAAGTCACTTCATATCTCTCAGACTCAATTTCCTCTTCTATGAAATGAAGATAATAATAGCACCTATTTCCAAGGATTGTTGAGAGGGTCAAGTGAGATTATATGTGTGTATATAAAACTTTACAGACTTTAAAATGTTAAATACTAATTATAATTATGATTAAATATTCTTTCAATCTTTTAACAGTTACCCAATTACATAAGGAAACTTTCTCTTTTTTTCTGCCATTTTTAGCTCAAAATCATCCTAATCATGGCTGATAGATATAATACTATTAGTCATATATTTACACAAAGGAAAGGAAAAATCAAGGGAAGTTTCAAGTAAAATCAGACATAATTAAAGGACCTCTGTAATCAAACTCAAAAGTGCTGGAAAATATCCTGATGTCTGTCTATCCCTGAATAGCTACGGAATGCTTTATCTAAGCATCATTAAGCATCAGAACTCAAGATAAATAAAAATACATTTCTATTCATTTTTAAAATTTTTATTTAATTATTAATGTTACAATAGCATTTCTTTCTACTATTTTTTTTTTACAGCTATATGCTAGAGAAGCCTTTTCAAGGCCAGCTGGGGATCCAATTCACCACTTTCTTATCACAATATGTCTATGGGAAAATAAAGACTACTTAGAGATAAATTTCTGGAACACAATCTATTTGTAAGACTGGGACTTCTTGTATAAATAGCTTCCATTTTTTAAGTCAATTTTTTTCTATGGTTAAAGTCTAACTGGTATATATATATATTGCCTCTGTTTAAAGATTCATGGACCCCATGATATGAGCAAATAAAGCCTTGAAGTTAAAAAAAAAAAAAAAAAAAAAAGAGGTCATCCATACTGAAAAACTGTCCTATTTAATTCTGGGCTCTAAAACTAATGGATGACAAACTTAGAACATTTCGGGGGGGGGGGGAAGGAGTAACAAAGACAACAAATTCAAATATATTCAGTGAGGAAAAGTTATGGAAATAAAGATTAGTATATTTTTTTTTTAAGAATTATTTCCACCTGTCTTTCAGGTCATTTCAAGTGGCACTGGCAACAATTCAAGCAAGCTCTAAAGTTGCTGTCTAGTGGGAAGCACTGTGTAATAAACTGTTTTCTACACTTGGGGCACAAATGCAGAATGACTATTTAAAACTCAGTTATGGCCTTATATAAATAAGAAGTATTATAAAGGAGTTATCTATTTTCAGTAAGGATACAATAAGTGAATTTAAACTACAACACATACTAGGAATATAAAACTTTCTAATGGCAAAGAGCTGAATAGGATAAAAATGCATGCTAAAGAGTTGATAGAATCTCCTCTGAACATGTTAGGGAAATTCTCTATAGTTCTGTCAGGAGATGGGGGAAAATGGATTTCTTGAGCTCTCTACCAAAACTAAGATCATATATTGCATTAAGTATAAATACAAAGCACTAAAAGTACATTTAAGTTATAATATCTTGGCACACTAAAGGAAAGGAAAAGGCACATATTTTGAAGCTTTTTAACATGATTATTTCTTGGAAGAGCACACTCACAGTCAAAGGATTAGAAAACAAGTTTCCTCTCAAAAAAGGTCACGGAGTCTCAGATTTCAGTAACTAACCTACATTTTCTCACTACATGTTGCTTCTAGAGAGCTGTGAGAAGAAAGGGCTATCACTGAGAGATATGTTAAGTGCTACTAAATCTAGTCACAATTTGATAAGTTATACAGACTTTCCTAAGCAAATCCTAAATTTATCTTCAGATAACTGGCCAAAAGTATACAAGTGGGTAGTCTACACACACAGACAGTCTAGGCAGGTGGTAGGTTTGCTTTTTTGTGTCTGCTTCTTAAAAAATGTAGATAAGTTATCTGAATTCTCTTTCTTAGCACCAGAAAAATTCTGAAATGAATCCCTAGATCAATGACAAGTTAGTTATCTTCTTGTTCAAACTGGGATAGGTTCCTAGAAAGACAAGAGGATAATTCATTCAATAGCTGGTCTACTAGTTGCTGAAAACTGATACAGGACAAATCCTAAATGGAAAAGCTCCCACTAAGACCCTAGAGACTTATCTATAACTTTATTTGGCATTTATTTACCTACCATTTACTTACATGTATATACACACACAAACACACAACACATTTCTCCAATAAGATCATAATCACTTCAATTCAATTTTTATTAAGTCTATTGTATGTGAAGTATTGTTAGCCCCTGGGGATACAAATATTTTTAAAATGAGAAACCTCCCTTCACGAACTTTATATTCTCCTGGAGGGAGAGAAGGAGGTATAGTATCTACACAAATAAGTATTACACAATGTACAGAGTGTTAGGATATAAATCCCTAGAACAATAACCATTATCTCCTTGTTCAAATAGGACTATCTTCTAGCTAAACTAGATGACAGCTCATCCAAAAGCTGTTCTACTAGCTGCTGAATTTTGATTCAGGGTTGTGCTAAATAAGCTGCTAGAAAAATATGAGGAAGGAGCTCCCACTTCCAGCTATGGAGATCCTATGGTTTTAAGACTAAAGAAGTTGGGTAGAGCAACAAGCACTGGACTGGGAATAAGGAAACCTGGGTTCTAGTCCTGTATGTCACTAATGAGCTAGTCATTTACCTTCTTTAAACCACATTGTAAATTCAAGATATTAAATTATCTCTACCGCAAGTCCTCCTTGCATTTCCAACTACTCCCAGAAAGCCCACCAAAAAAAAAAAAAAAAACTGAGACCAGCTGATCATTTATACATGAAGAGGCTAGACAGAAGGGCATTTCCTCTTTTTCCTACTCCAAACCTATTTTACATTCCTTTTGATGTCCAAGTCTAGAAAACATTAGATTGCTGAGAGGAAAGAAAATAAGCAGCACCTCTCTCTAGCATAAAAACTGAATAAAACTGGTTACCCTCTGCTTGAGGGAGCCAGATACATAACTTTCTAGGGATCAGACACAGAAAACAGAATGTCTTTTTTTTTTTTGGTGGGCTCAAGTGAGGAGGTCAGGCAGCTTCAAAGATTAAAGTAAATATCATACTTTTGCCTTTGTAGATTCTAATTCAAATAGGTCTCAGTTTATCAAAAAAAAATTTTTTTTCAAATTTCAATTATACTTAAAATGCAATTATTCACAATATGAAAAAAATGTTCCAAAACAATACCACCAAGAGAAATGTATATTGAAGCAAATACTGAAGTTTTGCCTCATGGCCAGCAAATTAAATTGGCAAAAATGATAAAAATATAGGAAGTCAATCTTTAAAGAAAGGGCTGCAGAAAGATGGCCATAGGTACCTTGTTGGTAGATCTATAAATAGGTTCATCCATTCAGAAAAGCAACTTGGAATCGTATAGAATATATATACACTTTGACCCACAAATTCCACTGGCTAAATGAATGAAGAATTCAAGTGCTTAAAATGTGCAAAGCATTGTGCTAAGCTCTGAGAATAAACAGAATAAGAAGACTGTTCACAGAATAAGAAGATTGTTCCTGGTCTCAAGAAGCTCACATTCTAATGGGACAATACATCTGGAAGATTTCAGTCAGCTGCAGATTAGATGGGAAGGTGGCAAACAAGATGGCAAAAGCTCTTTTTCAAAATTATTCCCGCTGATGATACCCTGTAAATTTCGGAACCATTCGGCAGCACCCAGTGCTCTGACTAGAAGAAAACTCTTTTCCTGGCCTGCAGCGGCAGGAGCACTATCAGGCTGCTTCCCCAAGGTGATAAGGTGATGTCTGAGGACCCTGGGCTGGCTGCCTCCATCAGTGAGGGGAAGATGGTGTTAAGTACTCAGCACAGGCTGCCTCTCCTAAAAGCTGCCCTGCAACTTCAGCTAAGGTGGCTCCCGTGCTCTTCGGTTGTCAGTGCGCAGCCACTGCTAGGAATGGCTGGTCATGTCCTTAAACGATGGTTGTGAGTGCTGGGCCAAAAGCATTGTGTGGGCAATGCTACTCACAGTTCCTAGATCTGCCTGTTGGGTCAGCAGTGAGTGCCGAGAAAGCCCAGGCACCTTCTCCAAAAGATGTTCACATTCAATGATGGCTGCAAGGTCTTGGGCAGATCAGTGACAAAAAAGAAAGGCTCCATCTATACCAAAATATCTAACGGAGTGCTTTTGTGGAAATAATGTGGATACCCACCAACTCAAGACTCATTAAACAAAGTGTAGCAGATGAGTCACTATGTTATAAGAGCAATGATTATGATGAATAAAGAAAAATATGGAAAGAATTCCATAAACCAATGCAAAGTAAAATAGAGCCAAGAACACAACAATATATATGGAAAGCATAACAACAACAACAATCAAAACTGAACACACTGAAAATTATAATGATCAAGGTTGGCCCCTAGGATGTCCCATGCAACATTACAGAGGTGAGAGATCCATGGGTATGGAATAATTTTTTTTTTCCTTCTTCCTCTTTTTTTTCTCCCATTACTTCTTATAAAGGATGGTTCTCTGAGAGAAGATAGAGGAGGAAAACAATGGGAATAATAATAGCAGATGAATAAATAATGATAAACAGGTGATAAAAGTTAAATGCACTGACAGATTCTTTTTTAAATTAATTTTTGCTTCAATAAATAAAAAACTTCCTTCTCTCCCTTTCATCTCACTTCTAATTGAGAAAGAAAAGCAAAGTGCCTGTTAATAAACATTTATAATCAAGTAAAACAAATGTCCATATTGGCTATTTTCTCCCATCACCACAGGAAAAAAACTTCCATTCTGCATTCTGACTCAATCACCTATTAAGAGACAGGTAGTAGGTTTTCATCACTAGTACTTTGGAATCATAGTTGATCATTATACCGACAAGAATTCCTAAATCTTTTCATGATTTTACAATGTTTTTGTCATTATGCAAATTGTTCTCCAATTCTGCTCACTTCACCCTGCATCAGTTCATAAAAACCCTTCCAAAGTTTCTGAGGTCATGTCCTTCATTTCTTACAACACAATAGAATATTCCATCACATTTATATATCATAAATTACTCAGTCATTCCCTAATTAATAGATACCTCCTCTATTTTCAATTCTTTACAACCTCAAAAAGAGCTTTTGTATATCCTTGGAATTTCTTTTCTTAGTAGTAATTTCTCTTTTAATCTATCCTGCTAATTCTCCCTTTTTCCTACTCCCATTTCCATCCTATTTCCCTGCTGAATAAAACGTATTCCTCTACCCAAACCTGGGTATTCTTCTCTCCTCTGATCAGTTCAGATGAGTGAGGTTCAAATGTCAGTCACCCCCCCTTATTTATCCTTTCTTATTTGCAGACAGACCTGCATCCTGATTATTTGAGATAATTTTCCCTAACTTCTCCATTCTCTCTCTCCCTCAAATGCCTCTTTTATGGTCATCATAATATAACAGAACGAATTCCACACCTGTCTAATCAGACTTCCTCTACACCACTGATAATGATAAATTTCAGAGGAGATATATTTCTCTTTATTAAAATGTAAACAGTTTATCCTATTTTAGTGCTTTACAATTGTTTATTCGCATTTATCTTTTTATATTTTTTTGCTAGAAGGCTTAATAATTGATAAAAATGTACAAAAATATTCAAATAGAAATGCTTTTAGAATGTGTAACATAGATGTCAATATTCTTACTAGTAGGGGAAAGTATGTTTCTCTTCTCATATTTGCGTTTTAAAGTTATTTCACAACTTGAGTCTTTTCATCAAGAATGCTTGGAAGTATTCTATTTCATTAAAAATCCATTTTACACCTAGAGAATTATACTCAGTTTTGCTGGGCAAGTTATCCTTGGCGATAAGCCTAAGAACTCTGCATTGTGGAATACTCTATCCAGGTTCTTCTACTACATAATGTTGACTGCTAAATCATGTGTGATCCTGGCCATAGCTCCTTGGTACTTGAACTTGTCCTTTCTAATTGCTTGCATTATTTTTCCTTTGACCTGGAAGATCTAGATCTTGGCTGTAAATTTCCTACAAGTATTCATTTTGGGGTTTCTTTGAAGAGGTCACTGGTAATCCTATTTCCATTAGGTAGTACAAGAGATAGTAGTAAGAGATGAGTTCAAATCTGGCCTCAGAAATGTGACAACTACATGACCTTAGGTAAGTCACTTAAACTTTATTGGCTCCAGTGTAAAAATCTACCCCCAGAGTTATATAAAATAAAATAATGTTCATAAAGCACTTTATAAGCCTTAAAATAACCTACTGATACTATCATTAATATTATTATTCCTTTAATCAATACACACATAACATGGATTTGAGGTCTTTTACTAATCTTATTTGGACACTCTCCAAAACACTTGGCATTCATTCATTTAGCAAACATTTATTAAATACTACCCTGTGCAAAATACTGTGTATTAGGTGGTGGTAGTTGGGGTAGAGATATTAAAATTTAGATAAGACAGGATTCCCAACCTCATAAAACTTAAAATGTAGTGATAAATAATAATAGTAATAACCGATAGTAATAACTAAAATGTGCAAGTATGATTCACACTTCAACCTGAAAAGCATTTATTAAGTACCTAATATATGCCAGGCACTCTACCATGTGCTGGGGATGTTAGCATTTACTTTCCAGGGTTGTTGCTGAGGATCAAATGATACAGAAACACCTGTAAAATGCTTAACACAGTGCTTGGCATATACATAGTAGGCATTTAATTAAAATGCTTGTTTCTTTCCTTCTTTCCATTTTCCCCTCTAGTTCTAAGAGATGTAGGCAATCTTCTTTTATAATTTCTTGAAATTATAATTCTTTAATCCAGTGACAGAAACCTCCTTGTTCCATCTGTACAAGACCTCCCCACAAATGTCTTATCTTCAGGCATTTTTTCTTCCCTAGTTTTAAGTTCCAACTTTTCTACAGGAAATCTTTTCAAATCTCTCTTAATTCTAGTGTCTCCCTTCTGTTAGTTATTTCTATCTCCCCTATTCCTTGTTTGTACATATGTTTGCTTGTCTCCCCCATTGGATTCTGAGCTTGTTGAAGGTAAGGACTTTCTTCTGCCTCTTTTTGACTCCCCAGCATATAAGTGCCTGGCATTGTAGGCACTGCTAACTGAAATAAGACGTCAAGGCTCGTGTTTTGGTCATGTCTTTCAGAGAGTTTAATCTTTTTTTTTAATTATTAAAGCTTTTTATTTGCAAAACAAATGCATGGGTAATTTTTCTTTCTTTCTTTCTTTCTTTCTTTCTTTTTTTTTTTTTTTTTTTTTTGCTTTTTGCTGAGACAATTGAGGTTAAGTGACTTGCCCAGGAATGTTAAGTGTCTGAGACCAGATTTGAACTCATGGGTAATTTTTCAACAATGATCTTTGCAAAGCTTTCTTTTACAAATTTTTCCCTCTTTCCCCCTACCCCCTCCCCTAGATGGCAGGAAGTCTACTACATGTTAATTATGTTAAAATATTTGACAGATCGAATATGTGTATACATATTTATACAGTTATCTTGCTGTACAAGAAAAATCGTGTCTACAAGAAAAAAAAACTGAGAAGGAAAACATAATGCAAACAAACATCAACAGAGAGTGTAAAAATGCTATGTTGTGGTCCAGATAGATCCCACAGGCCTTTCCCTAGGTATATATGCTTTCTTCATCACTGAACAACTGGAACTGGTTTGAATCATCTCATTGTTGAAGAAAGCTACGTCCATTAGCATTGATCATAGTATAGTCTTGTTATGTATAATGTATGTATAATGTATCTCCTGGTTCTGCTCATTTCACTTAGCATCTGTTCATGCAAGTCAGAGTTTAATCCTTAAATTATCTCTCCTTAATATTTTCCAAATTAGTTGTTTCTATTATGACATATTTTATCTTTTCTCCTATTTTTTCAGCATTTTGACTTTGTTTTAATATTTCTCACCTCTTTAAATCATTAGTTTCTATTTACCCCATTCTAACTTTTAAAGAATTGCTGCTTGGGCAAAGTTGTAATTCCCTTTCTTCCATGGTTATCCATTTTATTTTCCAGTATTTTCCTCTGAAGCTCATTTTCATTTTAAAACATTTTAACTTTTTTTTTCACTCTTGCTTTATCTCTTTTAGTAATCTAGTTGATTGTACCCAAACCACATTTTTCATTGAGGCTTTGCTTACAGATGTTTTGGAGTCATATTTCTTCTGGACTTGTGCCTCGAATGTCCCTGTTACCAAATGAGCTTCCTATGGTACAAACCTTTTTTTGTTTGCTTGCTCATTCTTCAAGCTTGCTTCCTAACTTCTGATTTGATGTTAAAGCCAGTCTCTGCAAACTTCTGGAAAGAATGTCTGGAATGGTTCTACTGCTGCCTTCTTGGATACTGAGTACTGTGTTATTCTAAGATCTCAAGTACAACAAAGGATGGAGTCCTGCAAGTTGCCTGATATAAGGCAAAATGTGATCACCATTCTTCCTCCCCTCCACTTCTGAACTCTGCAAACTCCTGACCTGAGTTCCTGAGCAAAAGACCCGTGAACCTGCCCTGTTTGAAATTTCAGAAAACCGCTGGGAGAATCAGTCATTATCAACCAGCTGAAAAGTTTTGCTGATTCAGAACGACAGAAGATGGGCTTGCACTTGGTCCCAGATTCCTGCCCTGGTTATTCCTTTCTAAGTTTCAAACTGAACTGGAAGTTGGGAGTGAGACCCCATTCCACTACTAAGATCCAAACCACACAGCTGCTACTTGCTTCTAAATTTGCTTTTAGCTCAGGACAGAGCAAAGGGCCCCAACTGCTCCTCACCCTGGAATGCACACCATCCCTCAGAGTAGGTCCACTGTGACCTGGAATTGGATAGTGTCATAGCTGCCAGGTGGCACCTGTTGCTTTCTCCTGAGCAAGTTTAGGCCCCTCTATGTGAGATATAGGACCACCCACCTCTTGCCCTGGTGCTCAGGCTTATCCTGAAACAGTGATACACTCCTGACCAAACCCAGTCCCCAGTGTCCAAAGACCTATCATTCTATGTTCCACCTGGGCTAGAAAAATGACACAATGTGGATTTTTCTCTTGGATTTGCCAATCAGTATTTGTTCCGGTACATTTTCTAGAACTGTTTGAAAGGGATAGGGGAGTGGGGGGAGGAGGGGCTGCCCGCAGTACTTTTTGCAGAATGACTACCATCTAAAAGTAGCAGTCTTTATTGGTTTCAGGAAATCCAAAGTCATAGCTTTAACTAGCATAGGGCGAACTAAAATTTGATACAGGATGTCAAATTTGGGAGGACAATAAAATATCTAACAAATAAGTAAACAGAGAATAATGTTAAATAAAATTACAGAGAGAAGGGAGGTCACAAGGAGGCCCTAACAACTAATACAAAAAGGGAGATATAAAAACAAAAAATATAAATACAAATGCATTTTTAAAATATTCAAATTTTTATTATCTACCAAGGAGGGTGCAATTATCCAAAATTTGCTTTGAATTTCTTCTTGACCTAATTACTACCTCTTCCTTGTTTTTCCATAAGTTTATCACAACTCCTTTGCTTAGGTCTTCACAGATGAAGATGACACTTACAAACTCATCATTCTGTAAGATCACATCAACTCTGAAAATCACACCTCTTCAGTATCCCCTGCCTCTGAATGGAGGGGAGAGTTCCTCCCAGGGGAGCCATCTCACATGGCTTCATCATGCCTCCTCCTTCTCAGCTTTTTTTAATGTGTTACCCTCTCCCATCAGATCTAAGCTCCTGGAAGGTAAGGGTTGTCTTTTGCCTTACTTGTATCCCTCAGGCTTAAGAGTAGGAGCTTACTAAGAGTCTCTTGGTTAACTGACTAACCCATAGTTAATAGGATATGAACTCTGAGTTGATTCTCTAACACAGTAGATAAGATATGTTTGCTCTAAACCATCAGTTTTTATCCTAACCTCTTAGAACCAGTGACATACATTAGGGATGTGGCTGGCCAAGGTTTAAAGTGAAGTCTGTGGTTAGGAGATTAAATGAATCTCTATTCTTAACTAAAGCTAAGAATATATGATCTGGACCTGGAACTGGATAGTAAGTGTCACAGTTGCCAGTGGCACCTGTTGCTTTCCCCAAACAAGTTTAGATCCTCTATGTTCGATACAGGAACTCCCCTTAACCTGTGGCCAGCCCCACACTGAGCTAGAATATAGTGAACTTCTGACAAGACCCAGTCTCTAGTATCCAAAGATGTGTCACCAATGCCCACTTGGGCTAGAAAAATGACTCACAACGTTTGTGTTGTTTTTTGCCTTGAATTTACCAATCAGAATTTGGTCTGGCACATTATCTAGATCATTTACAACTAACTCAAACAACTTTTTCTTTAGATTTTCACCAATCAACAACAAACTATGCTATAGTACTATTACAAAAAAAGACTAGCTCAAAAGAGTAGTGTCCAAAAAGTAGTCAATGTTAGTTTCATCAGATATTTTTAATTACTGTCAGAATTGGGTTTTGTTAATAGCAAAGTAAAAAAAGAAAAAGAAAAACAACTGTTTTAACTAACAGTTAACAATCCCGCATGGCAATTATATATAATTCTTTGTGAATATTTATATATTCACAAAGAATATATAAAGAGAAATTTCAATGCCTACAAGTTCTGATGTATTTTTCAATCAAGTAACTGGTAAATCAGAAGCTGAAATCTAATTTAAAGGTATTTAACAAATGCCCTTTTATTTTGAGGGAAGAAGGAAGATTGCCTACCTTTTAAAGAAAATGTAATTAATTTTCATTTAGTCCCCAAACTCAAAGCACCATGGATCAGAGATTTGTAATTGAGAGGGACTTTCATGGATGTCTAGCCCAAATTTATTTGATAATAAAAAGGCTTGAGACTCAGAGACCTTAAGTGACTTGCTCAGAATTGCACAGCTAATAACTAAGCATCCAAAGCAGGAGTCAAACCCAAGTCTTCCTTCCTCAAGGCTAATGTTCCATCCTCTGAATAGAATTGCCTCTCAATTTGTTTCTATTGACCCAAAAGGTGAAAAAAAAAAAAAAAACTAGGCCCTAGACATTAGACCACAACCTCTCATTCTCCCTGAGGGAAAAGACCATATATTTTCCATTTTCCTTAAGTGTTTATAGTGACATACAGTAAGGTGATGTTCAATAAATAACTACTCACAATGTTGCACCTAGAAAGCCTCAAATCCTAGAGCAGTAAGAGGAGGAATGGAGAGAGGCAGGGCTACTAGCCAAAGCATGGGCCCCGATGGACATCCCCTTCCACTAGTCTTTTTGCACTGACACTAGAAACTCTGAAATCTAGGTGCCATTAAGTCTAGTCTAATAAATGCTGCACTGCAAAAGGAACCTGCAGATGTGGGGAGGATCCATCTGCTCTGCTGATTTTATTCCTCACAGTGTCTCCAATCTAGGAACTGTGAGAGTTAGCAAAATAAATTAAGAAACATCTAGACTAACTGATCTTTGTTCAGTAATGCCTGGTTTAAGCAATAAATTAAGCTTATTTTAGCTTCTTGTTCTCTACAATGAGCAATGCGTTCCTGAAATGTGAGAACAAAAATAATCCTACTGTTCAGAAAATAAATACTTATACCTGCCCCCCTCAAAAAAAAGTCTGAACTGCTCACCTCTAACTGTGCTATGGGAAAAAAGTACAGAAAAGCCCTCACACTTCTTGAACTTCTCCAAAGCCCCGACTAATTTGAGAAAAAATTATACTCATGCAGACCTTAAAAATGGCTATCTTCTGTTCTAGGCGACCTGACTAGGTAATTGCTGCATAGTATCTACCTACAACACAATCCACCTACAACACAAGTAGTAGCTTCTTCAACTTTTAGTATCTGTGCATTTTTAGTACCATTATATAACAAAATCATGACCATAACAGGATATACTATATATCAATATCTCTTAAACTCATCTAAGTTGTCAACATTTGAAATCCCTTTCCAAAGTGAGTCACATTAATCTCTTCCCTTAAATACATGGCAATTCTAGGTAATACACTTTACTTATATCTTCAGAGTAGTGTAAGCAACAAAAGATAGGTCACTTGTAACAGTAACTGGGAAATTACATGATACTATAGAACCACAATAAAATTTAAAAAAAATAAAATAAAATAAACAACCAGTAAGTTATTGGTATAGTCCTATCACATTCAAATTATTGTCCAAGTCATTTAGGTCTCATTCAAGACTTTGAATATTTCCAACCAAAGGAATTACTTAACTCTACACCACAAATGAGCAGAGATAAAATCCAACATAAACGATGACACCCGCTTATAAACAATCTGATGTTTAAAATGTTTTGGAACCCTAAAAGTTACCAAAGACACAGAGAAGAACAATGGAAAAAATAATACTGGAAAATGAGAAAGCAAGAAGACAAATGATAACTGACCTCCAGTTTTGCAATTGCTGAAGACAGAAATGACCATTATAAAAAAGAATCAAATTTCTGCTATTATGTTTATGACAATATTCGACCCTGTTGTCACTAATTTAATCAATATTCAGGGATCAAAAGCTAGGAGATAAAAAATTCTTTAAATCATGGATACCATAAAATAAATTAATTCAAAGAGTTTATCCCACAAGAGCCAACAGAGTACAAAATGCTTATTTAAGAGTGAAAAAAGGTAATACTAAAACAATATAACTAGGCATAAACTGCTAAAATTATTTGTAAACACTGGGTTAGCTAGTGGTAAAGGAGACTGGTGAGTTTACTTGGTCAGTTTCACTGACATGGGCTGCATCTCAAGCAAACCTTCAATTTAGGGAAACAGTTTTAGGATTTTACTCAGATCTCAAGGGCCAAGGATGAAAACTAAGAAAAAGTTTGAAGGGAGTCCCCTAGAGGAAGTGAAACTGACCAATTCTCTCCCAGCTATACACCCTGGAGAGGAAGGGCTCTTGTATTCTTTGACAGGAAAAAGAAAAAAAAAAAAGGAACTTCAAGGTTGCAAGGGAGCTAGAGAGAAAAGGCCCAGATAAACCACTAATTCCTGAAAATGTCTTCACTACAATAGTAAGTAGAGAGAAAAGATAAGTGATAAGAGTCTAAGGGAATGGAGGAAAACTAAATACTAGGCTTTGGCAGAAGAGTCAGTAACCTTGGGGGTTCAAATCAAGTCACAAGTTAAAAATGGAGAAAAATAAACAGAATGAATTTGTATATAATCAAAAGCCCACTAAGTAGTTAAGAAATTTGGACTCTTGGTTCTATCAGCTATATGGCCTTAGGCAAATCACGTGGGTTTCCTTTGGGTCTCAGTTTCCTCACCTCTAAAATGATTCAGTTGGCCTAGATTAGTGATTTTTAACCTTTTTTGTGTATCATGGACTTCTTTGTTAGCCTGGACCTTCTTAGAATGCTCTAAAATGCATAAGATCAAATACACTGTTCACAAGAGAAACCAATTATACTGAAATGATTCTCAATATATTAAAAGTTTTAAATTCAGAGATTTCCTGAAATCTATCCACAGATCCCATGGGGATTCAGGGACCCAAGGATTGGAACTTCTGGACTAGCTTATGGATAAAGTCCTTTTATATGCTGAAATTATCTGCAGCAGAAAATTCAAGTGAGAATGACCCAGGAAAATGAGGACCTAGGAGACTGGGAGCCTCAGAAAAACAACAGGCTGTTTCCTGGCAACAGAAAAGATGGAGTTTGTAAGCTCTATCAAATTCAAAAAAATCCACCTGATTTCAGATTCCAACAATGCCCAAGAGAGGAGGCTGCAGGAAGGTGCTGCTCCTCCTTTCTCAAAGAGAGAAATGGGGGGGGGGGGGGAGTTGGGGAGAAGAGGGAACAACATCCACCTAGGGGAGGTGAAACCTGCAACACCAATACCCTATTCCTACAAATACCCCAATGCCTTGATCTTGATGAAAGGCTACTTCTTCCCAACTCCAAAGCTTATCCTATCCAAGATTTCCTTTTCCCTTCACCCTGGAAGAACCTCTCCTCCTCAAATTCCACCGCTATCTTCCCAGGCACTATCTCCTTGAAAAATCAAAAACCTACAGAGTGCCATTTCCACATTCCCTATCTCTGGGTTCTTCAGGAAGTGGTCACCCCTCTTCCAGACTGGTACAGCCAGGTATAGTGCAGTCCACCTCCATAAACCTAAATCCCACACCCTGTGCCTGACACCTCCAAGGAGCTGACATTTTGGGTCTCCACAAACCTCTTATGCCCTGAATCCAAACCCAAGTCCAGAGTCAATTTGTTTGCCAATTACCCAGAGTAGGGACGATCCCCGGCTTCCCACCGCCCCATCACGACGAGGTCCAGGTGGCGCTGAGTCTCAGTCTCCCACGCCAATCGCTTTTCAGGCTGGGATGACCCCTCTACGGTTCCAGGGCCCCCGTGGGGGGAATTTCCCCGTTTCCTGCTAGCCCTGAAAGACCATCCCATGGTCCTCATCTCCTACTAGCCCCGGCCTCCAGGTGGTCCTCCGGCCCCCCGCCAGCAGGGGCTCCCGGGCTCCTAAGCGTCAGTAGCTCCCGGGGCTCCCTGCGGACTCGTCTGCCGGCCCCCCGGGCTTCCCCGCTTCCTGGTCCCCAGTGACTTCCCCTCGCTTTCCTGCAGCCGGTGTCTCTCTCCGTCTCTCTCCGTCTCTCCGTCTCGCCCGCCCCAATTCCTCAACGCTCCTGCTGCCCCTGGGCCGGCGCCTGCTCTTCACACCTCTGGCCTCCCGCCCTGTCCCCACTGCCCGCCGCCCCCCGCCCCGGGGCGAGAGCGACGCTGTCCTCGCCGGGTCCTCCCCGCTAGCTCCGCCGACATTCGCTGGCCGGCAGCCCCCGCCGGCCCGGCCCGGCTGCATGCCCCGCACAACCCCGCGCCGCTCACTACCTTGGCCTTGGTGACGAGGTGCGTGGCCCGCTTGACCACAGCGAAGTTGCCCTTGCCGATGGTGCGGTCGATCTCGTAGTAGCCGATGCGGGCTGGCATTGGCCCGCGGGAGGCCGGGGCTGGGGGGCGCGGGGTGCCGGCAGAAGGCACCGGGGCGGGCGCAGCCGGTGGTCCGGCAGCTGGCGGGGGCAGCAGACGAGCAGCCGGACCGACTCCCCCGGCCCCGGCCCCCGAAGCCCCGCCAGCTCCGCTTGCCGCCGCCGCCGCCATCTTGTTGTGCAGAGAAACCTCCGGGACCGCGGGGAGCCGGGAGGGGGGCAGGGGGGCGGGAAAGGAGGGGGAAGCGGGGAATACGTCACTGGGTAGGCGGGGCTCCCGCGCCGCCTGGCGCCCAGCACTATGGCAACCGCTCGTCACGTGCCGATTCGCGTCACTGCCCGAAGCCATGGCAACTGTGACGTCATCGGCGCGCTCTGCTTACCCTCGTGGGCCCCAGTTTGCTGGGCGCTGGCTCCCAAGCGCCCTCCTCTGGGGCCCAGGCTGCGGCTACCTTGAGCGTGCTAGCTAAGTTCCCGTTCCAGTTTGGTCTGTCCACGTGACCAGTCTTCTCCAAAAGACCTCCCTTACCCCCTCCCCGACCTCACCACGCTTCCTGAAATCATCCCAGTGTTTGACACTGGTTACCACCCTCTCCTCCACGTGTGCCCTAGATTTCATGAGCGCCCAGCTGAGGCATCTCAGAGTGATGTTTTGACGGACGCACCATCAGCGGAGCTTACACACCTTGGCCACTAGACTAGCCGTGTGACTGAACAATTTGTTTCAGCTCTCGGGGCCTCAGTTTCCTCATCAGTAAAATAAAAGCGGCAGAGGAGATGACCTCTAAGTTCCCTTCCTGTTCTAAAAATTCTGTTTCTCCTCCAGTGACTCACGACCCACTCACTCCTTAACCCCTTTGCAATCTCACTACCGCCCCCACCACTCGACTGAAACTGCTTTCTTTGAGGTCACCGATGACCTAATTGCCAAATCCAATTACCTTTTCTCAGAGTTAGCCGCATGATGTAATGGAACCAGCTCTGTCACTTTACTGGCTTTGTGACCTTGGGAAAGTAACTGCCTCTTATCACAGCCTGTTTCTTCATCCGTAAAATGAGGAATATCTTTAAGCTTCCTTTCATGTTCTCTACTAGCCCGTTCACCTCTGCAATACTTGACCCTTATTCCCTGAAACTCCTCTCTCTTTTTCATCTAACCCCTAAATGAGTGTACTCTCCCAAAACCCTCCTTCTCCCCTTCCATGATTTTATTTGCTTACAGATTTCAATTACACTTCCGTGGTATATGACTCCTCCTTTCTCTATAGTTTAATCTCTTCTATATTACCTCACATTTTCCACCAACACCTCTACCTGGTAGTGCCATTAGCACCTCGGATTCAAAATGTCCAAAACCAAAGGCATCATCTTTCCTATAAAACTACCTCCTGAATTTCTTTTAACAGCATTATCCTACTCTACCGGAAGACTCCAAACCCCCTTCACCCTGCCTTACAACCGACTGCTTACCAGATTCTATTTCCCCTTTCCTTTATCTCACCTGTTTCCTTGTTTCCATTACTGCTGTCCCATCCAAACCAGGTCTTCATCACCTCTCACCCCAACTGTCACAACTGGACCCTAACTGGCCGCCCTGCAGTCTGCTTCCTTCAAGTCATCCTGCACCCAGATGCAAGACTTACACTTTCCAAGGTACGGTTGTGATCCTGTGACTATTCAGACCTGATCCTGTTCCTTCAAGAGTTTACTAACTCATTTTCCTGAATTCAAATCTGGCCTCAGACATTGATTTGCTGTGTGACTCTGGGCAAGTCATTTAATTCTATTTGCCTCAGTTTCCTCATCTGTAAAGTGAGCTGGAGAATGAAATGGCAAATCACTCCAGTGTCTTTGCTAAGAAAACTGAAAATGGGATCACGGGAGAATCAGAGGTGGCTAAAATTAACTCAACGATAACAAAGCAAAATAATTACATGAGGAAATGAAATTGTGAGACACTGAGGATTAGCAGGACCTATATGAAGGAGCAGCAGGGTTTCCCTGTTTCCCTTTGGCCAGGAGAGACTTCCCATTGGCCATCCAGGAACAGAAAGTCACTGCAACTAGTGATGTTCCCTGAGCAGTGGCTGGTTTGGGACATTAGAATCCTGGGTTACCACGGGAGAAAAAGAAGCAGCATGCTTCTGTGGTCAAGTTAGGCCTCTGAGACCAGTCTCCTGGAAGGTGTTGTCAGCTCCAGCTGCTGCTGTTGCTTTTCCTCCTTTTCCTCTTCTTTTTCTCTTTTCTTTTTCTCTTCTTTTCTCCTCCTTCTTTTCCTCTTCTTCTCTTTTCTTTTTCTCTTCTTCTTTTCTCCTGCTCCTCCTCCTTCTTTTCCTCTTCTTTTTCTCTTCTCTTTTCTTTTCCTCTTCTTCTTTTCTCCTGCTCCTCCTCCTCCTCCTCTCTATCATACCTATTCACTGAATAAGCAGAGAACTAAACTACCCTCCAGCATTTCCTGCTGCATGTACCAATCCTGACCTGAATTTTATTTCTTTTCTAAAGTTTAGCTTCTAAACTCTCTGACGTCTGGTTTCTGATTTCATCATGCAAATGAAACCACCCTCTCTTTCCAAAGTTAGCCAAGGTCTCTTAAATGCCAAATTCTGAGTTCCCAACCTTCTTGTTCACTTTGTAATGTTTGACATGAATTATCTTTTTATTCCTATGTATTCTCTCATCTCTAGGTTTTCATCCAGTTCTTCTTTAACCTAGCTGACTCTCCTTCACTGGATTTTCATCTATGTCAAGCCCACTGTGGGGATCCCCCAAGGTTTTGTCTTGGGTCCTCTTTTTTTTTCTCTCTGTGCTCTCTCACTTGGTGATCACATTAATTCCATGGATTCAATTATTATTTCTAAGCAGAGGATTTTTTCAGATCTATACATCCAGTTCTAGGTTCTCTCTTAAATTATAATCCCACACTGGTATTTGAAATACACTGGTATTTCAAGCTGGGTATCCAAACTCTGTGTCCAAAATAAAACTCATTTTCTTTCTCACAAAACCCAGTCTTCTTATAAACATCCTTTAGCAAAAGCATCCTCATCCTTCTAGTCCCTCAGGCTCATAATCTTACCATTCTTAATCCTTTGCTCTTGCTCCACATTTCCAATCAGGTGCCAAATTATGTAATTTCTTTCTCAAATTCTTCCTCTTGGGTCCTCTTCTCTCTACGCATATAGCATCCACTTTGATTGAGGCTGTTATCAATTCTCACCTAGATTATTGAAATATCTATCTATTGGACTCTGCCTCATGTCCTCTCTACTTCAATCCATCCTGCACAGAGATGACGAAATCATTTTCCTAAAGCATACATATGGCCTTCTCCTCCACCAGTAACCTCCAGTGGCTTCCCATTAGGTAATCTTTAGGTTCAAATATATAGAAGCTTTTCACAACCCAACCCCTTCCTATATTTCTTCTTACTCATTACTCCCCTGCATGTTCAACCATATTGATCAACTCACTGTTTCTTACATTCCATCTCCCATCTCCCATCTCCATGACTTTGGACTAATTGTGTCCCATTCCTGGAATTCCCTCTCTCCTATCCCCTGACCTTTAAAATTCTTAACTTCCTTTAAGATTCAGCTCAGGCTTCACTTCCTGCAAGTGACTTTTCCTTCTTCTCCCTCACTCCTAGTTGCTAGTGCCTTTCCACTAAGGCTGCATTCTGTTTGTATGTGCCAAATTATGCATATATGGAGTGCAAGACATTGCACTTGTATTCCTAACCACATAGCTACATGGATGGAGTACCAGACCGGAATCAGGAAGATTCATCTTCCTGAGTTCAAATCTGGTCTCAGACACATACTAGCTATGTGATCCTGAGCAAGTCATTTAACCCTGTTTATCTCAGTTTGTTCATCTGTCTTATGAGTTGGAAAATAAAATGGCAAACCACTGCAGGATCTTTGTCAAGAAAATCCACATGGGTGGGATCATGAAGAGTCAAAATGAGACCCAAAAATGACTGAACTGAGGTAGTCTCCTGTATATCATCAATACAATTAATTAGCTGCACATAATTTAAAAGAAATACTTAATAAAAAGATATAACAAAACAGAAATAGAAACTATTCCCCTACACATACACCCAAAGTCAAAGTCTCACCTAGACCCTCTTGGTTCCTGGAGAGAGTGGGCTCAAACTTAATCTACAAAGCATTTGGCCCACTATTTACTTTTTTTTTTTTTTTCTAAAGATCAGGGTCAAGAGCCTTGCCCAGTGTCACAGATAATAAGTGTCTGAAGCTAGATTTGAGCTCAGGTCCTCCCAACTCCAGGGCCAGGTCTCATCCACTGTGCGGCCTCACAGCCGGACCACTTTACTTTGTACTGCAGCAGAGTTGATGGACAATGGCTTGGCTGCCTTAAATCCACTGAATGTTCACTAGGATCAGTCGTCAACAAAATCTGGCTCAGACACCAGTTCACACCTCTGGTGACTGGCTTTCCCAAGCATTCTAAGCTCATAAAATCACAGCTTATTCTTTCCCCCAAGACAAGACATCTAGAAGATAAAGGGTCCGTGCGCAGGGCCATATGTCAGGGACCTAATTGGGGAAGTAGAAGCCTAAGGCTCCGCCTCCCTTAGTCCCTGTCCCTTAGCTTCTCTGGCTGGCCCTTCACCCCAACACCCCACCTCCAAACAGAGGCTTACAATACTACTCCGAGGAGCACAAGCAGGAAGCCCAGAGATGCAATCATCTAGTTAGGGTCTTTTGCAAGTAATCCCAGTTCAATAGCTGTTTAAAAGCCTTCTCTTCTTCCTGTGGTAAGCTCTCCAGAAATAACACCTGCATGTATTCCAAAGTCCACCTGGAAAATGTGAAAGGGCTGTGCATGCTCATGGGGTCTAAGTTCTCAACAGCCAACCCTAGCACCCCGTAAGAAACATCTCTCGCCATTAGAATGAAAGCTCCTTAAGAGAAATGACCCTCCTTTCCTTAGTGTCCCCAACCCTTAGCACAGTGCCAGATGCATAGAAAGCAATTAATAAATGCTTGTTGGTTAAATGATTGATTGAATCCACACACTAATGCTGCCCTATTGCCATCAACTCATCAGGAATTGGAAGTCAAGACAAATTTTCCCTGTCCACTCTGGAGGCTGTGGGGGAGTTCGGGTTTCCTAGCAACTGGACAACCTCCTTTTTTGTCTTCAAGGGTAATTTAAACATTGCTTATCACAACTTTTATGCTTTCCTGGAAACGATTAGAAATCAAGAGGCCTATTCTGGAGAACAATTTGGAGCTATGCTCAAAAAGTTATCAAACTGTGCATACCCTTTGATCCAGCAGCATTTCTATTGGGCTTATATCCCAAAGAAATCATAAAGGAAGGAAAAGGCCCCACATGTGCAAGAATGTTTGTGGCAGCCCTTTTTGTAGTGGCTAGAAACTGGAAATTGAATAGATGTCCTTCAATTGGAGAATGGCTGAATAAATTATGGTATATGAATGTCATGGAATATTATTGTTCTGTAAGAAATGACCAGCAAGATGATTTCAGAGAGGCCTGGAGAGACTTACATGAACTGATGCTGAGTGAAATGAGCAGAACCAGGAGATCATTATACACGGCAACAACAGTACTATATGACGATCAACTCTGATGGACATGGCTCTCTTCAACAATGAAATGTTTCAAACCACCTCCAATTGTTCACTGAAGAAAGCCATATACACCCAGAGAGAGGGATGCGAAATGTGGACCACAACATAACATTCTCATACTCCTTGATTGATGTTTGCTTACATTGTGTTTCCTTTATCTGATATATCATTTGTGTAGACAAGATTTTTCTTGCACAACAATGACAAGTTTGGAAATATGTATACATATATTGGATTTGCCAATATTTTAACATAATTAACATGTAGTGGATATCCTGCCATCTAGGGGAGGGGTGGGGAGTTGGGGGAAAAATTTGTAACGGAAAGCTATGTAAGGGTTATTGTTGAAGAATTACCCACACATATGTTATGCAAATAAAATAAAAAAATAAAATTTAAAAAAAAAAGAAATCAAGAGGCCTCTGGAAGAAAACAAGAGCAAGGAGTGCACATCTAGTTTCCAATTAAAAGCTATAGCTAAGTTTGTCCACCATTGTATGAACTGGAATATAGGTAATTTTTGAATAGGGGCATTTATACTGGTGGCTTTATGTAGTGAGACAAGTAGCTAATAAGCTTGATCGAGATGTCTATGAACTAGGAGCACCTCCTGACCTCCTTAAGTAATGGCCTTCATGTTGAGTTTTCCTTTCAATTCAGTTCTATAAGGATTTATTGAGAATTCACTAAGTGGCAGATACTTTGGAGACTCTAAACATTAAGAATAATAAATAAAATAAAGATAAAATGAAACCAATCTTGCCTTCTAGGAGCGGGAACTTATTTTTTACTGTTAAAAGAACAAAGAGAATCAGAAACTGGAAAGAGAGGAGGTGGAAAGGGGTGAAGGGGTGAAATTCAATAAGCATTTAATGCTAGGCGCTGGGTATACAACACCAAAATAAGTAAGAGCAGTTCCTGCTCTTAGGGGGTTAATATTCTATTGGGGGATACCCACAAAAAATAGAAAGGTAAAAATAATTTGAGGAGTGAGTGAGAACTAGGGACTAAGGGAATCAGGTAAAAGTCCTAAGAAGCAAAAGGTAAGGACTGTGGACAGCCCATGAAATTAGCAGGAAAGCAAGAAAGGAAATACTAAGCTCTGGGAACATAATTTGTTTGGGGAAGCAGAAATGTTCAAAAAGGACAGTGAGAATATATTGTATGAATATAAAATATACTATAATAAACAATACATTATGATCTAAAAAGAGTTTAGATCAGAAGAGAATTAGGACTGATAAGGAGTGATTTGTCAAGCACTTCAGAGAAGGTAAATTCAGTTTAGACCCAGAGAGGGAAAATTATAGACTTTTTGGGGAACAGAATAGTTATTCTGTTCTTGTTTATTGAAACAAACATGTAAGAAATACTGCCAGAAATGGACTATGTCTCATGTGCACATGATTTTCTTAAGCTGTCAACAATCAACACATACCCCCACTACTTACAGTAAGTAGGTTTTGTTGCACTCACGAAGCAGCCTGACCTAGTAGTGGATGAACCACGACTGTCCAGACAAAGGAGTCACCTTCAAAACTGAGTTCTTGCTTCTTACTAGCTCTGTGACAGTGGACAAGCCACTGTCTTTGTCTTCTATAATGTATAATTTGCATCTCTAATATATGTATTTGCATCTCTAGTATATGTGTATGACAATGATTTTGTTTTGCATTTTATTTTCAATGTGGGAAAGAGAAAAAACAGGCTTTTGTTCATTTTAAAGCAGTTTAATTTTTTAAAGAAGAAAAAAAGATAAAGTTGTAGCCCAGTTTCTTAAACTGTGAGTCATGACCCCATATGGGGTCTCATAACTGAATGTGGGAGTCACAAAATTATGGTTTATTATCAGCAAATGTTTCATATATATATATCTATTTTATAAACCTGGGGTGATGTAAAAATTTCTCAGGTGAAAAGGAGTCATAAGTGGAAAAAGTTTAAGCAGCCCTAGCCTAGAACACTGTAAGATTAAATGACTTGCTCATAATTACACAGCAAAGCAGAGTCAGAAATAATCTGAACTCAAGTATTTCTGAATCCAACGCCTGTCATGTTGCCTTGCTGCCTCCCTCCAGGTCTTCCATTTAAGAAGAGTGCCCCAAAGATGTCACAGTTTACTGGCTGTGTAACCCTGGCCAGTCACTTCATCCTGTTTGTCTCAATTTCCCCATACATAAAATGAGCTGGAGAAGGAAATGGCAAACCATGCCAGTATTTCTGCAAGAAAACCCCAAAATGACTGAACATCATTATCAAGATTTGTAGTGGGACCAGAAAAGACTTCTCTTAGAAGATATAATTTTAGATGGAACTAGAAGGAAGCCAAGGAAGTCAAGAGACAGATATGAGGAAGGAGTGTATGTAATGTGTGTAATCTGAAAATGGAGTATGATGTGGGTCACTGGATCACAGAGAGAGACAGACACACACACACACACATACAGAAAAACAGAGACAGAGGGAGAGAGAGACAGAGAAGAGAGAGACACAAAGAGACAGAGAGAGAGAGGAGAAAGAGAGAAAGGAGAGAAAGATGAAAGAGAGGGAGAGAGAAACAGAAGAGAAAGGGAGGGGAAAGAGAGACAGAGAGGGAGAGGAGGGAGAGAGAAAGAGAGACAGAGACAGGAGGGAGAGAGAAAAAAGAGAAAGAAAGGAGAAAGAGAGAAGTACACAGAGAGAGGAGAGAGAAACAGAAGAGAGAGAGAAAGAGAGGGAGAGGGAAGAGAGGAAAGGGGGAAGAGAGGAGGGGGGAAGAGAGAAGGAGAAATAGAGAAAAGAAGAGAAAGAGGAGAGAGAGGGAGAAACAGAAGAGAGGGAGGGAAAGAGAGACAGAGAGACAGAGATAGACAGAGAGAGAAAGAAGAGAAGAGAAAGAGATAGAGAGACAGAGGGAGAGAGAGGGAGAAAGAGAGAAAGAAGGAGAGAAAGAGGAGAGA
>JAJPUD010003322.1:67479-108506 GCA_023553655.1 Myrmecobius fasciatus | reverse complement strand
GAGACAGAGAGATAGGACAGAGTGGGGGGAAGGAGGGAGGCAGAGGGTTGAGAGTATGTCGGTATCTGAGAGAAAGAGAAAGAGATTTGTGAGCAAATAAAGTGTAAGAAAACTGGAAAGTTACTGAAAATCATCAGGATTTTACATTTGATCCTGGAGAGCGATCCACTGAGTTTACGGAGTGGGGAAGTGGGGAATGACTTGGTCAGAACGACTTGACAGCTGAATGGAGGATGGACCAGAGAAGGAAAAAACTTTAGGAAGGGAGATCAGCCAGCAGGCTTCTGCAATCAGTCGTTCAGCATGAAGTGATGGTAGCCCACACCAAGGTATGGCGGTGGGAGAGGAGAGAAGGGGGGGGCACAGGAGAAATATTGTGAATGCAAATCCTAGAAGACATGACAAGAGAGTGGATATAGGGGGCTGAGAGAGAGTAAAAGTAGAGGATGCCCCCTAGGTCACAAGCCTGGCTGACTGGGAAATAGACACACACAGGGAGCACATAGAAACAGCTTTATCAAAAGCTCACCATTGCCAGAATTCATTTTATAAATGTATATTGTGATGGGCATCCCCCAATACAGAATTTGTTGGTTATTTGTAAATTCTGTAATAGACTATATCAGGAAATTAATTTACACAGATACTCTAAAAAGCATCCTTCAAAAGATTGATAAAATTTCCTCCACAGAGGATGATCAGATAAGTAAATATTGTAATCTTGCTGCTATCCTAACTCCTCATTCTCTCATCTCAATAACCAGTGAGTTGCTGAATTTTGTTATTTCTACTTTTACAATATCTGTTGCATCTGTTCCCTTTTCTCTTTTTACAAAACGATATTTTTACCAAATCATCCTAGTCCAGACCTCGTCACCTGTAACATGACTATTGCAATAGCCTCTGGTCCAGTCAAGCTATCTTGCTTCTCACCCAATTTTTTCTCCTTACACATTTATCTTCATATAGCATATATATAAATCACATATATAACATATAACACTCAAGTGGTTCCTAAATTTCTGTGACATTCCCTTGCCCATTTCCTTTAGGGTCAAATATAAAATATTTTATAGGTAGGGTCATAGCCCCTCACCTACCTCTAACCTATGTTTCTTGCCTTCTTGGTTACTTTCTTATACTCTACCTCATAGTCAAACCGCCCTCTTGCAATTCTTCATATACTCCATCTCCCATGACTGTTACTTTGCACTGGCTGTCCTTCATGCCTACAATGTGGTTTTTTTGTTTTGTTTTCTGAGACAATTGAGGTTAAGTGACTTGCCCAGGGTGTCACACAGCCAGGAAGTGTTAAATGTCTGAGGTCATATTTGAACTCAGGTCCTTCTGATTTCAGAGCTGGTGCTCTACCCACTGCACCACCTAGCTGCCCGGAATGTACTCCAATCTCAACTTCATTTCTTAGAATTACTTTTTTCTTTCAAATCTGCTCAAGAGACAGCCTTACTGTCCTCCCTCCTAAAATGTTACTTGGAATTTATTTTATCTATACTTAGATAAATGTTGTTTTCAATACAATGTGAATTCCTTTAAAAAAGGGATTTTTTTTCAATTTTGTCTTTTTATCTCCACCACTCCATGCTAGGTTGTGTCATGGTAAGTACTTAATAAAATTTTTACTGATTAACTGAGATAAATAAGTAGAAAGAAAGAAAATTTCCTTCACAAAATTAAATAACTTTGGTTTCAAGTTAAGCATGGGGTATTTTTCTTATGTGAGACTACAAACTGATGGGAAGAATACTAAGTATAAAGGGATGAGGGGAATGGTTCTTGGTATAAGAGCTTTGGGAAAAAATAAACCTCTTTTCTTTGTGAGAGGATAGGTTCCAGTTTCTCTTGGAGACTGAGTCCAAACGCATAAAGAGAGAAAAAGATGGTCTTTGAAAACATTAGACAAGTAGGGGAAACTGCTTAAATTTCCAGCTTGCCTCTCAAGGGAGTTTGATAGGTGAGATCAGGGTTTCTCTCTTATTTGAGATGAGATCTCTTCACATTTCCCTCTAACTCGTTCATTCACTCTGTATTTTCTAGTCTTTTTTAATGTGTATAATTTCTCTGATTTCTGTTTACTATCAACTTGCTATTTGTGATGTCCTTTTGTATATAAACAGCATTTGGTGGGAAAGGACAAGCTTTGAGTATTACCCTCAAACCTTTAAGGAATAGTGAACAAAGAAAGCTCCTTCTGAACCTAGACTAACAATATTTAGAGAAGAAGATATAAGTAGTTTTAGCCTAATATTCCTCTGAGAAACTAAAGAAAGATGCTATTTCCTGGGGTGCCTTGGAGTCTGCCCTGCCCCTCCTCCAACTTTGCCCTGGCTTTGGTTCAGGAACGGTCCGATCTCAGATATTTCTTATCAATGCTTCCCACAACACATATTTTAAACATCCTATGTAGACATATAACTTACATAGGTAGCACACCTTAGAGATACAGATGAATGCATACATACATGTAGACATATTAACAAACTTTAGATGACATTAAATAACCTTCCCACTTTATTTATTGATCAGTTTTTGTTACTATAACTCGATTCAGTATTTCTACATAAGTTCTTCCCTTTAGCCCAGATCAAACTATCCATGTCTAAAAGCAACAACTTCCTTGTAGCACTAAAAAATAAATCTAAGCAACCAAACAGTCTGAATGTCCCATTACAATAAAATGTATTAGGCAGAGGGTTTGATAGAAATGAAACAATGTTTACAATCCAATGGGTATTGTTCAATTAATCTCTAGTTATTGCCTTTCCTTTAAGCCATTGAGCCATACACAAAGATTATATACTCCCTACAGTTCATATATGTTTTCTGAGTCATTTTGAGCATTCTTTTTATTTGATCATAAAATTGTTTTCCATTAGATCCATATGCCTTAAATATGTGGGGGATTTTGATAGCCATTTCCCAGTGTAAGATAATAATTTATATCTGTAAATATGGGGCTATTAAAAGACTTTTCTGATTTTATTATGACTTCAACACATTTCCCCCAGAGGAATGTATTTCTAGTTGTTGTTGTGTTTTTTCCAGATCAGTGAGAAAAAAGGATTTGATATTGAGA
Source organism: Myrmecobius fasciatus (assembly GCA_023553655.1). Taxonomy (NCBI): domain Eukaryota; kingdom Metazoa; phylum Chordata; class Mammalia; order Dasyuromorphia; family Myrmecobiidae; genus Myrmecobius; species Myrmecobius fasciatus. The sequence goes on along the minus strand of JAJPUD010003322.1, from coordinate 105,412 downwards.
AATTTTCATACCAAAAAAACCAAACCCAAACTTTTTCATTAAAGTTTCCATAAAAAGAATTATATCTAAATTTTATGTAGTGTTTTAAAGATTATGAAGTACTTTACATATGTGTGTGCATGTGTATGAAAATCTCATTTGATTTAATCTTTACCACAAGCCTGTGAGGTACTTTTATAATCTCCATTATATAGATGAAGAGAAAAAGATGAAGTGATTTGCTCAAAACAATAGAGGTAGTGGTAACTGAGGCAGGTCAGGGCTTTCTATCTCCATAGCCATATCTTTCATATCTCCATTCACTATGCATTTTAGAATAAGTTGCCCTATTACACTGATGACTGGATTCTTTTGCCTATGTACATTTTAGTTAATTCGATATTTCATACTAATGGAGCAGTTTTCTTATGTTTCCTCTTTCCCCTAAAAGTAGAATTAAGAAATTGTATAGGGAACCTGATTAATAGAATACTCTGATTAGCTAAGGTCTAGCTTTATTTCATGGTTATCTCAAAATTGGAAGAAATGTCAAAGGCCAACTAGCTCAATTTGCACCTGAGAAACAATAGCCTCTACAACATCCAACAATGACGAAGACTTTTAGTGAGAGGGAACCTACTCCCCAGAGCATCTCCTTCTACTTTTAAATTGCCATAATTATTAGGAACTTTTTCTTGCTCTTAAAGATCTTTATCTGACTTCTGCAACTTTTGCTCATTGCTGCTAATGTGATGAAAAGAAATCATCACGCTGCAGCCAATCTCATAATGGTCCTTGAACCATAGATATAAAAATCCATTGTGGCCATGCCAGAAGTCTTTTCATTTTGATAGGGCCTGCTTGAGCTTGCTTACCTTCCATTGAGATAACTTTGGAGAACCCACGCTACAATGAGGCATCATGACAGGGCTTTGATAGAGGCAAAATTGATAGTACTTCAAACACAATTACAAATTTATAGACTTCTAATACTTAACTCAAGAAAAGGTTTCCTTTTTGGGGGTCTAATTGCTACCCATATTTTAAAGCCCATCTCAAACCACAGAGGACCTTTTTCCTTTGGAACTAATGTAGCAATTTTATCCTTTATATTGGATTTTTACATTCCACCTTGCATTATGTAAAATAACTATTATATCCATCTTTTATCTCTTTTCTTGGATTGTAAGCTCTATGAAGATAGGAATTGTCTTAATCTTTGTGATCTCAATAATACCAGGTACAGTACCTTATTTTTTACAGTAGATACCCACTAAATATTTGCTTAATTTAATTTAATTCTCTCTCTTCCTTGAAATCTCTCCTTTTTTGATCCTTTCCCAATGGATCAAGTTGGGAGAGAGTGTGCTCTTTCAGCAATCTCTGTTCTAAAGGGAGCATTCTCTTTCCAGTTTGCACTGACCTCTGCAGCGAAAGAACCTCCCCAACTTTTGGCCAGAATACATTTTTACTATGAGAGTCCATTTTAAAGGGTAGCTAACCCATCATTGCTCCAATTCTCTTCTGTTCATTTTTTCAATGTAGAGTCCTACTCTATGTCTTTTATTGAAAGGATGCTGCTAATTCTCTCCTTTGTCGACAGTGACCCCTGGTGCTAAAAATCCTGGACTACAGAATCTCTGGCTATGAATTCTGGGTTTTCTCTCTCCAATAAGCTGTTCCTTCCTCATTATATAACTCACAAGCATAATATCATTGAATTTAAAGCTGATGGAAAACTTAAAGTTCATCCAGGCCAACTTTCTCACTTTGTTGATGAAGAAGCTTAAGCCAACTCAAGAAGTGACTTGTCCAATGTCAGGTACACAGTTATTAAGGATCAAAGTCAGGAATTAAACCCAGAAAGAAGCTGAAACCAAAGAAATAAAATCCAACAGGGAATCCAGCCATAAGAAGCTGGCTTTCTTTATAGAACACAAAAGGGTTATGGATTAGGAGAGTGTTTCCAAGCCATAATTTGTAGGAAACCAGGACATTTTCCAAAAACTTTCAAAGCCAAATTAATTCTTGTTGATTTAAATTTTAAAATGAATTGCTGGATTTAGAATAAGTGTCAAATATCACTCAAAATTTTTTAAAGCTGAAAATTACTTGATATTAGGTCAGAGTGGCAGAAAAGGGGGGAAAGTTAGTAAAAATTATAGTTTTGGAATTTTTTACACCATCGGTATTAATTTAATTGTTGCTACTCTAAAAATGAGAACTTTGTCCAATGAGTGAATTAATGAACTTCTAGAGAAAGTGACATATCAACATTTTAATTCATCTATTACAATTTTGTTAAACCTCCCCAGATTGAACCTATATATTTGATAAAAACAATTAAGGAAAAGAAAAATTAAGGAAAAGGAAATTTTGATAATGATTATATCTAAAAATAATGCGGCATTCTATCTTGGTCCAGTGCTAAACTATAGCAATACTGACATTTTTGCCATAAATGTGCAGTGCCCAAGGTCCAATTCACATGTAGGTCCCTAGAAGTTATTTCAGTTCCAAGGCAGTTTGGGGTCTGCATTTCTCAAAATCATGTTCATGAGATCCATCAGTGTGGTGGTGGTGGTGGTGGTATTTTTTCCCTACCTAGGCTAATCAGAGAATATATCAATTGAAAGCAAAATGTGTTTGATCCAATGGTATAACAAAATAAGTGACAGAGAAGATTTTCTCCCCATCTCTCACACACACACACACACACACACAGGCACACTCTCCCACTGGTTATTATGCCATACTTTGGAAGAGAATATACATAAGAAAATATACATAAGAAATACAAGTGGGCAAGAAATGTATACAAATGTCCTTCATATCATCATGTGGTTACTCTGAGGTTTTCTGTTAAACATTTGAATTGAATTGTTAGTAATTTCATCTCAGAAAAGTGCAGTACTCCAGCTCTTTTGAGAATGATACCCCAACCAGATGCACCCAGTCAGCTACCTAGAAAGAACCCTACAACTTTAATTATCCTTCCCGCTATTGTTTAGATGATCTCAATCTTTTTTATCTAACAGAATGAGAAAATTTGCTTTAACATCCCATGATGCCAATTAATTTTTACAAATCACAGGTGCTGGGGGAAAGACTCAAGGGGACTCATAACTTTTGCCCTACTTCTCCCAGAAGTCAAACCACTTAACTCCCTACAGAAAGAAAGCAGAAGATACAAGGAAGCTGCAGCTAAATGAAAGGATGGCTCACTTGAGAATAGAAAATCTTGATATGTAAATTGTTAATTCCCCCAAAAAATAAATTTAACTTGGTGGAACAAATCTCAGTCTTTAAAGTTTTCTTTCTGCAAGGTGTTTTTCTCTTTGCAAAGGTAAATAAAGGATTTGGCAGAACTGGTTTCATCATGTACACAAAGGCAACCAGAAATATCTTTCTATAGGTTACTTGGTCATTTTACTTTGCAGTGATTATGATGAACATAAGCCAAAAAATATAATAATCCATGAAAATAATTGCAGTTTATGCCAACATCTATAGTAGATATAAACAATTAGCTAATTTTAATCCTAGGGGCAAAAGAATGGCCCCACAGGTCCATGTTCCTTTCTCTCCTACTATTTTACAAAGTGAAAACTGAGACCTGTTGAAAACCTTAACTTAAAAACACCAAGATCTCTCATTGCATCTAGGGCCATCTCCAGTCATCCTAATCTATATCCAGATGGCTCTGGAGGGGAAAGTGAGGCAGGTGACCTTGTACAGCCTTCCTCACTTAAATCCAATTCACTTGCATGTCATAGGTATCACCTCCTTGATGTTATGGTATTATTTGAGAACGAGGACAAACAACAACTTTAGAAAATATATGTTAGTCAAACTAATACAATTACAATCCCAATGTCTCTGAGCTCCTCTTAAGAAAACATTTAACATTTTGGTAGATAATTAACTCTAGTTAATCCTTGGCTTCTTTGTGATTGAAGAAAAAGTCAAGTTACCGGAACTCTTTGGGTAAAGAAATAACAAATCTTTTTGTGATGTTTGTTAATAAGTTCTAGAAGGAGTATTTGGGGAAAAGCAAATCTTTTTTTGAAACGTCTCTTTGTCCTTTAGAAGGTAAATACAAATGTTGGGGTTCACCTTTATCTTCTGAGCTAAAATCATTGTAAAACCAATATTCTTCCCTTATATCTTCCTTTTTCACTATATCTCAATTTTACTTTCCCTTTTTCCAACTACCTCTGTGATGTTAATTCTTTCTGGATCATCTTTTGAAGTCTCTACTCTTTCCTTTCTTCTTCTAGGACCTTAAAATCTGCACTCACTCTGATTTAACACCAACTTTCCTGGACATAACTAAGTTCCTTCAACCATTGAGAACTGATTCCTGTCACTCTAATTGAAATCTATTTCTTTTAAAGTGCCTGGGCCATTTTTACACTCAGATCTGATTGATTGATTCAACAGGAGGTATTCTTAACTAACAAAAGTAAAAACTGTTGATTGGAGTGGGGTGATCTATTGGTACCTCAGTTTTACAGGGAGCATGAAGAAATAGAAAAATTATGCAAAGATTTTGGCAAGATCTTTCAAAACGTCAATATTTTAAAAAGAAAGCCTGTATATATTCATTGACTGCAGTGGAAAATGGGCACAGAGGAAGACAATGAAAAATATGTTGGAAAATGTGATTCAGGATTAAGAAAAGAGACTAAAGGCTTCTATACTAGTCAGATGCCTCATACTATTATCTTATGAATACTTTCTTATTTAAGAGAGGCAGAAAGTATGGAGAGCATCAAATATTATCTTAAAAAATGAAACTGACAATAGCTCAACAGACAAGAAACAACTAAGTAGATTCTGACATAAGAGTCATTTCCAAATCACCTGTCTATATGTAGTCAGAACAATGACTACTTAGTACAAAGGTCAAAATCAACAACAAAAATAAGGATAACAATGAGAAAAAGTTACCATATGCAATTACAACAGTTCCTACCTGACCTACTCAAATAAATTGTTGGTGCTGAAAACTGGAAATAGCTATAAGAAAAGATCATTTCTGGGCCTTAATTTCTACATATGTAAAATGAGGAGATTATTCTCGGTACCAAAGTAAGGTCCCTTAAAGTTCTAAATCTTCAATCCTATGATATAACTTAGAAGTTTAATTGATAAATATACATATATATGTCTACAATGAGAACTTTAAAAGAATCTGAAGCTGTTTAACCAGCATATACTTGATCTCTTTTGCCATGCAGAAAGACACAGTAATCACATTGATTTATAACAGAGTTGTCAAACTTGTATCCCAGATGCACGTGAAACTCCCAAGTACGGCCAGAAGCAGATTAAAATGCATTTGGGAAATGTTTAGCAAAAGAAATAAAAATACAATAAAAATAAAAAATGTTAATTTGTGGTTTTCTAAGTCACTTTGCAGCTTGCAGCAGTTCATTACTCTTTGAGTATGATATCACCGATTTATAGTGCAAACTGTTTATAATACAAAGCATAGAAAGGTGACAGAAGATTATTAACAGTATTACCTTATGAAACAGCAAAAGCAATGGGGGGGGGGAGGATCATTTTGAAGTAAGCTTGTCATGAGACCTAAAATACATCATCCTAAGAGAAATTATCGATGAAACTAGGACAAGTAAACAGAAAATAGAAAATATTTGTCACAGAATAATCTATTCTCCCTTTATCTTTATAAAGATGAACAGTTGAGGTATCCTTGAACTCCTAGGGGATAACCTCCTTTTGTCATGTAACCAGGAAGATTTCAGGAGGCTTATGTATAAGCAAAGAGTTTTTAAGATGCATTGAAGGCTATTTATGGGCCAAAAACCTATGGGGCAGCACAACTACTCAGCTCTGATAGAGCCACATTGATGAGTGATAAGAACATGATCCTAGAGAGATGGGCTGTGTTCTTAAAAGACTGTCATTCTGTGGGAACTGACATTTTCACTCTGTTGTTGTTTGCTTGCATTTTCTTTTCTTTCTCAGGGTTTTTTTTTCCCTTCTTTCTTGATCCAATTTTTCTTGTGCAGCAAAATAACTGTATAAATATGTATACATATGTTGGATTTAGCATATATTTTAACGTATTTAACATTCATTGGACTACCTGCCATCTAGGGGAAGGGGTGAGGGAAGGAGAGAAAAATTTGGAACAGAAGGCTTTGCAAGGGTCAATGTTGAAAAATTACTCATGCATATGTTTTGTAAATAAAAAGCTTTAATAAAAAAAAAAAAAAAAGACTGTCACCAATGAATACTGAAGTCATTCACTCCTTGCCTCAGGTCGAAGTCAATCCTTTCCTAGCTAAAGTTCCAACTCTCTCACTGGGTAAAGCACCTGGTGCTGATTCCGTTCCAGATTTACAAGGTGAGGGGTCCGTTTGACAATGTTCTCACGCTTTCACAGTCATCGCGCTGTGTCTTGTTCCCATGCTTTTTAGCATGCTGCCTTCAGCCATGTTGTCCAATACTTTGAAGGACACAGTATCAAGATCACTGAGGGTAAATTCTTCACCTTGAAAAGGCTGCCAGCCAAGACTAGAGAGGAGGGAGAATCGGTGCGTGAGTTTTGTTTGCAGCTGATGGTGCGCTTGGTGCAGCTGATGGTGCACTTGACGCAGCTGATGGTACATTCGGCGCAGCTGATGCACTAGGTGCAGCTGATGGTGTATTTGGTGCAGCTGATGGTGGGCTCGGTGCAGCTGATGCACTCGGTGCAGCTGATGGTGGGCTCGGTGCAGCTGATGCACTCGGTGCACCTGATGGTGGGCTCGGTGCAGCTGATGCATTCGGTGCAGCTGATGGTGCACTCAGCCCAGCTGATGGTACACTTGACGTAGCTGATGGTGCACTCGGCGCAGCCGCTGAAGCTGGAATGCAACAAAGCCTGGATGGATTCTCTGCAGCTTGAGCTAATTTCGGCCTGACAGTTAACACCAGAAAGCACAGGGGTCTCCGTCAGCCGGCACCCCCCCCCCCATCCCAATGTGGAGCCATCAGTTAGAGCTGATGGAGAGTTCTGGACGCTGTGGATAAGCTCTCTTCCCTTGGCATCCTTCGGGTTTCAAACAGAGGCTTGCCAAAGAAGATTATTTTATAGGGGAAATGCTTACATGATGGTCAGGAAAAGCCATACAAGGACACTCTGAAGATCTCTCTTCAGAGTTGATTATGCAACATAGGAGACACTGGCACAGGACCACCCAGCATGGCGTGCCCTCCTCAGAGAAGGTGCTGGGCTCTAGGAGCAAAGGAGAAGGGAATTAGCTCAGAAGAAACACAAGATGCACAAATTTAGAGAATCTACCCTAAATGTTCACATGGACTACTTGTCCCAACCCGTGGTAGAACATTCTGACTTCATCTCGGTCTGATCAGCCACAAATACACTGTAACAAGTCTAACAAAGTGATGTCTTTTTGATAACAAAGGACAACATGCAAGGAAGAAGACATAGCATTTAAAACAGGAACAGCTGGAACAAACCAAGTAAACAGAAGAAACCTATGCTAGACAAGACCTGATTTTGAAAGCACTAAGGGATCCATGATCATATTTCAAAGATGATACTAAATAACTAGAAAAAAAATGGTTTTGCCAAAAAAAGGCAATTGAGAAGCTATCAGCAACTGATGTCCCACATGCATACTTTCTCATCTCTATAAAATAATTATGAGAATAACCTACCAATGTTTTGGATGTATACATGAAAATATAAGGGCAGGGAACAGGGAGACTTCCAGATAACTTTTTCTACAGCAGACTACATTTTCTTATTTATTCAATATTTTTACTTTCTCTTTTCCCCAGTTACATGTAAAACAATTTTTAATGTTTGTTTTTAAAACTTTGTGTTCCAGATTCTCTCCCTTCCATCCTTTCCACTGCCCCCCACATTGAGAAGGCTCAAGTAAAAAACATTTCCATACAAGTCATTTTACAAAAGAAAACATAGATTTCCCTTCTCCCCTTCCAAAAAAACAAACAAAAAACCAAACCCTCAAAAATAAGGCAAAAAAAAAAAAAAAGTTTGTTGCAATCTGTATTCAGACACAATCAGTCTCACACACACACACCGCCCCGGGTATGGATAGCATTTTTCATCATAAATCCTTCAGAGTAGTCTTGGATATTGCACTGCTGGGAATAGCAAAGTCATCCCACAATATTCCTAATACTTTGTACATTTCTTTTTTTAAAATAATTTTTTGTTGAAGCTTTTTATTCTCAAAATACATGCAGATAGTTTTTCACCATTGACTCTTGCAAAATCTTGAGTTCCAATTTCCCTTCCCCTTTGCTCCACCCTTTCTCCTAAATGGCAAGTAATCCAATATATGTTAAACATGGTAAATATATAGTACACATAACATTTCACTTTGCATGAGATCATGGAGGACTTTTCAGGTTTTTCTGAGAGCATCCTGCTCATCATTCATTATAGAATAATAGTATTTCAACATTATCACATAACATAATTTATTAAGCCATTCCCCAATCAATGGGTCTCCCATCAACTTCCAATTCCTTGCACTGAGAAAAGAGCTGCTATAAATATTTTTGTACCTATAGATCCTTTTCCTTTTAAAAAAAATCTCTTTGGGATTCATGCCTAGTAGCGGTATTGTTAGGTCAAAAAGTATGCATGATTTTATAGCCCTTTGTATTTAAAAACTACATTTTCAGTCACATAATTAACAGAAAGGTATTGAAAATAGAAAATCCTGATGTTGACTAATTGCAAAAATGCATTAAACATTTTTTTATTAAAGCTTTTTATTTGCATAACATATGTATGGGTAGTTCTTCAACATTGACCATTACAAAGCTTTCTGTTACAAATTTTCCCCTTTATTCCCCTCCCCTCCCCTAGAAGTCAGGAAGTCCACTACATGTTAATTATATTAGAATACTTGGCAAGTTGAATATATGTATACAAATTTCCATACTTATCTTATTGTGCAAGAAAAATCATATCTACATGAACAAAAAATATCTGAGAAAGGAAACACACTGCAAGCAAACATCAATAGAGAGCATGAAAATGTTATGTTGTGGTCCACATTTCACATCCCTCTCTCTGGGTGTATAGGGCCTTCTTTACTGAACAATTGGAATTGGTTTGAAGCATTTCATTGTTGAAGAGAGCCATGTCCATCAGAACTGATCATCATGTAATATTGTTGTTGCCGTGTATAATGATCTCCTGGTTCTGCTCATTTCACTCAGCATCAGTTCATGCAAGTCTCTCCAGGCCTCTCTAAAATCATCCTGCTGTTCATTTCTTACAGAACAATAATATTCCATAACATTCATATACCATAATTTATTCAGCCATTCTCCAATTGATGGGCATCCATTCAGTTTCCAGTTTCTAGCCATTGCAAAAAGGGCTGCCACAAACATTTTTGCACATGTGGGTCCCTTTCCTTCCTTTAAGATCTCTTTGGGATATAAGCCCAATAGAAACACTGCTGGGTAAAAAGGTATGCACAGTTTGATAACTTTTTGAGCACAGTTCCAAATTGCTCTCCAGAATGGTTGTATCTGTTCACAGTTCCACCAACAATGTATCAGTGTCCCAAAAAAATGAATTTAACTTAATGGAAGTTAGTTGGCACAGTAGAGTGACAGGCCTGGAGTCAGGAAAAAACCTGAGTTCAAAATCCAGCCTCATTCACTTAGTAGTTGGGTTGTTGCTGTTGTTGTTGTTGAGTAACCCAACTACTCTGGACAAGTCACTTAACCCTGCTTGCCTTAGTTTTCTCATTTGTAAAATGAGCTGGAGAAGGAAATGGCAAACTACTCCAATATCTTTGTCAAGAAAATCTCAATTATAATTATAAAGAATCTAATAACAACTATCTAATAACAACTAAAACAATAATTTAGCTCACCAGATCAAATCTCAATTTTGAAGGTTTTCTTTCAACAAGGAGTCTCCCTATCATATGTTAATATAGTATCTATGCATCAATATCAGCCAGATTCAAGGCAGGATGTTTGACTCACCAAGCCCCCAGCCTTTACATTAGCTACTAACACTCAAGGAACAATAAATTAAATAGCAAATTTTTAATTAAAACAGAATAGCAACTTAAATAACAGGGGGGAAATCCTCCATTCACAAAGGGGTACAATATTCCATAGATCCACATGTCATTTTAGTAAAAGAGGGTATGTTCCCTGGATAGCTTACAAGTCAAGTTTACATCCTAAGGGGAATCACATCCTATTACTTTGTCTTCTAGAAACCATGTTTCACCGTATTCTGTGATGCTTCTCAATTACCATTCCTTTCTGCCTCTGAAGTTTCCACTTGATACTGTCATCTACTTTGAAGCTGCTTCTCTATTGAACTACTATTGGCATGTATTGCTGGATTTTTCATTGGTAATATATAGATACTTCCTTGGACTTTTTTGTGATGCTGGGGCTACTTCTTTCTCAAAGGCAATATTATCACTCTAGTGAAATTATTTGAAATTAGAGTTAATCAACATGCAAAGAAGGAAAAGAGGCAGTTCATAGGATTATATATTGAGAGATGGAAAGGACTTTTGAGATCACCTAGTCTAATAATTTCCTTTTTATAAGTGAGAAAAGTGGGGTTTTGAGTATTTAAAAGACTTCCCAAGATCACATAGGTAGTATCTCAGTACTGGGATTTGAATTCAGGTTGTTAACTATAAATAAAGCATTCTTTCCCCAAACAAACAACTAATATATCACCTGACTGAGATTATGTGCAACATTCCACACCTAGAGCTATGCCATCTCTGCCAAAAAAAAAAAAAAAGAGGTATATCCTATTCTTTAAGTTCAAGCTTCATCAATATAATTATATAACATTCAGTTTGTAATATAGATGATGTTTTCTTCAGTTCATATGTTTTCCTATGCTTCCTTGAATTCTTCACATTCAGCATTTCTCATAGTACAATAATATCACATTACTTTCATGCTCCAAGCTTTCAGTTATTTTGTTAGTCAGGTTCAGAGTTGCTCTCAGCCAGCACAGAAAAGGCTCTCAGGTCAACCTCTGTCCTTTCCAACCACTTTGATCTCACTTATCAGGAATTCCCCCAGATCTACTTAATATTTATGTTGTAAATAATTTCCTTTAAACTTTTATAGTGATCCTGCTATTTGGAACCAAAATTATACAAACTAATCTGAAGTTTCTGTAAATCATATTGGTACTGCCCTGCTTTCCTGAAACTACCACCCTTAATTCTCCCTTCAGAAAAACAACAACAAACCGAACTGCATTCTCTGCAAATTCCAGTACATAGTAACAGCTTGAAACTACATACCAAACAGCCATTACTTTTTGTATAATAGTGTTACACAAACTTCACCAAAATTATAGGAGACATATTCAGATGACAAAGTTTCATGTAGCAGATCAGTCAATAAACACTTATTAACTATCTATTATGTACCAGACCAAAACATGAAGAATTTCAAGGATTTTAGTAGTCATTTAATCTAATCCAATCCCCCAAAGAATTTCCTTTCAAATATCCCTAACAAATACCTATTTAGCATTTGCTTGAAAACCTACCAATGAGGTCACTACATCCCAAGGAAAGCTATTCCACTTTTGGACAAATAGCTATAATTGTTAAGAAGTATTTTCTGATAAAAAAAATCTAAATTCATCTCTTTGAGACATCTACTCTTTGCTCCTCCTGGACCATTGCCAACAATATTGATTTTTATTCTGCCACTGGATTATGGTGACTCTGGAGGAAAGAGAAAGATTGATGACTTTCTGCACTTAAAACTCACTGAAAACCAATTCACTTGAAAGTCAAGACATCACCTTCATAATGTCATTGGTTCTCTGCAAGAACAAGAACATTGCTCTTCATTCTTTTCTCCAGAAGCAAACCAAAAAATGTCTAATTCATTTTTGACATAATAGACCTTCAGATATTTCAACACAGTTTTCATATTCTCTGAGTTTTCTCTTCAGTATGCTGAATACTCCTAGTCCCTTCAAGCTTATGGCCTAAATTCATCCTCTTATGACCTAAATTCAAGGCCTTCCTGGTTGTTTTTCTCTGAATTCTTTCTAGTACATAGCACATTGAAATTACCTCCAGAATATATTATATACAGACCACCAGTGGGAACCACTTGGTAATATGTATAATTTCTCTACTCATTAACCCCTGGAACATCATGTGTCTGATTATTGGAGAAATAATTCTGCCTCAAACTATTAACTTGTCATCCTGAATACACTGGCCTGTAAGCACAGGATAATAGATTTGGAGCTGGGAAGAATTTCAGAGACTATCTAATTTAATCCTTTCATTTTAGGAATGAGGAAATTTAGACTCCCACACATTAAGTGATTTATCCAGAGTCACACAGTTAATACATATCAGAGGTAGCATTGAACACAGATTCTAAGTGTTAGCACTCTTCCCAGTGTACTATACTAGCTTTTGTTTTTATCCAGGGCCTATAGATAGTACAGGCTGAATATCATTAAATAATGAGCTATGTTCTAAAAGTTACCTCGATTTCCTTGGTGGTCTCCACAGCTGGAGGATGAAGCAAGGAAAGGGTAGCCTCTTTATACAACTCTCCATCTCTGGGCCAATGTTTCACAAGCTAGAGGAGTCCTGATAAGCTTTCCCAATTTTCAAGAAGATATCAGAATATATTCTTTGATCCAGCTGTAGCACTACTTTACCAATATCCCCCAGAGACAAAGGAAATAGAGAAAGGACTTGTTGAGGTTATAGGATGTAGTCAGATTCTCCCTATATGGGGCCACTAAAATGATGGAGTGAGTATGGGGTGATTCCTCAAAAGTAGATTGGGGTTATAGGTCAGAGTCATAGGTTGTCTTAAAAGAATCACATCCAAAGAGAGAAGTATAGAGAATAAATGTGGATTAAAGTATAGTATTTTCACCTTTTGTTGACAAGGGAATTACAATAAAGTAGATCTTTTGTAGGAGAAATATAACCTCTGGGGTTTGAAATGGTAACTCTCCTTTCTGATTGGATATAGTAACTGTGGAGTTATGATGGTTTTGTCAGTGCAAAGAATTTCTCTAAAAATTCTACCAGAGATCTCTACCTGGGATGCTGTGGTAACAAAAGTGTATTTGAACAAAAGGCCTAATTGAAATTTTAAAAATCCATTTATAATCCTATCAGTGCTTTTCCCTACTTGCTTCAGGGACTAACTAGGCTTCCAGATTACTTACAATGATTCATGTTCTCTCCCCAGGACCACATCAAACCCACATGTATAAAAATATTTATGGCAGCTCTTTTGTGGAGTCAAGGAATTAGAAACTAAGGGAGAGCCCATCAATTGTTATTGTGCATAATATTCTCCTGATTCTGTTCACTTCACTCAGCATCAGTTCATGTAGGTCTTTCCAGGCTTTTCGGAAATCAACCTGCTCATCATTTCTTATAGAACAATAATATTCTATTACCTTCACCTATAATAACTTATTCAGTCATTTCCCAACTGAGGGGCATCCACTCAGTTTCCAGTTCCAGGACTGCTACAAACATTCTTGTACATGTAGGACCTTTTCCCTCTTTGATAACCTCTGTAATGAGGCTACCAGATCAAAGAGTGCTACAGCTTTTATACACACACACACACACACACACACACACACACACACACACACACACAGAGTTTGATAGCCTTTTGGGTATAGTTCCAAATTGCTCTCCAGAATGGGTGGATCAGTTCACAATTCCACCAACAATATATTGTATCCCAGTTTTCCCAAATCTCTTCCAACAATTTTCATTATCTTTTCCTGTCATTTTAGCCAATCTGAGAGGTATGAGGCGGGTATCTCAGAGTTGTCTTAATTTGCATTTTTCTAATCAATAGTGACAGAGCATTTTTTTAATATGACTAGAAATGGCTTTAATTTCTTCATCTGAAAATTGTTTGTTCACATCCCTTGACCATTTATCAATTGAGGAATGATTTATATTTGTATAATTTTGAGTCAGTTCTCTATATATTTTAGAAATGAGGCCTTTATCAGAAGCACTAGCTGTAAAAATTGTTTCCCAACTGAGAAATACATTCTTAAACATAGTCAACATGGAGCTTTGTTTTCCTTGACAATACACGTTTGTCACAAGAATTTTGTTTTTCTTTTCTTTCTTTCTTTTTTTTTGTGGGAAAAGGGTTGAGTTGGTGTCAGGGTTCCCCTAAAAAAGAAGAGGAAAAGGAAAGAAAGTTAAAAGGGTTATTAAAGCATTTTTTAATGAATACAAGGATTTTTGTTTGTTTTGGCTCCTGTATTCCCTCTGTGTGACACTTCAGTAGCTAACTGAATAGAAACAATCTCCCTATCTCTCTTTCTCTATATAGCACAATCAGATCTTTATGTGCCTTCCTCTTTCTCTTTTCTCTTCATTAACTATACCTCCCCTCTAAAATTTTCTCTAACAAGCCACAAAAATCTAATCCAGACCTAGTACTATGGAAAGCGAGTGTTCTAATCCCCTTTCCCTTTTCCATCACTATCACAGAATCCTTTTTGACCAGATTTGGAGGATAAAGCAAGCCTCTTAACTACTCTGCATTATTTTCTGAATTCTGGGGTTTGTCCCTTTTGATTTGGGCAGCCATCTCAGTGTACCCAGGGACAGAACGGATGACCAAGGAGAAAAAAGGCAAAGCCTCTTCGGGCAGCCAGTGAATAAGGGGTAAGGTCAGCCCCTCTTTGTGCCCTGCCCTATTTCAGAACTAGAGAAAGCTCTATCTCCAATTCAATTCAACAAATTTTTACAGCATCTTCTCTCTACAAAGCACTGACCTAGGCACTGGGGAATACCAAGGTAGAAAAAAGGCATTCCCTAACGGAGCATATTGGGCTGAGAAGCCACAAATAGCCAGGAATTCCTGAATTATTTTATGAAACCTTTCAGCAGAGGGGAAATAAATAATGCCTTCTCCTTTACTGGGCTCTTTTGCTGAACAGGTGTCCTCATTCCCCCCTCCTATCCCCACATAAACCCAAGACTTCAGTAGCTGGGGCAGCTGATCTTGTGTCTGGGAAAAGTAGGAGGCCTAACCCAGGGTCCTTAGGGAATCAGTCCCTCATAGTTCTAAAAAGCTAATTTGGAAGACAGGCAGTGGCAGACTATTTCTGCTTACTTCTTGCCAATCCCCTAGTTGATAGACCTCAGCGGTTGTCGAATGGAGTCTTATTTTGGGGTGGTCTCCTGGGCTGAACTATTTGCAGTTACTGGGAGTCTGCTTAGCATTGAGTTGTAGGCAGTGAAGAGAACCCTGAGGAAATGTAGTTTCTTTCTGGTTGTGTTCTCTTTTACCCATCCCTGGGCTGGGCTGTTGACCACCAAAACCAACTATTGCCCTAATTCATCTGGCTAATTAACAGCCGCTTGTTTTTATAAAAGGATGTTTATATTTACTTCAGAGATATAGCATGAACAAAAATAGAAATATTCCCCTTTAGTACTTCAGAGGCATTTTCTCCCCCAGCCCAGTCTGGTCTCTAGGGAGAGGGTTCGGACTTAGTCCTGGGCCTACATAGTACCAGTCCCACCACGTTCCCACTGTGGGGAGAGTCTTTGTCCCAGCCAGAAACCAGAGGTCATGGGGCTGAAGATTACCAGCTTAGGTTGGTTAGCATGTACTTAACTCCCAGACTCCCCAATCTCAGGTGACTTATTCTCCTGAGCTTTCAAAACACAAAGCCATCAGCTCCAATTTACTGTACCTAACACAAAAAAAAGAGAATAAACATCAAGACAAAGGCTGCTTCCCTCCCAGCACTGTCTCTAACAAGTCAGCATCCAGGAGTCAAACCAAGGTAGAGACTCTGGCTAGCTAAGGCCTTTTGAAAGCTCAGGAAATGCTGCCTCCCTATAGTTAGCCTGGAAGGAATTACAGAATCTCTGTATGTGTTCCAAATCCCTCCAAGCCATTTGTATCACAACTCTTTCAGAAGAAGCCTCTTCCATGTGGAAGCTGTATATTGTTGTTTAGTTGTCTCCATGATCCCATGAGCCATAGCACACCAATATTATCCACAGGGTTTTCTGGAATGGTTTGCCATTTCTTTCTCCAGTACATTAAGCCAAACAGCAGTAAAGTGACTTGCCTGAGGTCATAACAGCTAATAAATACCTGAGGTCACATTCAAACTCAGGTTTTCCTGACTCCAGGCCCTAGACTATCCACAGAACCATCTAGTTTCCCCAAACACCCTATACAGACTCATAAAGAATAGGCTTATTGGCCTGTTGCCCATTACTTATTTCTTGGACTTCCCCCTACTATTTCACATCTATGATGATGTTGCTTGAGTCATTTGACAGAGCTAAAGGGAAATAAAAAGTTTTCTTTCCTCTGAAACAGTTTAAAATCCAGAAACAAAGGAACACCAGAATAGTTCTCTTCCCTTCTTTTCCTGCTGTAATAATAACTGTGACCATCTCCCTATTCATGAAGGTTAAATATGTTTGCAGTTGAACCAGAAAAATAATTAAGGAGAAAGAGGGGGTTTTAGTGGCAGTTGATCCAAGGCATTTAACCTCTCAGAAGATATGGAATAAAGAAACTACTACTTTCTCACCATTTCTTCTCATAAATCTTCAATTTCTGCTGCTAGGACAAATAGTCACATTAATTAGCTAGCAATTCATGCTTTTAAAAAAAAATTGTGAAACAACCTTGTATAATGCTGTTCTAGACATTATATCATTGAATTACAGAATGGAAGGGCTTATGACCTTGCATAGAGTAGATGTTAGACGTAAAAAAATGGGAAGGTCCTAATAAAGTCTCTAGAACGAGGTTAATTCCTTGATAAGAAGGTTTACAAGACTTTATTCTGGCACTGATAATGTCTCTTTGATAAAATGTTAATTTGTGTTGCTCTGGGTGTTCAGTGGCCCTTTGAAAGACATTTGAGGATAATTCTAGTCCTAACTGTCCAAAGATCTGAGAAAGATTTGACCATCCAATGCTTGAGAACAGAGCAAAGGATGCTCCTTCTGGATTCTAGGATGCTCTCTCATGAAGTTCTGTCCCCTATCCCTTCCAGACTACAGTGGTACCCAGAACCACCCCAAGAAGCTTTCCCCTAATGCTCCCAATCCCAAATCTATCCATTCAGACCCTTTGAGGACAGACCCTCTCAGAGGCATGAGGTTGGACATCTGCTCTCCAGCTGACCTGCTCCTGATGGGTGTGTCTCACCTTCTTAGAACATGACCTTTTGGAGAGCAGGAATAGTTTCTATTTCCTACTTGTATTTTCCCATGTTTGGCACATAATAAGCACCTAATAAATGCTTTTCCATTCAATCAGTCTTACCTAGTCACACCTTAGCCTTAACTTTTGAAGGTCAAATGTCTGTGGACCATGAAAAACAATATACAAAGGGCCTACAACAATGTGAATGGAAAAAACAAGAGCCAGGAAACAATCAAAAGTGAATGTTGTGCAATTACAATGAAC
Organism: Myrmecobius fasciatus; assembly: GCA_023553655.1. Taxonomy (NCBI): domain Eukaryota; kingdom Metazoa; phylum Chordata; class Mammalia; order Dasyuromorphia; family Myrmecobiidae; genus Myrmecobius; species Myrmecobius fasciatus. Next base: position 87,925 of record JAJPUD010003322.1, on the reverse strand, counting down.
TAGTAAAGCTGCAAAGGAGAGGCAGAAACCCACTCCCCCTCCTCCCAACGTGAGTAGATTTTCAGATTTGTCTTCTATCAGTTTTGTGGGCGCTTTTTCTCTCCCTCTTTTAAAATTTCATATATAAATGTGTGTGTGGCATGGGTGCTAGACCCCCTTTCCCTAATTAACTAATCAGAGACATCTTCAGGTACAAAGAGAAAGCATTTCTTTAGTCCCTGCTGGGAGAGGCCCAGACACACACCTGGGAGACATCCTAACTCCAGCCATGTGCTCCGGAACCTGGCCAGCAGGAAGTAGAACACCTGGTTAAATAGCAAAAGATGGAGCCTTTTCATTGGATAGAGTAAAAGTAACCATCCTTACCCAATGGTCACCAATATTGTCTGCTTCCTATGGGTCACTGTCACTGACTTGGGTCTGACCTTTAGAGTCCTAGGCCCAGAGATCATGTGACTTCCTGCAACCTGAGGCCCAAAACCTCATCTTCTAGCTCTGGGAATCGGGATCATGTGACTCAGGCCTAGTCTTATAAACTGAGAAAACTTCACCCTATCAGTCCCATTCATATACATTCTTTGTTATGTGGAATCCTCTCTAGGAAAAAGGAAAGGGAAGGTACAGGGAAATTTGGGCAATGTAAAAAAATCAATAAATTTTATTTTTTTAAATGTCTGTTATCTGAAAGTTATCAATTCTAAATAACTTCTTTATTCTATTGATGCAGAGGCTAAGGGCTGGAATGATGAAAGTTAAACCATGAATGAATAAATAAAAGCACAGAGTTTGAGAAACAAGGCATCAAAGAAAAGATTGTAAAGCCCAACTGGGAATTGATGATCCATGAAAAAAAAAAAGAATCCCCCAAGATAAAAGTAAACGAAGATGACATGGGTAAGAAGAATAAGCATTTATTAAACACCTACTATTTGTTAGGCATTGGGCTAAGCACTTTTGAATTTTCTCTCATTTGACCAATCCAACAACAGGTAGGTACTTTTACTTACTCCATTTTACAGTTAAGGAAACCGAGGCAGAGAGAAAAGTACTTTACCCAATGTTCCACAGCTAGTAAATGTCTAAGGCTGGATTGGAACTCAGGTCTTCCTCACTGCAGGCTCAGTGCTTTATCCACTGTACTGCCTATCTGCCATTATGACTCCTTTCTTTCTGCTCAGAGTACTAGTTAGCCAGGATTTGAAGAAAGGCCAAGGTCTCCCACTGCATCAGGGCCATCTTCAGTCATCCTGATGTAGATCTGGTACCCAGATGGCTCTGGAAGCCAAAGTGAGACAGGTGACCTTGCACAGCCCTTTCTCACCTAAATCCAGGTCATTTGCAGGTCATGGCATCTCCTCCCTGATGTCATGGTCCTTTTTGAGAACGAAGGGCATAAACCACTGCCACCACCCTGGATTCACAAATAAATGTTATCATAATAATAATTTTACATTTAAACAGCTCCTTAAAGTCTACAAAACATTTTCTTTACAGCAGTCCTGTGGAATCACTAGTAATGACATGATCTTCATCTTACAAATGAAGAAATTGAGTCTCAGAGAGGGAAAGTGACTCCCAAAATTACACAGCAAGTAAAGTGGTACAACTGAGCCTTAAATCTGGGTCTTCTGGTTCAGTACAATGTTCTTTCCATTACATCGCACTGCTTTTTAGAAGTATTTTCAGGTAGCTGGAAAATAGGGGAATTAGGGCAAGAGAGTATGTTCTGCTTACAGTCAGGGAAGGGGTTGGAAGGCTAGAAGTACAAAAAAAGGAAGGCACAGTCTTAGACTTCAATTTACCATCTTGTTGGGAAGACAACACCCACCAATGACAATATGCTCGAAAAAAGCCCAACTGCAGATTGCAGAGAGCCTTCGAAGACTGAAAAGGTCAATATGTATTGGAGTCATAGAAAAAAGCTTTGAAGAGGTTATGGGAATTGAATTTGGTCCCCATAGAAAACTAAAATTATTCCCTTTTATGTGGAAAAAATAGGAGAAGCAGATTACCCCTAGGGGTAGGGGTCTTCTTGACTGTCTATTCTTCCACTCTCCACCCTGCCCCCCTGAAACCTGTTTGGCCTGAACAGGATGGTAGAACCGGATGGTAGAATGTTAAAGTTAGGAGAGATGGGAATAACCGGGTTATTCCATTATGCAAAGTTAAGGGATTGAAAGTTGTTGGTCCTGCAGTCTCCAAGACAATCATGACATCAGGGAGGTGATGCCATAATATGCAAGTCAACTAGATTTAAGTGATGCAGGACTGCCTCACTTTCCCCTGATATAGATCAGGATGACCCGAGATGGCCCTGGATGAAATAGGAGACCTCGCCCTTTTTAAGCTAAGGTCTTCAATAGGTCTCAGTTTGATTAAGGCTGTACCCATTCAGTGATGAAAGCAGCAATTGAAGCAAGAATCTCCTCTTTGACTTAATCCAAAAAAAAAAAAAAAAAAATCCAAATAAATAAATAAATAAATAAATAAATGAGTGGGGGCAGCTAGATGGTGCAGCGGATAGAGCACCAGCCCTGAAGTCAGCAGGACCTGAGTTCAAATATGACCTCAGATACTTAATACTTCCTAGCTGTGTGACCCTGGGCAAGTCACTTAACCCCAATTGCCTCAGCAATAATAATAATAATAAATGAATGAATGAATCTGGGAGAAAAAGACACTCAAGATTTCTGGTCAAAGCAGAAATGATTGCTATTTACATTCAATCTGGCTCAGTCAGAACACAAACAATGACCAAACAGGACTTGGCCTAGGACCTGTTGTTGGCCAGTGAGAATCAGATTGGTTTTGGTTGGCAAGTCCTCCATGGCTAACACAGCTCTCCCATATCCACTGTCACTGCTGTCTCTGAGTCAGCCTCCTTTAAAAGAGGTCAACCTGTTCATGGTCTTGCTATTGCCTCAGGAAATCCAAAGACAAGAGTCAACAAAGTAGGGCAGGAGTAATCAATAAAGAGATAGGTTGCCCTTTTCCCCAAGCTCCTTTCCTAGTGAAGTAGTCTAGAAGTTCCTTAAACCACCCCAAACTAGAAGAATAATCTGAAATAAGGTATCTGGGGACAAACTGAATTTAATTTATTCACCTCCTTTGTCTGCCAAAGTCTTTCTTGAGAACTTGGTTGCCTGGGGAAACTTATATATAAAAACTTTTCTATTTCTCCTGAATACAAGAGACAGGCTTTCTCCTTTCATCTTTAATAAGGTGGGGAAAGGGGAAAGAGTAAGTAGTACAATAGAAGGAGTCTAGTTGTGAAGAATTAATTCATAGACCATATTGCTTGCCTTCTCAATGGTGGGGGAGAAGCAAATGGAAGGGAGAGAATTCCATACCCTTTTTTTTTTTAGATGGATGTTAAAATAAATAATTTTATTTAGGAAAAAATCATTTCATAAATGAGACTTTTCAGGGGCTGTATTTCCTGGTGCTTCCTGATATGAGTTAGTACTCACATTCATAAGGGGAGAGACAGTTATTATCCTAGTTAAATCAGGAACAAGACAAAGAAACTAGTGAGGTAATCATTATTTTCAAATTTATGAGCCAGTCCTTCAAAGTTTGTAGCTGCATGTCAATAACGGGGGGGAAGGCATAAATAAATTAATTGAACTGACAAGTTTGGGCTTGGGCTGGGGTGAGGAATGAGAGAAGAGCCGAGCCGTGCAGCAGAATCAGACATCTGGATTTGTCCCAAGAGTAGGGATGTGTACACAGGGTCACTTGATTTGGTAGACAGCACAGTATTTGTTCCCACACACACACACATCTGAGTCATTTCTTAGGCTTTCTAACACCCTTTCCTTCATTGACATTTAGCTGTAAACATATAACTAACTAGTATTCTAGTTGGTTAGTTTGAGGTCCAGTCTTCAGGCTAATTAGCCAAACATAACATTTTGTGTCACCTTTTATTAAATTCTGAACTTAACAAACACCTAATAAAATCAGTATTTTCACACACAAAGCAGGATAGAAAGAGGAATGGGAATGGAACTGCACATGAAACTGCAAATCTCGTTACATATTCTGACCTCTCTTCAAATATATAATAAATTCAACAGGTAACTTTCAATGCTGTGCTGTTTGTCTGTTTCCTACTCACTTTTCTGTTTTCTTCTGGCTTTTTTTTAATGCTTCTGTTAGGTTGTCTTCCCAGAGTCCTAGATCAGCACACTTGATTGCCACTTAATCTTGATTGGGATTGGCCTTTATCTTCTCTGAGGTGCTGCTAGTCTTTCCATCTCTTATGACCCTAGGGTTCTGAACATCTTAAAGGGGAACATAAATCAATACCTTCCCCCCCCACACACACACACACTCCACATAAGCTCAGCTGATGCCAATTTGTTTTACAGTGCTTCTGCTCCCCTTACCATCAATCCTCCCCCTACCTCCCTTACATATACATGCTGTATTTCCAAGTGAGGGGTTCTTATCTTGCTGTCCATAGACAGATTTTAGGGAGTCTGTGAAAATAGATGGGAAAATAATTATATCTTTATTTCAATATATTTGGTTTCCTTTGTAATCTTATGTATTTTATTTTATGCATTCAAAAACATCACTTGGAGAAAGGATTGAGATGGACAAAGATCAATGACATCAAGTCAAAAAGGTTAAGAATTCCTGGATTAGTGAGTGCTTCTTGGAGGAACAAGAGTTAAAAGCAAAAGAATACCCTCCACCCATCAATCATATATCATCAAAAATTACATTTGCCTATCCATCAGCCTTATTCCTAATATTGCTTTTTTCTTTTTTTTAATTCAAACTTTTTATTTTCAAAACACATGCAAGGAAAAATTTTCAACACTGACCCTTTGCAAAACCTTGTGTTCCAAATTTTCCCTCCTTCTTCCCCATCCCACCCACAGATGGCAAGTAATCCAATATATGTTAAACATGTTAAATCCAATATATGCATACATATTTATACAATTATCTTGCTGCACACACACACAAAAAACAAAACATCAGTTCAAAAAGGAAAAAAAAGAAAGAAAATAAAATGCAAGCAACAACAACAAAAAGAATGAAAATGTTATGTTGTGATCCACCCTCAGTTCCCATAGTCTTCTCTCTGGGTGTAGATGGCTCTTACCATCACAAGATTAATGGAACTTGCCTTAATCATCTCATTGTTGAAAAGAGCCATGTCCATCAGAAGTAATCATCGTATAATCTTGTTGTTGCTTTTCTTTTTTTTCTATATGCCTATCCCAATCTATCAATTTATTAAGAACCTATTACCTGTTAGGTACAGCATTAAGACCTGGGACTACAGAAACAAAATTAAACAATCTTTGCCCTCAAGAAATTTACATTTATTGAAGGTACTCAATGCTTATTCAAAAAGCTGGAAACATTTTAGAATGTTCTAAAATGATCTGACAATCAGTCCTTGTATCCCAGAAAACTCCCAGCTTCATTTGCTACAATATTAGCTCTGTACAAGGCCATCAGCTTAAGAAAATATTGTGAAGGAAATAAATGGTGGTGTATGCTTGTAATCCCTGATACTGCAGAAAGCTATAAAATTGGTGAATCACAAACTTTGTTGTTGCAATAGATGCAAAAGCCAATCAGTCCAGCACTAAATCCAGTACCAATCTGGTGAGCCCCTGGAAGGAGCAGGAAAGATAATCTACCCTTGGTTAGAAATGAAACAAGTCAAAATTTCTATGTTAACCATCATTTGGGCTGTAAATGACAATTTTGCTTGCTAAAATAGGGAGACTCAATCTGAAAACAAACAAAAAAGGTAAAGTTTCTATTGCTGTCTTAGGTCCCATCTCTATATATACAGTCCAACTTTCTATTTTATTAAAAGCCAGTTACCAAGCAATCCATGCGAAAGTGTTATGGTTCATCATAGTTTTCAGGGTTTCTTTCAATATTTAAGGTTTCTTGTACATTTAAGTAGAATATTAATAAGACCAACTTGGAAAATAATATGTCAGAAACTCAGCATAGACATAACCCCATACCAAAATAAGGTCAAAATGGGTATATGATTTGGGCATAAAGGATAATACCATAAACAAATTAAGAGAACAAGGAATAATTTACCTATCAGATCTTTGGAAAAGGGAAGAATTTATTACCAAAGAAGAACTAGAGAACATTATGAAAGGCAAAATGGACAACTGTGATTACATTAAATTAAAAAGTTTTGCATAAACAAAACCAACAGAAACAAGATTAAAAAGGAAGTACAAAGCTGGAAAAAAAATCTTTATTGCTAATATTTCTGATAAAGGTCTCATTTCTAAAATATATAAAGAACTCTGTCAAATTTATAGACATTTCCAAATTTATAAATGGTCAAAGGATAAGAATAGACAATTTTCAAGCAATGAAATTAAAGCCATCTACAATCATATTTTTAAAAAATGCTCTGAATCACTATTGATTATGAAAATGTAAATTAAAACAACTCTAAGGTACCATCTTATACCTCTCAGATTCGCTAAGATGATGAGAAAAGATAATGATAAATGTTGGAGGGGATGTGGGAAAACTGGGACACATACTTTGTTGATGGAGTTGTAAAATGATCCAGCCATTCTGGAGAGCAATTTGGAACTATGCTCAAAGGGCTATAAAACTATGCATACTCTGACTCAATAGTGTCATTATTGGGTCTGTATCCCAAGGAAATCATAAAGGAGGGAAAAGAACCTACATGTGCAAAAATGTTTGTAGCAGCTCTTTTTGTGGTAGCAAAGAATTAGAAAATGAGTAGATGCCAATCAATTGGGGAATGGTTGAATAAGTTGAGGTATATGAAGGTAATGGAATATTATTGTTCTATAAAAAATGATGAACAAGCTGATTTTAGACAGTTCTGGAAAGATTTACATGAGCTGATGCTGAGTGAAATAAGCAGAACCAGGAATACATTGTACCCAATAACAGCAAGAATATTCGATGGTCAACAATGAAAGACTTAATTCTTCTCAGAGGTTCAGTGATCCAAAGCAATCCCAATAGACTTTGGACAGAAAATGCCATTTGCATCCAGAAAAAGAACTAAGGAGACTGAATGTAAATCAACACATGCTATGTTCACTTTTTTTTTTATCTCTCTCATGATTTTGCCCTTTTGCTCTGATTTTTCTCTCCCACCATAGTCATAGAGTAATATGCATTAAAAACAAATAAATTTACTAGAAAAAAAAATCAAGACCTCCAATGGTAGAATGCCAGGCCAAAAATATTAATTCAATATGACATCCAATTCTAGCTTCTTTTCCTCACACTGAAGATATTTCATGGCAGAAGGACCCACTTTTTCCTCAATGGCACTATGTGAGCAGCCTCTGGCTCTCACCACACAGACCACATAAGTCTAGGTTAAGGAAAAACAAATTTAGAGGCTCCTACAGAATACCATGAAATAAATGTCTGTGACCTTTGTTGTAAGCTTAAAAAATGATAGGAAAGGAAGGTTGGCTGACTGCTTAGTTCTGCGTCCCTGACTGAATGATCTGGTAAAGTCCCTGTAAACAATGTATAGTGATACACTGCCCAGCAGTACACTAATCAATAGGGAGTTAAACAAACAAGCCAAGAAAAATAATACTCCTTTGAAAGGCTGCAAGACAAAATATGACATCAGCATTACAGTAAGTTCCAGACAAAACTGGGGATCTATGGTATATAATGATATTAATAATAACTGACAACTCTATAGCATTTTTAAGTTTTGCAAGACAGTTTACAGACAATATTTCATCTGAACTTCACAAACTCCCCTCAAAGACAGTTTTTGTCTCTTTTATAAATAATCAGACTTGCCTATGCTGAAATAGCTAGTAAAGGTAGGATATAAGTTTCAAACCCAGGTCTTTTCTGTCTCAGAATTCAGTTTCCTTTCCTGTGTTCTAAGAGGAATGGACATGTGTAGATAATTCTTTGCCTAGTTCTAGGCCAAGAAAGTTGGGAATGCCTATTTCCAGCTATATATCTCTGAGAGATTGCTACTGCATGATGACTTTTAATTGGCTGAGGAGCCAGAAGTACTAATGATTTAGGAGAGGTTCAGATGTAATACATACAAAGCATAACATTGATCTCTTGGTCTTACTGACAAGTGAGACAAGGAATATTGTAAACTGCTGGCTGTAGGAAGGGGAGCAAGCTGCATTCTCCAACCTGGACACTGTTTCTGTGAGAACGTGGTGCTCTTGCTATTTCTGTGCTTGCTCTTCTCTGAAATTAATTGAGCAACTACCTAGAGATGGAATCGACCAGGTTACATTTTGTGAAGAGCCAGAGAGAGGTTGCCCTGGCAACCAGAGGTGGTAGTTGTGGATGATGACAAAAATGCTCACAGGTAGTTGTGGAAAGTCTCTCAAGACAGAAATGGAAGAAAGGACTCCCAGAGCCAGTAGTCTTGAGAAAGCCCCTCTACTCCACAAGAAAGGACTCCCAGGGCCAGTAGTCTTGAGATAGCCCCTCTGCTCCACAAGAAAGGACTCCCAGGGCCAATAGTCTTGAGATAGCCGCTCTATTCCACAAAAAGGACTCCCAGGGCCAGTAGTCTTGAGATAGCCCCTTTGCTCCACAAGAAAGGACTCCCAGGACCAGTAGTCTTGAGATAGTCCCTCTACACCATATATTCTCTACACGTGTGCCTGACTACTTTTATATTTGATGTTTGAGCCCTCAGAGCTCCTCCTCAGGGACCTTGTGTATGTAAAATAAAGTATATCCCCAATTTGGGGAAATATCTTTTAAGTACTGTTCTTATTATGTTTTCTTAGTAAATTCCTTTTCTAAACTAATGAAGTTCAACTATTTCTAATTAATAATAGGAAGTATACTGGTAAGGTCTGAGGTGCTACAAGTCTCTATGGATTAACTGAGAAAAAGAAGTAATCAGCCATGTTTTGAGATTAACCAGTGAGTATGAGAGGAAATTTCTAAAATATTTATTTATTAAATTTATTTATTAAGCACTTACTGTGTGCCAAGCACTGTTCTATGTGCTAGAAATGCAAATACAATTGAAAAGAAAGATAATCTCCATCCTTAAGGAAGTAAAATTTTAATGGGGGATGACAACACATGAAAGGAAGCTGAAAAACCAGAGGAATTAGGGAAGAAGATATCCACGTAGAGGTACAGTGTAAAAGTTTGTAGTCAAAAGTGGAACCACGTTGGATGTGAGTACTTGGGCCTAGACACCTCAAAATAAGATTAAGGACAGGAACTCACCAATCAGAGGAAGAAGATACAAAGGCTTGACAAGACACCTGGAATGGAGATGTAAAAATGTAGCAAGTCAGGAGCAAAGCAGGGTTAGAGTTGGGGAATTGGGGAGATGCTTTTGGGGGGCGTTTGGGGGGTTATATGTATTAGTATTATTATTATTATTACCTCAGTTTGTAGACCAGAAAAATCAGAATTAGACAAAGTAAATTTCCTGAGGTCATATAGCTATCAAATGTTAGGAAGTGGGACTGAAGGTAAGCCTCTTTGACAATAGGCCTGGAACTCTTCCCATTATTTTTTCCCCATGTTTCTCTTGGAAAAATTTGTCAGATTCTTACCTTCTAGTGAGAAATCAAGCTGGTGCTTTTGATTAAAAGCAATCATTCAGAACAAGATCCAAGAGATTCAACTAGAAACCATACTAGGCTAAGCCAACATTCAGTGAAAAAAATCCAACAATCCAACAAGTGTGGCAGAGTTGGAAAGCTGAATGTGATGGAGCCATGGAAAAATGAATCCTGGACACTACTGGGATCACAGAGCAGCAGGTAATAGCCCATGTGTTTTTATAATGCCTTCTCACTCAGACTCATAGTAACTTATTCTCCTGGGTTCAGACTGAAAAGGGTATCTGTCAATCATTTTACCACCGGGAAGGAATAGAATCATAGGGATAGTCACTCCTGTTGAGCTAGAATTGAGTCTAAATAAACAGATGGGTGATAGATAAAGATATAGATATATACAACTCTCCCTCCCTCTCCCAGTCTCTCTCTCTCCCAGTTTCTCTCCCAGGCGCTCTCTCTCTCTCTCTCTCTCTCTCTCTCTCTCTCTCTCTTCTGTGTGTGTGTGTGTGTGTGTGTGTGTGTGTGTAAACCCTCAACTCCATTTAATTGAGATCAGTAAACTGAAAGAGTAATTTCAAGGATCAGATACAAATGAGCTCTGAGGATTGTTTATCCTATGAGTAAGTGAGGAGATGATGCTGTAGCAAGCCATTTACCAGGGACAGAAGATCCATGTAAGGCCCTAGACCTAGATAATGCACCTAGGATGAGGTGGTAGGGTGGATAAAATAGGTAAGATCTAGTTCAGTCGACATAGCATTTATTCAGCTTGCACACTGACTCACCCTGGAGGTGCTTCAAGTAGCCAGGACATTAGTTAGGGGTATGCTGCAGTTCTACTGAGAGACTGCCATATTTTAGACTGTGATCACAAAAGCAGGACTGGAGGTACAAACATGCCTGGATGAGGAGCAGGATGATATCTACTTGCATGCAGGTTAATTCACTAAGGATATGCATAACTAACCCTTTTAAAACTTGACTATTTAATGCCTTTTCCTCTGAATTCATGTCAGTTGGCGTGTTTTGTCAAGGAGATGGTTGTTAGAAGCTTAAACTTAGGAATTTACATAGATCATGACTTTCAAATAGAACTCTGAGGTATAACTGAAAGTGGTATTACTGTGGGATTATACAAAAAAAGAATAACAGATATTACCTCAGTCCTTTCTATCCATATTTACTGGCTTAGAGAATTGAAATAGGAGTTGTGGACACAAATAAATCAAAGTGAGCACGGGGGAGAACAATTAGAAAAATAAGAAATTAAGGTATTTTATATTATTGTTGTATGGAATAATCTTTTTATCTTCAGATCTTACTTATGCTTTGATCCACTTGAAAATCCTTATGGAACTTAGGTTCATATCATTAAGCATAAGGCATGAAATTCAAACTTATCTGTGAAATTCGAACATAGTAAGATTATACCTTGTCACTTAAAGCATAAAGGTACTTAGAGGCAACAGATGCATGGAACAAGAGAAGAACACAATTTTATGCCTGTAGAAACAAAGCTAGCCCAGAGGCAGAGCCAAGGTGGTGAAGTAGAGGAGGTACTACAACCCAGATCTCCCAATATTACCCTCCAAACCACTTTAAAGTAACACCTCAAATCAAATTCTGGAGCAACCCAGTCAATAGAAGACTACCCTGAAACATTTGTCCAGACCAAAGCATCTTAGGAGGTTATAAACTGGGGCTGAAGCCGGCTTGGAGCACATGCAGCTGCAACACTAGTGGTGGGCCTTGGGGGCAGAGGTGACCCCAAAAACAATAGCTTTAGGAATTTTGGTACAGAGACAGTGAGGGAATTGAAAAACTGGTAGAGATGACAAGGGATCCTTCTGCTAGCGTTAGGACAGGACCAGGTGCTCTTTGACAACTCCATTGCCCACACACACTTCAGGGTCAGAGGTCCAGGGTGGAAAGGAACAGTATCACATGTGGTCACCAAGGAGCAGAGGCACTGAAGAGTAGTAGCACTTGCAGCTGCAATGGATCAGGGACTCTTCCTGGTTAAGGAGCAGTGAGCAGACTAGGAGGGTAGTGACTACACCTCTGCCCAGAGCTTTGAAAACAGTGAAAATTTACAGCCCCCCAGAACTGTGTAAACCTAAAACCTAAAAACCTAAAAAGCCTAAAGCTTGTCCCACAAACTTGGAAGAAACAGAGGTGAAAGCAGCTATTTAAAAAAACCTCAACCAGAGTTCAAATCTGACCTCAGATCCTTAACACTTCCTGGCTGTGTGACCCTGGGCAAGTCACTTAACCCCAATTGCCTCAGCAAAAAAAAAAACAAACAAACAAAAAAAAAAACCTCAAGGAAAAATACAGATTGGATACAAACCCAAAAAGAATTTCTGGAAGAGCTGAAGAAAGAACCTAAAAACTAAAAAGCCAGCTAAGACTGGTAAAGAGAAAATGGAGAAAAGAAATTAGAATGATGCAAGAAAATTATGAAAAGAGAATTAATAGCTTGGTAGATGCACAAAAAAATTCTGAAGAAAATAATATCTTGAAAAACAGAATTGGCAAATTGGGAAAAGAAGGACAACCCTCACTGAAGAAAAGAACTTCTTGGTAAAAGAGATATAAAACCTCATTGATGGAAATAATTCCTTAAGAAACAGAATTAGGCAAATAGAAAAAGAGGTACAAAAGCTCACTGGAAAAAAAATGATTCCTTAAAAATTAGAATTGAGCAAATGGAACATAAAAACTCGGTGAGAAATCACCAAATAATGAAACAGGCTAAAGATAGCCAAAACCATGCAATGGAAGAAGGTTGTCTTCAATGCAATCTCACTTCCTTTTTTAAGACCTTTTTTTGCTGTTGTTGTTTATACGTGTTTTATTTTTACGTTAAATATTTTATTTATTTTAAGCAGCCAAAATCTACTTTCTCACCTTCCTACCTCAATCCCTTTTCCTGAGACTGAGCATACAAGAAAAACAAAGTCCATTACAAATATGTATAGCCAATCAAAACAAATTTGGGCTCAAGTATTATGGGAGATTCAATTCATAAATGAAGCAAATCTTTCATAACCTAGCCCTCACCATCACCTTTCTGCTTTCTTCACACTTTTTACCGTTCCCCATACTCTTCTATCCAGTAACACGAGCCTTACAAACAAGACAGACCATCTCTAGATTTCAGGCATTTTTCTCTGACTATTTCCCATGCCTGAAATACTCTCATCTCATTTCTACCTACGTATATCCTTGGCTTTCTTTAAGCCCCAATTAAAACTCAATTTTCTACAGGAAGCTTTACCAACCCTTTTTCATCCCTTTCCTTTCTTAATTATTTCCTATTAATCCCATATATAGGTTGTTTATACACATTTGTTTGCTTGTGTTCTTCTAGTTTGTTAGCTCTTTGAGGGCAGGACTTCTTTTTTTATCCCCAGAGCTTAGTAAAGCACCTAGCACCTAATAGACTCTTGATAAATATTTATTGACTGACTTTTTGACAGAGAGAAGCCAGAAAGTTCTGTCCAAAAGAATAGTTTAAATCTTAGGCTGGGGCTTCTGGTGGTTTTAGTTGTCTATATGACTTTGCCTGCTTCTCATTGTATAAAGTTATCTTATGTTATATGGCCCTAGGCCAAGGGTTGGCAAACTTTTCTGTAAAGGAGCAGATAGTAAATATTTTAAATTTTTTATGTCAAGAGGCAAAATTAATAATAGTATACAGGTACTTAAATAACAAGAGAGAAAACAAATTTCCACAAATTTTTATTGATGAAATTTAAAAAAATAATAATTGATAATACATGATGCATATTATTATATAATTATATAGTAGTGTTCTATGAACTACTAATATATCTATTATATATTATACATAATGCCAATATATTGTGTATAAACTAATACATTATTTTATATTATTATTATAATAATTATGTAACAGGTCTATTAATAAGAAGAATGGAATTTGTTTATTTGGTATTCAAAGTTTCCTATCATCAAAATCAATTGAAAATCTTCATCTGATAATGCTGAGTACAGCTTTAGCCTTGGACACTTAATACTCTGTGACCCTGAGCAAATCATTTAACCTCAGTTTTCTCATTTGTAAAATGAGCTGGAGAAGGAAATAGCAAGACACACCAGTATCTTTGCCAACAAAACCCCAGATGGTTCACAGAGAGTCAGACATGATTGAAAGATGGAACAACAACTTAGGTATTTTATCTTTGAAAATGTCTTTTCACACAAATAAGTTCTGCCAAATACTGATATCATTCTACAAGCCTGTGGTTTTAACAAAGAATATTTATCACTTGGATGGCCTTTACAGAATTCTTTAGATTCTTCTCTTAATATCTATTTACGTAATTACAATGCACATTAATCATTTCCAGTTGAAGGTTAGATAGAACTCCTCAATTGCTATATAAGTGCTAGCTATTATTATTATTATGTACTGATGATTTTTTAAAAATGTATCTATATAGTAGAATGAGTGTTACTGAAAATGCTATCAAGTTATAACAGTCACTATTTGTGATACACTTAGCAGCATTGTAAAGAAATGAGAGCACCACAAACTTTTTTTTTTTACTAAAGCTTTTTATTTGCAAAACATATGTCATGGTGACATACATTACCCATGTAATTCTTCAACATTAATCCTTACATAGATTTCTGTTACAAATTTTCCCCTCCTACTCCCCACCCCTCCCCTAGAGGTCAGGATATCCACTACATGTTAATTATGTTAAAATACTTGACAAAGCGAATATATGTATACATATTTCCAAACTTATCATTGTTGTGTAAGAAAAATCGAATCTACATGAAAGACATCAGATAAAGGAAACACAATACAAGCAAACTTCAATCAAGAGTATGGGAATGTTATGTTGTGGTCCACATTTCACATCCCTCTCTCTGGGTGTATATGGTTTTCTTCACTGAACAATTGGAAGTGGTTTGAAACATCTCATTGTTGAAGAGAGCCGTGTCCATCAGAATTGATCATCATATAGTATTGTTGTTGCTGTGTATAATGATCTCCTGGTTCTGCTCATTTCACTCAGCATCAGTTCATGCAAGTCTCTCCAGGCCTCTCTGAAATCATCCTGCTGGTCGTTTCTTACAGAGCAATAATATTCCATAACATTCATATACCATAATTTATTCAGCCACTCTCCAATTGAAGGGCATCTATTCAATTTCCAGTTTCTAGCCACTACAAAAAGGGCTGCCACAAACATTTTTGCACATGTGGGTCCCTTTCCCTCCTCTAAGATCTCTTTGGGATATAAGCCCAGTAGAAACACTGCTGGGTCAAAGGGTATGCACAGTTTGATAACTTTTTGAGCATAGTTCCAGATTGTTCTCCAGAATGGCTGGATCCATTCACAGTTCCACCAACAATGTATTAGTGTCCCAGTTTTCCCACATCCCCTCCAACATTCATCGTTATCTTTTCCTGTCATTTTAGCCAATCTGATGGAAGCACCACAAACTTTTAAAAATTACTCAGTTGTGCATTGTAATGGGAAAACAGCCATAGTAAAGTATGACTGTGTTCTAATAAAACTTTATATATATGTTACATATTTTTAGTATTTTTAAATACTTTTAATATTTTTTAATTCTTTTTAAAAATTTTTTTTAAAATTCTAATATTTTTTAGCCATTTAAAAAAATGTTAAAAAAAAAAACTATTCTTAGCTTTCAAAATACAAAAAGAAGTGGTCAACAGGAGATATAGTTTGCAGACTCCTTTACCTTAAGGTTTGCAGAGAATTAAAAGAGCTAGAATTCTCTTCTGCAGGGGAAGAGACTTTCTAATAGCCACTTCCCAGCAGATAGCTGCAGAAAGCTGTGAAGCAGCAATTTGGGACCCTAGGCGAGGTACAGAGAAAAACGATACTCAAGTCATAATACCTAGTGTAGAACTGAGTGGTGTCTAGTAGAGATGACACAATGCCCAAAGAAGAGCCATAGAGAGGAGTGCAATGATATATATCATCAGTGAGAAAATCTGCAGTTTGCTTTAGTCACCTGTGGTCAGACATATTCTTAAATGTTTGTTCTCCAGATGTGTTTCCTGATCTTCCCTACTGGTAGTTTCATAAACTATGGGAAGGGGCAACTAGGTGGCGCAGTGGCACCGGCCCTGAAGTCAGGAGGACCTGAGTTCAAATTTGATCTCAAACATCAAACATTCCTTAGCTGTGTGGCCCTAGGCAAGTCACTTAACCTCAATTGCCTCAGCAAAAAGCAAAAAATTTAAAAAATAAGCTATGGGAGATGAACTACGTGTGCACTTGGGATGATCTCTTCTAGTCCCCTAATTTGCTATTCTGTTTGATTAGAAGTGATTTGCTTTGAACTAATGTGTTTGGCTTAGGAAAAGTAATAAATTATCAGAAGGGGCTTATGAATTATAGTTTTACTGAATACTGTTCCTCAAAGTTCCTCTAAACTTGGGGGAGAGGAGATTTTTGAAGGGAAGATCAAATTTCTTTGGGAAATTACCACATAATCCCTATTTTCAAAGAGTTTAGAGTCTAACAGAATGGAAAAGATATATGTGCAATTAGTTATGATACAAGGAGGGATATGTGCAGTGTGAGGAAAGAGCACAGGCAAAATGGTATGAAAAATTTGAAAAATCACTTTTAGCTGGGACAATCAGCAATAGTTTGATGGAAGTGATGATGTCAGATTTTGAGCTAAAGGAACAGAGACATTTCAATAAGGGAACAATGGAATTGTTTTTAAAGGATATCCACTTGTAGCCACCATGAAGAGCCAATCAGGAAAGACGTACATCATCTCATCCTTGCTGGTAGGAATGCTGAATAAAACACCCTTTTCATTCTATTCTCTTTCTTTTACTTTTATTTTCTCCTTCCCTTCATTTTCTGTATTTAATCTATTATCAGGTTCTATAACATTTTCCTTTGACTCCAGTCTTAAAGCTACCACCCAAGTTGAAACAAGATCTCTAGTGGTTTGCCATTGAGGTCTAGAATCAATTAACTATGATTTGAATAAATAGACTTATTAAATTTGTAGATGACAAAACTTTGGGAAGGAGGAAATATTTGATAGATAGTTTCATCTTAAATTATCTTGACAGTTTGAAAATTTAAGCCTAAATTATTATCTCCAGTATATTCTGATTTTTTTCTTTGTTTCTGTCTCTGTCTGTTTCTTAGACCCAAGGTACTATATTTGCCCCTATAAATTCTAAGGGATAACTCTTAAAGGTTGAAATATCTCTTTCCTACCTCTTCCCTTTCATCTCAGCTTCTACTGGCTTAGGTTCAAAAGATCACTTGCTCCTTGGGACATCAGTGATCTGCTTGAAAAAACCCAGTCTGGATTCTGACTCCTGGATTCCGTGGCTCACACTCTTGATTTTTCAAAACTCCAATGGTCGGAATTTCCACTCCTTTTAATTCAGATGGAAAAGAACAAACACAGAAGTGAAGAAATAGGCCCACTTCTAAGGGACATGTGGAATTCAGAGTCTAGTCTACAAGAACTTTCATGGGACACTGAGCAAAGGAGTCACCCAGTGAATGAAAGAGAGGCAGCTGAAGCTGATTTAGGCCTTTTTGAAGAATCCGCCAGTTCTGGCCACACAGCCAGCTATTTAGAAAAGGCTCCTCCCACCCATAAGTTTAACAAACTGGAGCCAGTTACAGAATATCTACACACGCTCCACCATTTTTCCAAGATACATCTCTATTACATCACTAAGACTCCCATGTCATGTCACCTCTATGTGGGAAAGTTGTATCAGCTCAAGAAGATTAAGGAGGGAGCCCAGAGAGGGTACTGTGGGGACTGAGTGTGGATCACAACATAGTATTTTCACCTTTTTTATTGTTGGTTGCTTGCATTTTCTTTCTTATCTTATCCCTTTCTGATTTTTCTTGTGCTACGTAATTGTGAAAATATGTATAGAAGAATTGCACATGTTTAACATACATTGGATTACTTGCCATCTAGGGGAGGAGGTGGAGGGAAGGGAAGGAAAAAAATTGGAACACAAAGTTTTTCAAAGGCGTGGAAAATCATCCATTCATATTTTTGAAAGATACGCAGCTTTAAAAAAAATTATGGAGTGAGCATATAACAGACCCTAGTTATAGAATTTAGATAAAATTTAATAGGGATAAATGCCAAGTCCCATACTTAATTTTAAACAGTGATACAAGTACAAAATGGAATTCACTTCTTACTCTTCTTTGCCTTTCTGAATCTTTCTCTTCCTTCAAGAATCAACTCGGATGCCACTTTCTATATCAGGGATGGGGAAGTCTGGCCCGTGGGCCATATAAGGCCCATGGAATCATTTGATCTGGCCCTGCCAAGGCAACTGCAGGCGATGATGAGCTGAAAGCTAGGTACAACAACCTCACACTGCTTGAGTTTTTAAGTTGATAATTGTATATGGCTGGTGAACAATGCTATAAACATCCACATGGCCCTTGACATAAAAGAGGTTCTCCATCCCTGTTTCTACATAAAGCCTTCTGGAGCCTCCCCCATGCTCTAGTTGAAAATATTCTCTCTTCAAAATTCCCAGAACTCTTTGTGTGGCTTTCTCATGGCCTTCCATTACTCCCTATCTTATTGTGTGTATGTGTGTGTGTGTGTGTGTGTGAGAGTTCCAGAATATAAACTCATTGAGGACAGGAACAGGGTTTTATTTTATCTTCATATTCTCAGCACCTATAGGTGGGGATGGAGGGAGTGGTCTCATGTGTCTCCATAGGTCTTTCCCAATGTGGGCTCACAGGAAGTTACAAATACATATCTCTATTTTCCTCCACCCACACATTTTCCAAGGGAGATTCAGAAGTAGGAATTGATGCCCCAAACTGGCCACTCTCCTCTCCTCAGAGAAAGAGTACCAAGTTAGAATCACAGCTCTCTGTGCCCCCTAAATACTGTTAGTCGGGAAAATAACTTTTTGAGGTTCAAGCTGTGGTCCTGATTGCCATCCCTTGATAAAAGAGTACCCAAGCCATATATCCAAAACTTGACTCTCTTCTCAATCGCCAGTTCCACAAAGAGCTAACTAGTTAATTCATCTGGGCAAAATGATTGCAAACAGAAATCAGAAAAGCTGTATAAATGACAATATATATCAGACAATGCATAGAATGAGTGAGGTACTCTCTTGCTGGGAGAGGGGAGAAAGAAAGAGACAGCAAGAGAGAATGGAACCCAGATCTCTTACCCAAGGAAAATTCTCAGAGTGTCTGGACTAGTAAGTTAGAGATAGGGACATGATGGAGTTACACTCTCCTACATGTTGGCTTCTTCCCATAGTCCATCTCTTCTTTCAGGGACTAGAAGAGAATTTGGCAACCTATCTTCTCTCTTGAAGCTGGAAGCCAGAAAACTAAAAATTCTCTTTTCCTAAGATCTCAACAATTGCCTCTCACACTGGTGCAGAGGAGTGAGTAATTAATCTCCACCAAGGAAGAGAGATATATATAAATGGACTTTCAGTCAAGGGTTCCGTAATACAGTGCTTTATATATCCAGTACATAGGTTCTAGATAAATGTTGGATGGTTGAAGTCTGGTATTATAGCCATGTAAGAGTCTTAATATAAATTAACAAATTGCTATGGTTTCCCCCAAAATTTATATTATGGTGTGATAATTGAAATGTAATGTGCAAAAATAAAGTGATATTTTCTACATTCTACATCTACGTCTGTCCCATGGGCCATATAAGGCCCATGGAATCATTTAATCTGGCCCTGCCAAGGCAACTGCAGGCGATGATGAGCTGAAAGTTGGATTCCTGAACTTTCCAGAAAAAATCCATATTGTCTAGGGAAACCCTCTTCCTTTATGCAGGAAGCTGGCTTCCCAAACTCCCACCATTTGTTCATCTTCTCTTCTTGGCTTGGGATGATCCTACTGCCTCTTCATGGCTGAGACCAAGAATTTATGCTTCCAGAACTCTGGAACTTCGGAGGCCTTGACTTTCCTTTCTCATTTTGTGGCTGAGAGCAGGGGCAATATACTCCCACTCCAAGGCTGCCATTGTATAATCCATAAAGAGGGAAGAAATCTATGGATGAAAAAGCTCCCTCTTTCCTATCCCACCCAGGGTCTGCTCTGAGGTCAGCTCTCATAAGATCTCTCTTAAAAAGACTATGAAAGAGGTACAGCATATGGATGCACTTAGAGAGTAACTCAAGCAACAGTTTGCTAGTAAATGTCTAGCAGTTGACTCTTGGGGAAGATGTGCACCATGCATAACTTATAATAAATTTCTTGTTTTCTCAGGGAGAGGGGAAGAAAAGGAGAGAGAGGATTTGGAATTCAATAACTTAAAAATAAAACCAACCTAGATGTTAAAAAATTGTTTTTACATGTAATTGGAAAAAAATTTATTTTGGGGGCAGCTAGGTGGTGCAGTGGATAGAGCACCAGCCCTGAAGTCAGAAGGACCTGAGTTCAAATCTGGTCTCAGACACTTAACATTCCCTAGCTGTGTGACTCTGGGCAAGTCACTTAACCCCAATTGCCTCAGGAAAAAAAAAATTATTTTTAAAGAGAAAATGCACATACAATACATTTTAAAATTTAATCTGAATCATTAACACTTTGTCTATCACTTTCTTAATCAACAAAGCAATGGGCTTTCCTTATTTAGGGTCAGTTCACATACTTTTTTTTTTTTTTTTCAATAAAAGGCAATTGGGATTGACTTGACCAGAATCATACAGTCAGTAAGTGTCAAGTATTTGAGGCCAGATTTAAGTCCTCCTGATTCCAGAGTCTGTGCTCTATTCACTGTACTATCAACCTCTCTCTCTCTCTCTCTCTCTCTCTCTCTCTCTCTCTCTCTCTCTC
>JAJPUD010003322.1:52069-67469 GCA_023553655.1 Myrmecobius fasciatus | reverse complement strand
CTCTCTCTCTCTCTCTCTCTCTCTCTCTCTCTCTCTCTCTCTCTCTCTCTTTCTTTGTTTGCTGAGACAATTGGGGTTAAGTGACTTGCCCAGGGTCACAGAGCTAGGAAATGTTAAGTGTCTGAGACCACATTTGAACTCAGGTCCTCCTGACTTCAGGTAAGCTGTCTCTTTGTACATACCCTTAACACCTGACAGAAGTGCTAAAGTTTCTAGGGCACTGGGCACTCAGTTGAATACAGTTTTTTGTAAACTTTTGGAAAGATGGGGTATCATATCACTAATAAGGGAATATCATTCATAATTTTACCCACCAGGTGGCACACTACTCCAGCTACCAGTTGAGTAATGTCCTAAATGACAGTCTTGACATAAATATAAATAGATTCCTTTGGGGTAGGTGCCAAGGACCCAATACCACAAAGTAGCTGTACAGTTTAGAAGAGATAGGCAAAGGAAAACCCTGCTGACTGGATCCTGAATGAACATAAGGTTTTTTTGTTTTGTTTTATTTTGGTTTTTTTTGTTTTTTTTTTTTTGCAATTCTATATACATTTCCATATTTATCATCCTGCACAAGAAAAATCAGATAAAAAAAATGAGAAAGAATAAAAAAGCAAGTAAACAACAACAAAAAGGTGAAAATATTGTGTCGTGATCCATATTCAGTCCCATAGCCTTCTCCCTGGATGCAGGTGACACTCTCCATCACAAATCTGTTGGAACTGGCCTGAATCACCTCATTATTGAAAAGAGCCAAGTCCATCAGACTTAATCATTACATAATCTTGTTGTTGCTGTGTACAATGTTCTCTTGGTTCTACTCCCTTCACTTAGCATTAATTCATGTAAGTCTCTCCAGGCCTCTCTGAAATTGTCCTGCTGGTCATTTCTTGTAGAACAATAATATTCCATGACATTTATATACCATAACTTATTCAGCCATTTTCCACTAAAGGGCATACACTCAATTTCCAGTTCCTTGCCACTACAAAAAGGGCTGCCACAAACATTTTTACACATGTAAGTCCTTTTCCTGAGCATGTTATGATAATAAATATGGTTCAGAATTGTTAAAATGTGGAAATCTCTATGATTTATCCTTACTCCTCCTTCTCTTAAGAAATTTTCTGCTCTCTGAAGATCTTCTATGCTAATAGCTCACAGATACTCATCTTATCTGTAAGCAAATAGTCTATTAAATATCTTCTTTTTTTTTGAGCTGAATTCCTATAGCAACACTGATCCACACTGGTTTTTATTTTTGTTTGTACACTTTATCACCTTGGAGAATTACTTGGATTGCTGAGAGGTTAAGTGAATTTCCCAGCAAGAATCAGAGGTCAGAACTGAATCTTCCTGATTCCAATGCCAGGTCTTGTTGAATGCTTCACTGCAAACCAGGAGAATGAGCTTACTCAGAAGGTGGTACAGGTTTTGGGATAGAAAATAGGAAATCTTTTGTACTACCCAAATACCCCATCCACTGGACACAGTTCTGGAAAGCTAATGCTAATACCCTAGCACTCTGCTGACCCACTTAGCCCTAATGGTTTCAGGCTTGAAACTCAGACTCAGCACTTTTCTCTTTTTTCTCATTGTCATTTCCTCCTATCCATCTCCAGCATTTTACCTAAGATAAGTGAAAGGATAACTAACCAGAGATGAGCAGGTGAGCCTGGAGTAGGATGAGCCAGTCCCATGAAGCTCTTGTAAATCCTTTGGCCAGGAGGAACAAAAGGGAAGTTACTTTATAGCAGCAAAGTGCTAAATAGTTTTGCTTCATTTGGGAGAAAAAGTTTTGAATGTGAGCTTAAGATGATACTCATTCTTGTTTTTCCTGGTTTCACTCTCTCCAAAGTCACTAAGGAATCCTCCTTGAACCAGCCCTCAAGGAGCTTATGTTCTACTAGAGGAAACAATACATACATAGATAAGAAAATATGAAATACAAAGTAAGGATGAGGGGGGGAAGGGAGAGGAAGAGAACTAGCTACTGGAGGAATCCAGAGAGTCCTCTTGTTGGAAGTGGCACTCCAAGTGACTAAGAATATTTTTGAGGTTCAAGTTTCTTTTAGAGATAAAGAGGTGCATGTCTGAATGTAATGAAATAAATAGTAGAAATTCCTTTACACCTACCAATCACCATATTGCTTTTAAAATAGAATTCCACATATCCTGGTAATTATAAAACCCTTACATTTCAATCTCAACAGACATTAAAACCCAAGTGTTGAAATAAATTAAACTTAGCAGCAAACATTTATCATAGTGTTAAACCATAATTTTAAAAAATAATGAATGACATTCAATAATATTGCCAGCAAAATAAAATAATTATTTTTAAAATATTTTTTATTGTTGGGAATAGAGGTATAGGGAATACCTATAATTCCAACTTGGGCTGGGGCAGATGCATCTTTGAGCTCAGGAGTCTTAGGGAGTAGAAGGATCATCAGGTTGCCTAAGAAGGGACAAATCTTCCCAGCTTGAAACAGGAGCATAGCTTCTGTGATGATCCATAGTGGGCTTGAGCCCATGAATATCTCTATACATCCAGCCTGGATGAGATACAGAGAGACCCAATGTTTTTATAAATTTATTATATGAGAGAAACAGACAGACAAACAGACAGAGAAAGACAGAGACAGAGAGACAGAGTTATTTGAATGCAGATGGGTAGTACAATGGATAGAGCACTAGCTTGGAATCAGGAAGATGTGAGTTCAGATTTGATCTAACACCTTAAATGTGTGATCCTATTTGCCTCAGTTTCCCCATCTGCAAAATGAACTGGAGAAGGAAATGACAAACATTTTAGTATCTTTGCTAAGAAAACCCCAAATGGAATCATGAAGAATCAGATGCAGAGAAGCAAAATCTCATCCTTTTAAAAAGTCTGTTTTGTAATCATAGGCAAGCATGGTATACAGGCCAACTATGTCCTCTCCAATATTTCTGTAGAATCTCCTATCAGATTGGGTCCCCAGAAGCTGCTTGACTGTTTATCTCCTGAAGATTCCACAGGTAACCTGAAGAGAAGGGTTAGGTAGGATTTCTGGTACTCTTGTCACTGACTCCAATCTAGTGTATTCCTCATTGATTTCCAGTCAGACTTAACTAGCTTTTAGAAATGGGTATTCACTGAGATATTATGGGAAAATAGTTTATACAAAAACATCACTTCCTCAGAAGTCTAGGATACACTGTTCCATAAGTACAAACAAAATCAAAGAGACAGTAGGCTCAGAGATTAATATACAACAAAGAGATCTCTGATCACTAGAAGGCTTATTCCTTTGTGGAGTTCTCCTAAAATTCTCCTTGTAGAATCCTGAAGCTGCCTTTCTTCACTATTTGTGTTCTACTGCAAATGCAGACACTATCATTAACCACAGCTGATGGGAAAATCCTCCAAATATTCCAAGTTCTAAAGGTTAAAGGAAAAGGGATGGACAGAGAAATGATTCCCTATTAAGTGATCCCTTCTACCACCACACTGGTTTGCTATTAAAATGCCAAATTTTGAACCAGCTTTTATTTTATATAGGTCCTAAGGGATGTAACTGGTTCCTTACACATTCCCTGTATGATATAATCTTCTTTCATTCAGTCTGTACCTAGTTTATACCTTTGATTGATTAATTCTATATCTCAATCGAATAAGCCTTCTCATCTGATGAAAGAATCAGGAAGAAGAGCATTTTGTCAGTTATATTAACTGGATTGAGGAGTATGGGACATTATCTTCCATTTTATAATATACATGATATACATAATTTATAAATACAGATAGATATTAGGAATTCATGTTAAAATATTTAAGGATAGAATGTGAATCCCCCAAATTGTAGAGGTCAAGGTTCTATTGAACTTGCGGGCCAGCTGCCATTTATCAGACACCACTTACAGACTTGAGAGAGGATTTGTAGGAAGAGGGGAAGTGGGCTGCTCATAGGTCTTGGGGGCACTTCACCTGAGGGTCAAATACTCTACTGCACATTCTTAGCAAGCTGGCAAAAAATGCAAGTGTGAGTGAATAAAGCCAGGCAACATTTCTACTGGCCCCTCCAGTCCCCACCATTTGCACCATCAGTAAGGGAAGAGATGAAAGGAGTTGAGTGTTTTGCCCCCTCTCAGGAAGAGGGACTACCAGCTCTGGAAGCAGGGGAAGCTTGTTCCTGAAATCTCCAGGAGCTGCTCTGGGCCTCCTGTGGTCAGGACTAGGTCCCCCTGTAGCATGGCCAGTGACTACTCTGCATCCTGTTCTGAGCCATCTCTCTCTGTCCCTGCCCTCCTGCCTCTGCAGACAGGAATGCTGGTCCTAGAAGCTGCTGTGTGGGCTGGCAGCTCTTGTCCTGGCTGCCAAGGCTTTCTCTCCCTGTACCCAGATTACAGCCAGGGAGCTTTTCCTGGGCTGTGTGCTGTAGAATCATAGTCCCTATTTGTTTGCAACTGGTCCCCACAGTGATTAGTCACTAGGCTTCCCCTATATGCAGCCGAGATTGGACATCTACCTGTAAGGTGAGGAAGAAAGTTCAGTTCAGATTTCAAGGGCAAACAAAAGGAAGCAGAGAATGTCTAATCTGGTACCCCCGTGCACCGGTCCCACAGGCTCTCCGATCTCATCACTTCTTGTTCTCTCCCCCAGCTTAACCCCTCTCATGAGTAAGCATGGGCGTGGGAGCTCTACTGCTTCCCACAAGAGTGGGGCAATTTTTAGATGAGCCATGGCAGTCCCCTTCCTGTGACAGCCTCCACCGCCTGCAGCTTCCATCGTCCCAAATCCTAGGAGAAACGGTAATTGGAGAACAGATAAGGGATCTTGCCAAAGATATCCTGGTACGGGTACCCTGATGGAGGCACTCTGACATGGGTACCATCATGCTATTTGTGCCTTTACTTAAAGCCCTGATGACAGCACAAGGTCAACGTGGCTCTTTCTCTAAGATGATATTAAGACATAAATAAAGATCTATTCTTTTGGGTTTAGTCGTTCAACCAACTCTGAATCCACTTAATTACACCATTGTCTCGCCCACATCTTTCCATAAGGATAGCATGAGAGAATCTAGGAAATGATTTGCTAAAATCTATTTAAGCTATTTCTACAGCATTTCTTTTAATCAGTCTAGAATTTCTATCCAAAAAAAAAAAAAAAGGACAGGAGGATTTAATCAAAAGAGAAAAATAGGGAAACTATATGTCAACCATATTAATCACTAGTGTTTTAGACCATTTAAAATAACTAGATAGAATAAGGTTGGAATATTGCTGTGTAGAAAATGATGAGCTGGTGGACTTAGAAAAATAGGGAAAAACTTGGACTTAGGAAGAAAAATGCTACCCATATTCAGAAAAACAGAGGACAAGAAGAAATAAGCATATATGTATGTGTGTATGTGTATGATTATAGATATTTATGCACATGTTTGTATATATAGCTATATACATATTTTATGTTTAATTGTAGCCTTCTTGGGATGGAGAGGAAAAAATAAAGTAAAAAGTATATAGCACAGAACAAAAGGAAACCTACACAGAAGCAAAGATGTACATCTCTAAATACAACATTTAGCATTCGTTATATAGGCTTTGTTGAAATGGAAATGTATTGCTTTATAATTTGAATCCTCTCTTATGTTCTGTGCAGATGGCAGTATTTTTTTCCTTTTCTTATTTTGTATTTAAGTTTAAAATAAAAAAAATTTAAGAGTATATGAAGTTAGTCTGTCATGACCAGAGTTATTATCATGATAGGGCAGATTGGGGTTACACCAGGTAATTCTGGACTTAAAGGATACTAAATTGGTCCTGCAAGTATAGGGTATAGTACAGGATCGTGCCTGAGAGGATGAAATTGGAGGCAGAAGGCAGGAGAAGGAAAACCCTGATTTATCTACCAAACCCTGCATGGGAGGGCATGTGGAGTATTCAGAGAGTACTAAGATTTCTGGTGTCAGTGTTTGCTGAACCCTTATCAGGGCTGCTCCTCTACCTTTGGTATCCACTTGTCACCCAACTCTCACTTGTGACTCCAAGAAGTTTTGTGTACACGGGGGTCATACCTTGGTAAAAGTTAAACCTTCTCAGCAAATGGTTAAACCAGGCTGAGGGCAAACAACAGTCCTCAAAGCCCAAGCACAGGAAGGTTTTACCTGGCAGAATGGGCACAATGGCCATGAAGGTGGCTGAAGCAGGGCTGAGGAGCACTGAGAGTTTGATCAGACATTGAAGATGCCATCACAGCCTCCCAGGCCATTGCCAGTCGTCTTGATGGCACTAGACTTTGATAACTCTGGAAGAGAGAGTGATGATTGTGTGCATCCAACTTACATCTAACTCAGGGACAAGGTAGGACATCCCCCTGTGATGTCATTGATCCTCTCTGAAATGAAGAACAAACACATTAAAGCTAGGCATCTCTTCTTCCATCTGGTGGGGAGAAGCTCTAACACCAGGGCACCTCCAAACCAAGCTAAGGTTGGCAGGACACTGTGGGGCTGGGACAACATTCCTATCTTTAAATCTCTGCTTAAAGAAATAGCTTGTTCATCCCAAAGAGATCATAAAAGAGGAAAAGGACCCACATGTGCAAGAATGTTTGTGGCAGCTCTTTGTGTAGCGGCAAGAAGCTGGAAACTGAATGGATGCCCATCAATTGGAGAGTGGCTGAATACATTATGGTATATGAATGTTATGGAATATTATTGCTCTGTAAGAAACAATCAGCAGGATGATTTCAGAGAGGCCGGAAGAAACCTGCATGGACTGATGCTGAGTAAAATGAGCAGAACCAAGAGATCACTGTACACAGAAACAAGACTAGGTGATGATCAACTGTGATAGACTTGGCTCTTTTCAACAATGCAGTGATTCAAAGCAATTCCAATAGACTTGAGATGGAAAATACCATCCAGAGAGACAGTTATAGGGACTGAATGTGGATCAAAACATAGTATTTTGACCTTTTTTTGTTGTTCATTTGCCTGTTTTTTCTTTCTCATTTTTTTTCTGTTTTGATCTGATTTTTTCTTTTACAACATGACAAATATGGAAATATGTTTAAAAGAATTGCACATATTTAACCTATGTCAGATTGCTTAATGTTTTGGGGAGGGGGAAAGTAAGGGAGGCAGGGAGAAAAATTTGGAACACAAAATTTTACCCCCAAAAAGTTGAAAACTATCTATCTATCTATTTATTTGGAAAAATAAAATATTATTTTAAAAAGAATTAGCTTATTCATTAATGGTAGGGGGAAAAGAAAAGTAAGGAGTTTTTCTTGCTTTAAGCATCAGGTTCTCATCAGGCTTTGGTCATATGTCACCTGTTCAGTGTGGTCTCAGTCTGACATCTCCTGCTGTGGAAGGGAGGTTTTGGGTGGTGGTACAGAAAGAGTAGGACAAGAAAAGTCATCAGAACATCAGAATATGCCAACAGAGAGAGGCAGGACATCACAATGGAGTCACTGACAGAAAACTCTCACCCCCTTCATCCTTAAGAAGATCCTAGTCTGCTTCTCCTGTATCCAGGTCTCCACAAAGAACAGAAGGGTGGTTAAGGATGTACTTCTGGTGAGAGTGTTGGTGAACTGCATATTGCCCAGCCACAAAGCATTTTTTTCCTGCTACTTCCTCCTCCCCATTCTGCTCCAAGCCTACTAATGGGGTACAGGTTAGACCATTCCAGCCAACATTTGCTTTGCCTATATCAGATCTACCATCAAGCTTCTATACCGTCAGCCTTTCACCACCTTCACATCTGAATTTAGAATTCTGACCCATCACTATCTTTTTTCTAGGTAAGGCTCTCATTTATAAGCAGGCTCAGGGATCCATTAACCTGTCTGTGGTCAGAGAGAGTGGTGAGGGCTTTAACTTTGATTTGTTCATCCTTCGTTTTCAAAACTGGACCAACAGGTTGTTAAGAAGACAGTTGTACTGAGGCGTGGGGGTACCAGATTAGACATTCTCTGCTTCCTTTTGTTTGCCCTTGAAGTCTGAACTGGACTTTCTTCCTCACCTTACAGGTAGATGTCTAATCTCGGCTGCATATAGGGGAAGCCTAGTGACTAATCACTGTGGGGGCCAGTTGCAAACAAATACGGACTATGATTCTACAGCACACAGCCCAGGAAAAGCTCCCTAGCTGTAATCTGGGTACAGGGAGAGAAAGCCTTGGCAGCCAGGACAAGAGCTGCCAGCCCACACAGAAGCTTCTGGGACCAGCATTCCTGTCTGCAGAGGCAGGAGGGCAGGGGCAGAGAGAGCTGGCTCAGAACAGGATGCAGAGCAGCCACTGGCCATGCTACAGGAGGACCCAGTCCTGACCACAGGAGGCCCAGAGCAGCTCCTGGAGATTTCAGGAACAAGCTTCCCCTGCTTCCAGAGCTGGTAGTCCCTCTTCCTGAGAGGGGGCAAAACACTCAACTCCTTTCATCTCTTCCCTTACTGATGGTGCAAATGGTGGGGACTGGAGGGGCCAGTAGAAATGTTGCCTGGCTTTATTCACTCACACTTGCATTTTTTGCCAGCTTGCTAAGAATGTGCAGTAGAGTATTTGACCCTCAGGTGAAGTGCCCCCAAGACCTATGAGCAGCCCACTTCCCCTCTTCCTACAAATCCTCTCTCAAGTCTGTAAGTGGTGTCTGATAACTGGCAGCTGGCCCTCAAGGTCAAGCTGACCTCTACAATTTGGAGAATTTACCTTCTATCCTTAAATATTTAACATGAATTCCTAATATCTATCTGTATTTTTTGATTATGTATATCTATAATCATACTAATATATCATGTACATTACAAATGGAAGATGATGTCCCATACCCCTCAATCCTAGTTAATATAATCCCTGATACCTTCATCAGGTGAGCAGGTAATGATGGAATTAAGACTAAGAAGTAGCAGAGTCAGAACCTAAACTCAGGTCTTCTGACTTTGAGACCAGTGAATACTCTTTCCACTAAGACCTTCTTCCTTGGGGAATCTGAATTATAAGGCAGGTTGCTAACCCTGTGGAGTTTACAATGGAATTATTTAGACTAGAAGGTTCCTAGAGTAAGAATTTTTAACCTAGGTTCTGTGAATCCATGTTGTGTGTATGTGTATAAACATACATACATACATATATATTTTATAATTATATTTCAATATAATTGATTTCCTTTGTAATCCTCTGTATTTTATTTTGTGTATTTAAAAATATTATTATAAGAAAACATCAAGAATTTATGACACAAAAAAAGATTAAAAACCCCTTGTCTAGAGTAGTGGAGTCAAACTCAAATAGAAATGGATCCCTAGATTTCTTATTTACTAGCTAATGTTAAGTTATATCAGTTGTGTCTCTGTGACTCCATTTAGAGTTTTCTTGGCAAAGATATTAAAGTGACTTGCCATTTCCTTCTCCCGCTCATTTTATAGATGAGGAAACTGAGGCAAACAGAGTAAAGTGACTGTGCAGGGTCATATAGCTAGTAAAAGTCTGAGGTCAGATTTGAACTCAGGTCTTCCTGATTTCAGGCCCAGTGTTCTATCTACTGTGGCACCTAGTGGCGCAATCATATTAACTTAGAAAAATGACAAATTCATGGAAAGAGAAATCCCATTTAAAATAACTGTAAACAATATAAATTATTTGGGGGCCTATATGCCAAAAAAAACCAGGGAACTTTATGAGCATAATTACAAAATATTTTTCACACAAATAAAGTCAAATGTAAAGAACTGGAAAAATATCAATTGCTCATGGGTAGGTCAAGCTAATATAATAAAAATGAAAATTCTACCTAAATTAATCTACTTGTTCAGTGCCATTCCAAACTGTCAAAAATTATTTTTTGGAGCTAGAAAAATTAATTACAAAATTCATCTGGTAAAGGTCTCATCTCTAAAATATATAGAGAATTGTCTCATATTTATAAAAATTCAAGCCATTCTCCAATCAATAAATGGTCAAAGGATATGAACAGACAATTTTCAGAGGATGAAATTAAAACTATTTATAGTCATATGAAAAGGTGCTCCAAATCACTGTTGATCAGAGAAATGCAAATCAAGACAAACCTGAGGTACCACTTCACACCTGTCAGATTGGCTAAAATGACAGGAAAAGTTAATGATGAATGTTGGAGGGGTTGTGGGAGGGTTGGGACACTGATGCATTGTTGGTGGAGCTGTGAATGGATACAGCCATTCTGGAGAACAATTTGGAGCTATGCTCAAAAAGTTATCAAACTGTGCATACCCTTTGACCCAGCAGCATTTCTATTGGGCTTATATCCCAAAGAAATCATAAAGGAAGGAAAAGGCCCCACATGTGCAAGAATGTTTGTGGCAGCCCTTTTTGTAGTGGCTAGAAACTGGAAATTGAATAGATGCCCTTCAATTGGAGAATGGCTGAATAAATTATGGTATATGAACATTATGGAATATTATTGTTCTGTAAGAAATGACCAGCAAGATGATTTCAGAGAGGCCTGGAGAGACTTACATGAACTGATGCTGAGTGAAATGAGCAGAACCAGGAGATCATTATACACGGCAACAACAGTACTATATGACAATTAATTCTGATGGACATGGCTCTCTTCAACAATGAAATGTTTCAAACCACCTCCAATTGTTCACTGAAGAAAGCCATATACACCCAGAGAGAGGGATGCGAAATGTGGACCACAACATAACATTCTCATACTCCTTGATTGATGTTTGCTTACATTGTGTTTCCTTTATCTGATATATCGTTTGTGTAGATAAGATTTTTCTTGCACAACAATGATAAGTTTGGAAATATGTATACATATATTCGATTTGCCAATATTTTAACATAATTAACATGTAGTGGATATCCTGCCATCTAGGGGAGAGGTGGGGAGTTGGGGGGAAAAATTTGTAATGGAAAGCTATGTAAGGGTTATTGTTGAAGAATTACCCACACATATGTTATGCAAATAAAATAAAATTTAAAAAAATTCATCTGGAAGAACAAAAGAACATTCAAGAATATAGAGAATTAAAGAAAAAAAGAAAGAAAGAATGGTAGCCTAGCAAGACCTAAAATTATTTTATAAAGCAGCAGTCTTTTATACTGCTAAGTATAAACCATTTTATACTGGCTAAGAAATAGAGTGGTGAATCAGTAGAATAGGTTAGGTACACAAGACACAATAATCAATGACTATAGTAATATACTGTTTGATAAACCCAAAGACTACAGCTTCTGGGATAAGAATTCACTATTTGAAAATATTAGTGGGAAAACTAGAAAATAGTATGGTAGAAACTAAGTATAAATCAACATCTCACACACTATATTAAGATAAGATCAAAATGGGTTCATGATTTGGACATAAAAAATAATACTATAAGCAAATTAGGAGAGCAAAGGATTGTTTTCCTGTCAAATTCTTGAAGAAGAGAGAATCAAACAAGAAATAAAGAACATTATGAAATGCAAAATGGATAAATTTTGATTAAATTAAATTTAAAAGGTTTTGTTGTTGTTTTACAAACAGCCAAGATTAGAAGGAAAGCAGAAAGCTGGAGAACAATTTTTGCAGCCAGTATTTCTGATAAAGGCCTCACTTCTAAAATATATGAAGAACTGAGTCAAATTTATAAGAATACAAACCATACCCCAATTAGTAAATGGCCAAACAGGCAATTTTTAGATAAATAAATTAAAGCCATTTAGAATTATATATAAAAAAGCTCCAAATTACTATTAATTAGAGAAAAATACAAATTAAAACAACTCTAAGGTACCACTTCACACCTCTCAGATTGGCTAAGATGACAAGACGATAATGATAAATGATTAAAGGGGATGTGGAACAACTGGGACACTAATGCATGTTGGTGGAATTGTGAAATGAGCCAACATTCTGGAGAGCAATCTGGAACTATGTCCAAAGGGCTATCAAACTATGCATATCCTTTGTTCCAGCAGTGTTTCTACTGGGCCTGTATCCCAAAGAGATCTTAAAGGAGGGAAAGGGACCCACATGTGCAAGAATGTTTGTGGCAGCTCTTTTTGTAGTGGCTAGAAACTGGAAACTGAAGGGATGCCCATCAATTGGAGAATGGCTGAACAAATTGTGGTATATGAATGTCATGGAATATTATTGTTCTGTAAGAAATGATGAGGGAAAATTGTGGGAAGATGGGGGAGAAGGTGGGTAAATTTCAAGCTCTCCCAATTGCCCCCACAAGTAGAACTAATTTGCATCTCAGGGCATACATAGACTAGTGAAAAATCAAAAAAACTTGGGGCAGAACAGGGGTCCTCCACCTACAACCTGAGAAGATCTGAAGAAAGGCCCCGAGCTGGGAATGACCTGTCTGAAGTTCAAACACCTTCTGCTAACTCCACAGAAACATCAAGGGAGAACCCCTGAGCTGGCTGGGTATGGCTGGAGCCTCAGCAGAACCACAGACTGTAGAGTCGGGTTTGAGGGAACCTCGGCTGAGTGGGAATGCCGGGTCCAGCTATGCTATAGAGAGGTGGCCCTGGGAGAGAAGGAACCAGCACCTGGTGAGTGCAGACTGGGAGGCTACTGACTGTGGGAACTTATAGGAGGGGGGAGCTCTTGGTTTGGGGTTCTGGGTCAGAGGGGAGAGCTGAAGGGAAGCTTGAGGTATTATACCTTCCCATCTGATTAGAGGTACTTACACTAATATCTCTTATTTGTAAAAAATGAACCAGCAAAGAAGAACCCACCATAGAAACTTACTATGGGAACAGAGAAGACTGGGGTTCATCTTCAGAAAATACTTTAGTAAAAAAAAAAAAAAAAGCTTCTACTTCAAAGAGTAGTGTGAAATGGTTCCCCACCCAAAGAGAATTTATAGAAGAACTCAAAAAAGAATTTTAAAATCAAATGAGAGCCATTGAAGAAAAATTTTAAAAATTAAAATCATCCAAGAAAAACAAGATGGGAAAAAAGTTAACCAACTAGAAAAGGTGGTACAGGGTTTCAAAGATGAAAATAATTCTTTGAAAATTAGAATTGGGCTGAGGGAAGCCAGTGAAGCTATGAGAGACCAAGAAATAATAAAACAGATTCTAAAGAATGAGAAAATAGAACTGAATGTGAAACATCTTATAAGAAAAATGAGGGGCCGCTAGGTGGCACAGTGGATAGAGCACCAGTCCTAAAGTCAGGAGGACCTGAGTTCAAATTTGTACTCACACACTTAACACTTCCTGGTTGTGTGACCCTGGGCAAATCACTTAACCCCAATTGCCTTAGCAACAAGAACAAAAAAAAAAAAAGAAAAGAAAGAAAAGAAAGAAAAGAAAATAGAAGAAAAATGATAGATCTGGAGAACAGATCAAGAAGAGAAAATATAAGAATAATTGGACTCCCAGTAAGTTGTAACCAAAACCAGAACCTTGATACAATAATGTTGTAACCAAAACCAGAACCTTGATACAATAATGTTGAAAATAATCTAAAAAAATTGTCCTCAAGTGAGAGAACATGAGGGAGAAGTAGAAATAGAAAAAAATCATCACATCAAAGAGGTCCTTTGTGGAAAACATGCAGGAATATTACTGCCAAATTTCAAAACCCCCAGATCAAAGAGAAAATTTTGCAAGAAACAAGAAAAAATAATTCAAATAAGCTGGAGCTACAATCAGAATTGTACCAGATTTATCAGCAGCTACAATAAAAGACCACAGGTCCTGGAATCATATCTATTGACAATCAGAAGAAATAGGCCTGTAGACAAAAATATCATATCCAACAAAATTATTTATAATTTTGAATGAGAAAAAATGGACATTCAACAAACTTGGGAATTTTCAGGATGTTCTATTAACCAATCCAAACTTAACAGAAATTTTCACATATAAGAGCCAATATCAAAGATCAATTTTAACAAACTCAATATCAACAAACTGTTCAAACATGGACAAATTGTTTATTTTTTTTTACTTGGAAAATGTATACTTTATGTTTAAATTTCACATCAACAATAGGCTAGCTCAAAAGAAAGATCAGCAGAGTTAAGGCAAAAATAGTAATCATGAAAAAAATTAAAAAAAAAAACACTTTTGTAATAAATGTGCATAATTTAGCAAAACAAATTCACAAATTGACCACATCCAAAAAAGTGTATTTCATCATTTAGCTCATCACTTTTTTATCAAGAAGTGGGATACCATTCTTTATCATAGGTCCTCAGGAATCATGGTTAATCATTGTATTAATCAGAGTTTGTTAGTCTTTCAAAATTATTAATTTTTAAGATGTTCTACTCACTTCACTCTATCAGTTTATATGTCTTCCCAGGTTTTGCTGAAATTATCCTCTTAACTGCTTTTCTTATAAAAAGTATTCCATTACATTCATACTCTATACTTTGTTCCCCAATAGATAGGCACCCTCTAGTTTCTAGTTTTTTGCCTCTATGGGAAAAAAATTGCTATAAATATTTTTGTACATATAGGACTTTTTTCTTTCTTTGATTTCTTAACTACTAAGGGCCTGAAGAAGGATATTAATTCCTATCTTCCTAAATTCAGGATTGGTTTTCTATGTCACCTAGCCATTATTTTAGTCAGCAATTATTTATTATACATAATTTATGCATACAAGGGAAAATTTCAGAATCTGAAAAATTGGAAAGAATGTCAGAGGTCCTCAAGGGTAACCTGTACTTAGCTATGGTATAGCTGGGTCTAAGGCATGTACATTTTAATAACTTTTGGGACATAGCTCAAAATGTTCTCCAGAATGGCTGTTCTGATTTCTAACTTTCATACCAACATTGTATCAATGTTACTGTTTTCCTGCAGTCCTTCCAACATATCCTTTTCTTTTTTGTCAATTTTGCCAAAGTATTGGGTATGAGATGGAGGATTTTTAATTTCTCTAATCATTAGTGACCTGAAACTTATTTTTTCCCCCACTTCTGCTGGATAGCTTTTTTTCCTCTAGAGAACTGAATAGGAGAAATTCTTGGGTGAGAAGTGAGGAAAGGGAGGATGGAAGAGATATGCACTTATAGAGCACCTATCATGAGACAGGCACTTTGCTAAGTATTACAAATATTATTTCATTTGATCCTCACAACTATCCAGGATGATAGGTAGTATTATTATTCCTACTTCACAGTTGAGGAACCTGAGGAAATCAGAAGTTCACTGACTTGCCCTGGATCATACAGCTAATAAATGTCTGGGAACTGATTTGAACTTGGACTCCAGTGCTCTGTCTACTTCAGGAAATGAGAAATTCCAGAGGAGGAAAGAGACAATGGGGAAAAGGGTAGGGGGGAGGAAGAGGGAAGAACAGTGGGAGAGGGAGGCAAGAGAAGAGAGAGATAAGAAAAGACAGAAGGACAGAGGGGAAGGAAAGAGAGAGGGAAAGGCGAAAAAGGCCAAGAAG
>JAJPUD010003322.1:0-46883 GCA_023553655.1 Myrmecobius fasciatus | reverse complement strand
TATATATATATATATATATATATTTATATATATATATGTATATGTATGTATGTGTGTATATTTTAAATTACTTTCATTTCTTTATTTATTTAAAATGAGTGTGTCCCAACAGTCTACCACCAAACTCTTAACTAGAACATCACAGATTTGGATTGCAGCCTTTCACAGTTTTGTAGGGAACATCATGGGATGATAGAAGGAATGCTGGCCTGGAAATCAGTAAACCTGAGTTCAAGTCCTTGTCATTTATTATGCTGGATGATCTTAAATTGCTTTACTTCTGTAGCTTCAGATTTTTTTGTTTGCAAATTAAAGGGGTTGGACTAGTTGCCCTCTAAGGTCCCTTCTAGATATAAATTCTGTGAAAATTTTTTAGATAAGTAATAACTCATTTCATGAAAGAAATAAACCATAAATCAAAATGTTTAGAGATGGGCATATCTTAGAAACCATCTTGTCCAGGAACTTCATTTTCAGACAAGGTAAACTGAGACCCAGAAAAGTAATGTGGTTTGTCCATGGCTATTAAGTGGTAAAGCCGAGATTTGAATTTAGATCATCAGATTACAAATCCAGTACCATAGTATAGCATTTTACAGTTTATAAAGTGTTTTTTTTTTTTTTCATAACAACTTTGTGGGGTGAATAGTATGGTTAGTGTTATTTCCACTTTACAGATGAGGAAACACAGCTCATTGAGATTATATCTTTCTGATGATCCTACAGTTAGTAAATGAAAGAGCTTAGACTCAAAACCATTATAATAGAAATACTAGATCTTCCCTAAGAAGTAGTGAACAGAGGGCAGCTAAGTGGCGCAGTGGGTAGAGCATCAGCCCTGAAGTCAGGAGGACCTGAGTTCAAATCTGGCCTCAGACATTTAACACTTCCTAGCTGTGTGACCCTGGGCAAATCATTTAACCCCGATTACCTCAGCAAAAAAAAGAAAAGAAGAAGTAGTGAATGGCATAGTAGAGCATGTTGTCATTCTGGAATCAAAGGATTTAGGTTTTAAACCTTGGACAAAATACTTAACTTTTTTGGACCTTAGTTTCCTCACCTATGAAAAGAATTGAGCTAGATGGTTTTTGAAATCTCTTACACTTTCAAATCTCACATTCATTTGTAGTAATTGCTTAGATGTTACCTTATCAATGGTGTTTTTAAATTGTCAAATTCTGTAACTTTTGGTTAGATTGATGGTAGATTACTTCTAATTGCAGTTTATGAATTAAAATAATTTGGGTATAATAAATGTAAAAATTCTTTTCAATCAGAATATTGCATTTTAATTCAGACCATTAAATCCAGTGTGTATACTATTAGCCCTTCCTGTTTTGGAACATACTGTAGCCAAAGTGGACTTGGCTGATCAAGTCATCCTGGCAGTACCAGGCATGGGTTTCGGACCTTATTCCAGTCTTTATTGTTCAGATTAGTGATTTGTCCTTAAATAATAGTTGTTGAGACCTAGACACAAAAAGGGAAATGAATTGGAATATCCATCAATTTGTTTCATAAAAATATCTCTCTGCTCCTTCAGTACCACAAATGTGTGCAACAGTGTCTGTGGTAACAATACAAAATCATTAATTTTTCTTAAGAGTCTGGTTATTAGACAGCCTTGAACAATGATTTGGGATAACTTTCAGATTAAAAGATTGCATTAATGAAGATTAGGATTTTTTTCCAATAATACAAATTAACATTTAAAACTCAATCTTCATTTAATTAGCCTCAAATTTAGGTTCAAAAGTTCTCTTCATCTGTAGAAATATTAACTACTCCATCTAATTTTCTCCTATTCTTACCTATAAAAAGAAGAGTTGGATTAGATAATCTCTAAAGCCTCTTCTAGCTCATAAATTCTACAAGTCTGTGAGTTCATGAGTAACAGTCCTGGGGTCCTAGAAAAGATATATTTGGTAGTGATAATTTTAGGTAATGTGAGAAAATAGCCAGTGTTAGCATATAATAACATTTGCTTAATAATTATGTATTAATGATATTTAGAGTCTTCTACATTGATTTTTTTTTTTTTTGCTGAGGCAATTGGGGTTAAGTGACTTGCCCAGGGTCACACAGCTAGGAAGTGTCTGAGACCAGATTTGAACTCAGGTCCTCCTGACTTCAGGGCTGGTGCTCTATCCACTGCACCACCTAGCTGCCCCGATATTTAGAGTCTTCAATGACATCTCAGATCCACTGTACTTACTGGCCTTTGATTTGATTTTTTATCCAGCTTTATATATATCAATTTATATAACATGTTAAAGCTCAGAAAACCCCCCCAAAAAAAATGTAGTCTAATCAGTGAGTTAATGCATTTTGCTTTCATTTTAGAGTGCAATATGTGCTTTGAAATTCTTTAGCACTAGCATGGCAATTCATTTGTGAGTTGTAGCACTAGATAAATATTTGCTAAATTAATGAAATTCATGCCATTTTAATGGAAAGTCTTGCTGTATATGAGGATGAGGTGGGAAGTGCCTGAACATTTGGGTTTTTCCCCTATCCCATTGACTGGGATATTTTCTATTTTGTTGTTTTGTTTTAAACTAGGCTAGAATGCCTATAGCCGAAATTCTCCAATGACTGAGAATTTTATGATTTTCTTAACTGACTTTTTGGAAAGGCAGCATTTCTAATTTAACTGGACTTTAATTTAATACTCGCTAAATAATTTTGCCTGTTCTTGTTCCTTTTGATCTCTTGCCTAATATGAAAAAGAACCAGGCATCTTTAGGAGATTGATTGGTTCTTTTGTAAAAGACCAGGGCTCAACGTTTTGACCAGTTCAAAACCTTGAGTGGTTCCTACTCTGGTAAAGTATTTATATAGTATTAGGTAACCCCTAGATTCCTATCTTTTCAGCTCTCTTCCAAACTCTGTAACTGTAGCAGTCAAAATAGCTTTTGTGTAGTTTTCATTGATCCATAAATGGCTAATCCCCTGGTGCCTGCACTTAGAATAAAATATAATGATAAAAAATTTATGTAGGTGTAAAGCACACTTAGATAGTTCCACTGATTTTTAATGTATTGTTCCTAAAAGACAATTAAATGTTGGCTATAATACAGTGATACCTAGATATTTGTGATCCTTAAAGTGAGATTATGTCTCAGAGTCTACTCCCTCCTAAAAATAAACCACATTTGCAACATTTCTCGGCAAAAGTAAGTTGAAACCTTAGT
The DNA here is from genome assembly GCA_023553655.1 of Myrmecobius fasciatus. Classification (NCBI taxonomy): domain Eukaryota; kingdom Metazoa; phylum Chordata; class Mammalia; order Dasyuromorphia; family Myrmecobiidae; genus Myrmecobius; species Myrmecobius fasciatus. The sequence continues at coordinate 43,689 of JAJPUD010003322.1, read as the reverse complement.
ATTTAACTTTGTTTATGACATTTAAAAAAAAAAAAATTTGGACCAAGTTTGTGATTTCATTGACATAAAGTACTCTGACAGGGATTGTAGGGTATTAGATCTAGAATGAGACCTGGGTTTCAGTCCCATCTGTGTAACCCTGGAGCAGGAACTTAATCTCTGTGTTCCCAGACAACTAATGCTATAAATTACAAAAGAAGTTACTGATCTATCTTGGTAAGGGGATTTTCTTTGCTGAAGAGCTACCTGGTTAGAAATCACAGGTCTAAACAAAGAGAATCTTCCCTGAGGAAGTTTTGTGCCCATTCCCATCTGGTGCTTGTCCTGCCACTGAAGAATTTTACAGAGTTGTCTGGAGGCCAAGAGGCTAAATAATTTTTGCAGGGTCTCATATCCAGTATATGTCAGATGCAGAGCTTGAACCCAAGTTTCTTGACTCCTAGGCCAGCTGTCTGTCCACTATGCTCTACTGCCTGTACATTATGCCCTGCTACCTCTAATTAGTCATGGGAAATACCAGTCTTAATATTATAGTATCATGGCCTCACACATTGTTGATTGAATATCACTTATACACTCTTTCCTCAGGTGTAGAATGAGCCAGGGGGACTCAAACCCAGCAGCTATTCCACATGCAGCCGAAGATATTCAAGGAGATGATCGATGGATGTCTCAGGTATTAAGTTTTATTTATGTAATATAGGGCCATTCACTTTAATTTTTGAGAAGACCTACTGGCCAGTAAAATGACCTTTTTTTTTTTTTTCCAGTTGGATATAAAGCATTTATTAAACACAAACATAAAATAAATTTTATGTGAGGTACAGTTAATGGTTACTCACCTTGCTGTTTTATTTGTCATAGTAGTATGCCAATTCAGCAAGTATTTATCAAGTGCTTACTACATACTGGGAGTACAAAGATAAAAACAAAAGTCCCTGTCTTCTAAGAGCTTTCATTCTACTAGATCAGTAAACTATCATGGATGGGATGCTTTGAGAAGTAAGGTAGTTGCCCATGTCACGCTAATTTAAGAAGTCTAGGAATATATTTAAAACAGCCTTAACTTTTTAACAAGCCAATAAGAGTCTGAACTATTTTAGAGTGAATTTGTAAATATTTTAATCAGCAAATTTTATGTTACATAAAAATAATATTTTTAGAAATCCTAATGAGGGTGGCTATCAGAAATAGCTCAGTGCTGCCCAAAATAAATATAATGGCAAAATACAGGATTTTAAAAATACTTTCCTTCATTAATGTTTGACTTTGTATTTAAACATATCCCTCTAAAATTATAGCCATTCCATTTTTCCATCATAATTTTGGTTCATAATTCAATTTACTTTAAAGAATCTGGATTTATTTAAACTTTTATACAACCTCTTTTCTATTTATTCTACAAGTTGGTATAGTAAAAAGACTACTGGATTTGGAGTCAGAAGACCTGGGTTTGAATTTGATGAGGCAGTTGGAGTTAAATGACTTGCCCAGGGTTACAGAGCTAGTAAGTATTAAGTATTTGAAGCTGAATTTGAACTCAGGTCCTCCTGACTCTAGGGCTGGTGCTCTATCCACTGTGTCATCTAGCTGCTCCCTGGGTTTGAATTTGACCGTTGATATGCACTAGCTGAGCTAGGAGAGCCACTTTACCTCTGAGCCTCAAATTTCTTTTATTTATTTATTTATTTTATTAAAACTTTTTATTTGTATAACATGTGTATGGGTAGTTCCCCAGCATTGATCTTTGTAAAGCTTTCCATTACAAATTTTACCCCCAGTCCCCTCCCCTCCCCTAGATGGCAGGAAGTCCACTACATGTTAATAATGTTGAAATACTTGACAAGTTGTGCAAGAAAAATCCTATCTACAAGAAAAAAAAAAAAGAAAATCAGAGAAAGGAAACACAATGCAAGCAAACCTCAATAGAGAGCATGAAAATGTTATGTTGTGGTCCACATTTCACATCCCTCTCTTGGGTGTATATGGCTTTCTTCACTGAACAATTGGAACTGGTTTAAAACATTTACTTGTTGAAGAGAGCCATGTCCATCAGAATTGATCATCATGTAATATTGTTGTTGCTGTGTATAATGATCTCCTGGTTCTTCTCGTTTCACTCAGCATCAGTTCATGCAAGTCTCTCCAGGCCTCTCTGAAATCCTCCTGCTGGTCGTTTCTTACAGAGCAATAATATTCCATAACATTCATATACCATAATTTATTCAGCCACTCTCCAATTGATGGGCATCCCTTCAGTTTCCAGTTTCTAGCCACTACAAAAAGGGCTGCCACAAACATTCTTGCACATGTGGGTCCCTTTCCCCCCTCTAAGATCTCTTTGGGATATAGGCCCAATAGAACACTTGAGCCTCAAATTTCTTAGCCTATTTTCCCCCAAATGGGGACAGAAATACCCCAGGAAAGAACTGTTTAAGTGTGGATTCTTACTATTACCTGCGTCATACAGTAATTAATGAAAACTATCATCTGCAAAGATATATTTCAATGGGAACTGCTTGCATTTATTCTTTTTGTCATTTTTTAGGCTTTAGTCACTATATAAAGTAGTACCTTATTTTATTTTTTGTTTTCTTCAAGTTCTAATACTCCAAAATTAAGTGATCTATATCCATGTTCTTAATGGCTTTATGCCATTTGATTGTATTTCCTCCCTGATCATTTGGTTCAGAAAAGTATATTGAATAATAATCTTTCCCAGTAGGTTAGTATTTGTAAAATTCTTAAATTGTTTAAGTTAGTAATAAAAAGTTAGAGAAATCTATTCAGTGAATCATGTCTCCTAATATCTTTAAAGTGATGGAAACTACTTTATTGTTTTGATGCTTTTAGTTGCCCCTTTTGGACCTATTCCATTTTGCCCATTATTGAAGTATAGTAACTGAAATTTTATCTAGGAGTTGCACTCAGAAGATTAGAGTTGGTAAACAGTGGACAGTTAGGCCATTAGGGAATTGTTAATTTTAATTTAACTCTTTAATTACTTGAGAAGCTCAGACTAGACTGCCATAGGGATTACTCTCGGCTCTACATTTGTGATCCTTTAGTTGTACTATCTCATAACTATGAGCTGATTTCTTGATGTTGTTGAGGACCTGTGCATTAAAGACATGAAATTATGTGTCTTGGCCAGAAAAACCTCCCCTTTCCTTACCAGTTAAAGTTTTTTGTTTGTTTGTTTTGCCTATTTTAGGAAGGCACCGTGGTACAAGAAAAAGTGCATTGACTCTGGAGTCAGAGGACCTGGGTTCAAATCTTACCTATGATGCTTACCTGTGTAAACTTCGGCAAGTCATTTAATCTCCCTGGGCCTCAGTTTCCTCATCTGTAAAATGAGGGGGTTGGACTTAGATGGCCTTTATTTGAGGTCCCTTCCAACTCTAGACTTTATATAATCCTGTTATTCCTTCTTCAGTCTAAGAAAGCCTGGTGCCACACTTTTTTTCTTTGATCATTAGGAGAGTTCAAGCTATAATGGCCTTAAACTTGGGGAAATTATTAATGGATGTACTATGTCAGTATTATGTTCATAAAACCTTCAATGGAGACAAATTAGGGAGTCTCACCACCATAACATCTTGTTAGAAATAGGAACTGGAATTTAAATTGTGCTGCACATCCTTTGCAAACGATAAGAAATAAAATTACTTGGATCAGTTCTTACCTTTGATGTAGTAATTATTACCTGAATAATCTTTGGCAAGTTACTTAATCTCCCTGGGTCCCAGTTTTCTCTTCTGTAAAATGAAGGTGTTGGACTTGATGACCTCTCTTAACTCTAAATCTATGAACCTGTGACTTAAGGATACAGAATTTAACAAACCTGGGTTAAGTTGAGAAGACTTGACTTTAAAAAAAAAGAAGAAGAAGAAAGAAAACCCAAACTTACAAAAATTCTTAAATACCAATTTACTATATTTTTTATACATTTAGGCTAATAAAATTCATGCTGGGATTATCCCACTGTTAAGATTTTAACTGTATGCCTTTTTATGATATGATTACATATAGTCAATATAGTTATCAACATAGAAAAAGAAATTTCAGCTTTAAAATTCTAATCCAAAGAAATGAGCTAATGGGGGATAGAGAAAGTAAGGTTTAAAAGACTGGCAGCAGAGTTTAACTGGTTGTACAATTGTTCTTTGTAGGCCAAGAAATCTCACAGGGGGAAGAAGTGCCAATTTCTAATTCTTTCTTCTTTCAAACAGCACAACAGATTTGTCCTGGACTGCAAAGACAAAGAACCTGACGTCCTATTTGTGGGAGACTCAATGGTACAGTTGCTACAGCAGTATGAGGTAAAGGTTGAGGGGATAGTTATGGATCTGGAGTAGTTTTAGGTAGTACTTATTGATAACAGGTTTTCATGATGAATCTCAATGTACATAATTGTGAGTGAATCTTCTGCTTTGAGATAGGATAGTGCCACCAACATATTTGGGAATAATTGAAATGTCATTTAAAATTAAATCCAGAAGGATTTGAAATGCTTTGTCTTGTTCATATCCTTCCTTTAAGTGATTAACATAAAGAAAAAGGAAAGAGTATAAAGGAACCGATTTAATGTTAAATGTTAAAGTATTTTACAGGAGAGGATTGTATTACTGGTGGATTCTTGAATTGAAATCTATTGATATTGAAAATGCTATAGAATAGCATGTAGTCTTCTTAAGATCCATAGCAGTGTTATATTTTAATTCAAAAGATGAATCTTTTTTTTTATTTGAAATGCTTTGCAAGGGGCTGCTAGATGGCAAAGTGGATAGAGTATCAGCCCTGAAGTCAGGAGAACCTGAGTTCAAATCTGGCCTCAGACACTTAACACTTCCTAGTTGTATGTGACCCTGGGCAAGTCACTTAACCCCAATTGCCTTGCCAAAAAAAAAAATTCTTTGCAATATGCTGTGATATAGAGATTTATTTTCACCTAATTATTGATTTAGGACATTTATTTTGATGTTTCTAGATATGGCGAGAGCTTTTTTCCCCACTTCATGCACTGAATTTTGGGATTGGTGGTGACACCACAAGGCATGTTTTATGGAGACTGAAGAATGGAGAACTGGAAAATATTAAACCTAAGGTAAAATAAAACTCAACTAGTAAAATGAACTTTTTTCCACTTATATAAAGAAAATCATTAACCTTGATATGTTACAGTTCAGTAGAGTAAAGAAAATTATTTTTTTTCTCAATAATATTTTATTTTTCCAAATACATGTAAGACTTGTTATTTCAAATTTTTCTCCTTCCCTCCAACCCTCCCAGACAGCAAGCAATCTGATATAGTTAAATATGTGCAAAAAATGAAAATGATTTAAAGTGAATAAACAAATAAATAGTGAAAGAATTCATTCTTTTCATATACTAATTTATCATGGGGTAATTGGTAGCATCATTCTATAACATGATACCAAAATAGATAACTAAGAAGGCAACATTTATCTGTTTAGGGCCAGATCTATGATTTCATTTCTGTGAAAACTCTCTGTATATTAAACCTTGAGAGTACATGGAAGTTAAGGATTTGCCCATGTTTCCAAAGCTAATTTATGTCAGAGACAGGTCTTGAGTTCAGGTCTTCCTGACTCCAAGACCAGCTTTTTTTCCACTGTGCTATACTGCCTCTCAAGAAAGCAGTATATTGGTTACAGTAGTTAAATATCTAGTTACTAAAATTATCCTTTTTTGGCCATGGGAAAAGCATAAGAAATGTGGCTTTTAGTTCAGTTCATTGATGACTTGTTCAATTTCATTTTCAAAAATGGGACTGTTTAAGTATTTTATTTCCTCATCTATTAATCTGGGACTCTATATTTTTGAAAATATCCATTTCACTTAGATTGTCAGATTTATTGGCATACAATTGAGCAAAATAGTTCCTAATTGTTAATTTAATTTCATTTTCATTGGTGGTAATTTTACCCTTTTCATTTTTGATTCTAGTAGTTTGGTTTTCTTCTTTATATGAAACATGTAACAAGAATAAGGAGAATATTAACTCTGGTCTTCTTCACTGTTGTTTTCTGATCTGATTAATGGAAATAATAGTGTCAATAGTATCAAGAACCTTGAATGAAGAAAAATAAAACTTGATGCATGATTTAGGCTAGTTGTTTTTTTTTGTTTTTTTCTTTACTTTATCTCAGAGAAACTTATCTCCATATCTCTCTTTTCTAACAACATGGAGAAACATGTACTTTTGTATATACATATAGAAGCAGTTGTTTTTCATTTAACAGTAGGCATCCCATAAAATAATGTTCTTCTGTTCTTGGTTATAGGTTATCGTTGTCTGGGTAGGAACAAACAACCATGAAAATACAGCAGAGGAGGTGGCAGGTGGGATTGAGGCCATTGTACAGTTGATTAACACAAGGCAGCCACAGGCCAAAGTCATCGTACTGGTACGCAGTCCTTTGGTGTGAGTGGAAATCTTGACATCTCCAGTGCAAATGGAGAACATTATGTAAATTCTCAAAGATAGCAATGTGTTGTATTTACTCATGAGCATATGGAATCTTTAGAGGAGAGCACCTTGAGAAAGAAGAAAAGCTGATACTGACAGAATCTCTCACCATCTTAATATGTGTTTATCTGCTGCCCTAACTGACCATTCCCATTGTCGTTTCCCAGACCAACTGGTATTACCCACTCCACATCTTTCCTTCATCTTTGTCTGATTTCAGCCTTTCCTATTGTTGTAGGTAGGCTAGATCTTTTTCCTCGAACCAGTGTCTAAAAATATGGCTGAACATATCTGAACTGAATTTTCCGGACATCAGATAACAAGTTCTAAGTTCTAAATTTATTTTGATTAGGCTTGAACTTGTTTCAGCTTAGATAGGTTGTTCCACTTTATATAGGTGTAGGTGAATATGTTTATTAGAACTTTTTCAAAGTTCTGACAGATGAGAAAAGTTTACCTATAATATAGGTATACTTTTATATATGTACAACTACAATATAGGTTTTACATTCAGGGGTAATAGAGTATTAAATGAAAATGTTCTCAGCACTCATCATACAGGACATGCTGTATCCTATAATATTTGAAATTAAGCCAGTGAGTAATCCTCATCTTGAGTAAACTGCCTAAAACATTGTAACATCTGTGTAAAAGATTAATTTCAAATACTATTGGATCGATTTAAGATCATTAATTAAATGAAAGGAAGTGCTTCCAACTCTAAATGGGATAGAAGAGTGGTAAGAATCATAGATGTGTGAAATATTGAAAAGTAGGAACAAGTGACTTGAGTTATCCCTTAAACATTATGACTTTCTCTATTGTGGTTTCAATATTTGCTCTATTGAGGATTGATATATTGGGGTTCAGCATAAGAAATTAAATGGAAATTTGGGAAGGATTTTGTAAAAGCCACAGATACAGAAAAGCAAATGACAGAAAAAGTTTAGAAACTCAGAAATGCATAAAAAATATAATATCAACATATTTTATCTTTTAATACTGCAAACAGCTCATAAAAGAAAGAAAATTCAGAGTTCTCTGGTATGAAGGGGGAGGCCAAAAAAATTCACATGGATTTCGGGGCTTCCATGCCCCTACTCATCATCACTTCTCCTCCCTCTCCCCCTCCTCCCCATTGTGGAAAGGATAATTGTGTATTCTGCTCATTTTGTCATTGATACCTTTTTTTTTTTTTTTTTTTTTTTAATTGCACCAGGGTCTTCTTCCTCGAGGTGAAAAGCCCAATCCTTTGAGACAAAAGAATGCAAAGGTAAATCAGCTCCTCAAGGTCTCGCTGCCCAAGCTTGCCAATGTTCAGCTCTTGGATACAGATGGGGGCTTTGTGCACTCAGATGGTGCCATCTCCTGCCACGACATGTTTGATTTCCTACATCTCACAGGAGGGGGCTATGCAAAGATCTGCAAACCCCTCCATGAACTGATCATGCAGCTGTTGGAGGAAACGCCTGAGGAGAAGCAAACCACACTTGCCTGACTGGCTCCCATCAGTGTTAACAGCATCACAGCCTCATCTGATCAGTTATATCACTGGCACTACAGAATCCTTCTCTTTCTTAAAGCACTTTCCATTTTAGAATGTTCCTGGATGTTCATATCTAGTGTTTGAAGGGGAGGGGGGGATTTAAACTGGTCTTGTACATAAAAAGGTTTGGTTTAACTACAAAAAAAAATTAGCAAAGGAAGGTTATTGTTTTTTAAATATTCTTCAGTTGAAACCAGAACAGGACTTTTTTAGTTGTTTGTGTGACACTCATTACATCATCATTGTTTGTTCTCCCTAGGACCACATCAACCTAAGTAATGAACAATACCCAAATCCTTTTGTTCTTCTTTTTCTATGGATTATGTAATATGTAATAATTTAGTTTGTTACCAGAATCACATTCCATTTTGCTTAAAACAGATGTTGGGTTTTGTTTTGTTTTGTTTGTTTTGTTTTGTTTTGTTTGTTTGTTTGTTTGTTTTCGGTTTTAAAGGTTTGTATTTTAGGGTTTTTTTTGTTTTTTTTTTATGTGACTCATGTTCTGGATTCTTTTAAGCTGTAGCACCAAATTGAAAGTAATTGGCATTCAAAAATGGGAGGTGCAACAGGTAGTAGTGAATGTGTTCTCTCTTAATTTCCCTCTTGTGCTTCTTTTATAAGATCTTAGCTGTAATGGACAGGTTTTCATCCTAATCTTTGGGAAACTGGAGGATTTTATTTTTTATGCTGCTGAATATCATGTCTCTAATGGACCCACTCTTGCATTTTCTCTCTCCCTCCCCATTTTTTGGTCCATGTTGACATGTCATATACAAGATTTTAACAATTCTTTTGGTTTAAGAGCTCTCTTTGCTCAAAAGTGTGAATCCCCAGACAGCTGTTCCCATGATAACATTGCTGGCATCTCATTCTTGTGTGGTGTTCTGTGCAGTGCTGTCTTTGTTCCAAGTTCTCATTTAAACATTTTTTTTTTAGAAGGATCTGTCATTCCCTTAAAAATGTTTATTTTTTTCCCTTTTGGGAAAAAAAAAAGTGTAGTTTCCCTTTCTACAAAACCTAAAATTATTTAAAGCCTTATCAGGTCTTAAGTTGTATATTTTTGTTTATTGATATTATTTTTACAGATGTTTTATTCCAGGAAAAATTGGCCTTCACAAAAGGAGACGCAAGTGTAATTTGCTTTGTAGAGAATCTTTCCTTCCTTGCTTTATATTCTAATAAGAGAATTAGGTTGGTGTAAATCATAGGGCCCCTTATGAATGTATTTACACATTACCCCTCCTCCCAAGATTGCTTCATAAGTGGGCTTGATATATTTTTCAGTTTTTGCCTGAGCAAGAAGGAAAGGCTTTTAAAGTGGGTTTGGGGGCGGGGATTGGGGGGGAAAGGGAAAATATAGCTAAGAGTTCATTGTATACCAATGGGAAATATACAAACTGGAATTATAAAAAAACATAACTTTAAACTGGACTAGATGTTTATTGCAGTAACCAGTTAAGGTCAAATTTACTCTATGCTGCAGAGATTGAGATTACTAGTACCCAAGATTTCACTAGGAGGACATTCATGTATGGTCTGTGCTTTGCTTTTAAAGCAAGTGGCTGGTTTTTGTGCAGAAGGGAAGGAAGGGATTTGGGCTGTTCTTTCTCCTACCCCACCCCACAACCTCCTATGACTTATGAGTCTCAATTGAAGGTTTCAAAGCTTTTTATAACTTTTTAAATGGTATATATAATTTTCCCACTTAAGTCTTGTGTTTCTTCACAGAAAACATACATGCTGCTCATACACAGCTTGTTTGCTACATTAAAATTTCCCTTCAATTTTATTTATGTCCTAAGGTTGTTCAGAAGAGGCCTACCCTTAACTGAGGCATAGTTTGGGGGGTATAGAGTTTGACTAAAGACTGCCCAGGGCTGTGTCTTGCTACTTTCTGTTTAAGAAAATTTACCATCCATATCTCCTTTTAGGATGTCACTTGGTGACAGTATAGTCTCAACTAACTAAATTATCCCATGTAGCATGTGCATTAGTTTCTCTGCATTTCCTATTCCTATATATGCCCCTTCTCATTTCATGATCACCAGAGCTACTGGAAATCATGGCAGTAATATGGAGTCTTTTACTGCCTTTTAAGCAAAAACAGAGATTTATTTTGCTCCTTTGCTAATACTTACTAAGTCCAATTTTTTTTTTATTGCCAAGTCTATATTTCATCACAAGAAAGTCTTGTCTGCTGTTCTTTTAGAAGTGCCCTAATTTCCTTTAATGATATAACTTGATGCTTACACTTTGAACTCTACTCCCTCGTGTGGTTCTTTTTATAAAAAGCTCTAATTTATTGCTTGAGTAAAATATGCTGGCTGCTAATTGTGATAAATTGACCCATTCTCCAGGCAGCTGAGCAGAGGTAGGTCTTACTTATCTCCTTGTCAGTTTTCATTCAGAATTTTCAAACCGTACTCCTGCTATCATGTGTACCACCTATTTTGGCCAAGTGGTCTCTTTTCTTTGCTAAGCCAACCAGGCCCAACATATCTTGTCATGGCTGCTGAGGTCATTTATTCATTCTTTGATTATTGGAGTGCTACCTAGGACATGGATTTTTCATCTGATGGTCATAAGCAGTGCTTAGGTCACTATCTTCTTAGGGCTACTCCAACACTAGATAATTTCTTTCAACTTGGCTTTTCAAAAGTACCTCAAACCAATGAAACAAACAAAAATACTAGAGGTGGTCTGTTTTCCATCATGTCCTTTCATTTAAAAACAAACTTAACTGGCTGTGAAAACCCCAAGCCTTTTTTTTTTTTTTTTTTTTTTTTTTAAATAACCTAGTCGCTGTTTACAGCTGTATGCTGAAGCCTGAAATACTGTCTGTACTGTGGTGTGTGTGAGCATTGCCAATTTTATATTTATTGCAATGATGAAGAAATAGAAAAGGTGTGGAAATGAGGAGCATGTCCAAGCTCTTAAATATGTATGGATGCATGTGGGAGAACTGAGGTGGGGCCACCAGGGAAGAAGGTTTTTTTTTTTTTTTAAAGAGCTTTCCTGGCTTCTCCCTGATGTTCCTGCTTGGGGAACACCGCTGCTAGCTGACCGGACCTCCCCAAGGGAAGTTTGTGATTCTGCTTTGGCAAAGTTGCATTGACTGATAGAAATCACTCTGTTTTAGTGCAGATTTCAATATAAATGTAAACATTTCATCCAACCATACTGGTGTCTTTTCTATTTTTTTCTCACAGGCTTCTATGGGTTCCTGGGCTTTTAAGCCAGAATCATTAAAAAAATGAGCAGTCTTAATATATCCTGCGCCTTTTCTGCCTTAAGCTGGTTGGACCATCCAGACTTTTTTCATCATTTAAGAGAGGTCTGGAGTAATGGGGAGAATTTTTGTTTATTGGAAAATTGAGATTAAGAAAGCTACCCAGATTATACAAGCCTATTATCAATTGCAATTAGAATTCAGAACTCCTAACTCCTAAACAAGTGCTTTGACTCTCATATCCCTTCTCTTTACAATTTTATTTTTGGTTCCCCATTTTCTATCACTATTATTTCACTTCACAATATATACAACTCTTCCATACATACAATTATCAGCCTTTTTTCATACTCTTTTTTAGTACTATTGTTATAAGTCCTGTCTCCCAGCTTCAACGGGACCCTGAAAACTAACTTTGTAAATTAGATCCCAACTTGCTATAGAAAATGTTGAACTCCCATTTCCTTATCTGTAGAAAAGTATTGGACTAATTAATGTCCTTTTAAATTTTCTTTAGTTTCTGAAATCCTGTTCTAAAGAAAAGTTGTAATGTGTTGTACTTCTGTGTGCACTCTAGAGAAAGTGCAAGAGAACAGAAAGTTAAAGAAGTGTAAATCTCTCCCTTGCAAGTCATTGGACCTAGAACTTGGGGGAGGTTAGGCTCTTTGTGTATATAGATAATTTAAATATATCTGGGAGTTAAATACATAGAGACAAATATGTCCCTTTATAAGAAGGGAACAAAGAAGGACACTGGGTGAAAGTATACTGTAGAGAGCCCAGTAGAGGGCCTACAGTTCAGGAACATCTGGATGATGGGCCAACAAAAGATTTTAAAGAAGTAATTGTGAGAGTAATGTCACAATTCAGAGAAGACAAAGACGGGAGAAAGGGGTTGGTTAATAGTACTAAAACCTGAAGAGGTATCAGGAATGAAGATTAAGAGAAAAGCTTTTGAATTTGGCTTTTAAAAGATCGTTGATGACAGAAAACAGTTTTACTGAGTGATCAGGTTTAGAAGGACTAGAAGTCGGGGGAGGGCAGGAAAGCAGCTAGATGGTGTAGTGAGTGGATAGAGCACTGGCCATGGAGTCAGGAGTTCAAATCCATCCTTAACACACTTCATACTAGAAGTGGGACCTTGGCAAGCCACTTAACCCCAATTGCCTAAACAAGTCATGGAGGACTGAGTGAGAGAAAAGGAATAGAGTCAACTTTTCCTAAGTGAAGGTCAGTCCTTAGAGAATGTGGGTGCTATTCATGTAAATGCAAAAGTGAAACCTGGATTCAAGCAGCTTACATTGTAAAGGGAGTAACAAGTCCTGCAGTAGTATATTGATCATGAAAACAAGTTTTGGTCTGGGGGAGTCACTAGGATGGCAGAGTCAAGCCATAGAGTAGTTTGTCAAGTCCTTGGCAGAGGAATGGGGAAGTGGGAGATGTTTATAGGAGTACCACAAAATTGTTACCTACTGAATCAGAACAGTTAAGTTACCAATTCCAAAACTGAATTAACTTCCTCAGAATGGATTTGGTGGGGCAGGAATGGTTTCTGGATACCTTGTGTTGGAAATGCTATTATCTGAGAACTGGACAGATGGCAAAATACTGGGGATAGCTGGCTTGGAGTGGAGAGCAACTAGGGAAAAAGGATTGGAATAGCTGTGATGAATGAAAGTGAATCTAGAGGCAAAGAATTGCCTTGCTGTAGCAAGTGCCCAGTAACAAATCTGGCAGTGTTTCTTGGTGAAATACAGAAAATGAGGTAATTGATTAAATCCAGGCCTCAGGTTGCCATAGATGGGCACTAGTATAAGGGGACAGTGTGTTGACAGTTGACCGATTAACACTGAACTAATTATTGATTCAATATTGGGGTGGGAAAGCAGGGTTGACAAATCTGGGAAAGTACCCAGAAGTGAAGAAATCAGTGAAGACCAAGAATGAGACGAGAGGTGAAGTGATTGATCAGGTTAAAAAGAACATTTTTATTGAATGCCTTAGTAGATAACATTGCCTTTTAAACTGGACAGAGGTTCAGTGAAAGATAGCTTTGTTCAGAGATGCCAGGTTCCTTTTTCCTGCAGGATGAAAGTTTCCCTCTTGAAAAGTTATTTTGAAATGTAATGTCTAAGATTCTGAATACAATTTTTACTCAAAGAACAACTGCAGCAGGGTGAGAGTCAGATTATTTTCATTTCCAGGAGAGTATGTCTACTTAAGCCTTTCTCACAGGCTGCTATTTTTAGGAGATCTCAGCCCCTGCAGCCTACTCTGCCATCTACACTCTGCGTCAGGATGACAGGTGACAGGATGGACCCATCCTAATTTGCCTCTTTATCCATCAAGGTCTTAATCTTACCTGCTGACTTGTTTCATTTTGAAACTGACTTCTCAGGACCATACTCAAAGCAAGCCTTCTTCCTGTCCATTAGCAGCTCAAGCTATGTTACCGATTAGAAAGTTAAATGCAAGAAACAAAAGATAGTCCTTTGCTAAAAAGTTTAAAATATAATAGGTGACATAAAGCATACATAAGAATCAATGGCAATAAACCAGTTCTGTATCTCTCATGAAGGAGTTACATAGTAATTCCACGTAATAGTAGTCTAGATCACAGTCTAGAAGGTTAAATCAAAGATTAGAATAACCAGAGAGGAGTAGTCTTTAGAAGGTTCTGTGGATGAATTTAGAAGTGGGGAGGAGGGTATTCTGAGAGAGAAAATAACCTTTATGAAGATGGAGGCAGAAATAACACCACTCGGCTTCAGCCAGGCAGGCTTGACTGGATGGAAGACATCTGAGCCAAGATGTAACAGGAGACCTGCTAGGCCATTAAAAGGCAGATGACAGCATGTGATGTTTAGATATAACAACCAGAGCCAAACAAATGGTCCTTCACATCTATAGGATCCATCTTAAGCTCTCAAAAGCTGCAATTCTTTTTTGTAACCTTCCTAGCCAGAGGCCCAAGATTTCTTGAAAGAGGAGGATAGCTGGCCCCTTTTTATCAGTGATATTTAAGAAGCAGAGATTTGTGCCAATCAATTATTCATCTACTTGTTTCCAGCAACTTGATGACCAACTTTTCCTGGAAAGCTCTTGGGCTAATACAGTCACATTGACCCAGCTAAATGAATAGCAGGCTTGAGTGCCCTATCTGCATTTCCCAATTAAAATGGCAAAAGGCCTGATTTTAGGAAGTGAGGCCTTAGCCTTTCTGTCGGAATCATATTGGTACTTGGCACTAATTACTTGGTAAATGCTAGTTTTCTTTGCTTTTATTTCCTGAACTCTGAGTGCCCCCCAAAACCAACATATGAAATACAAGCTCTCCAGTTCTCTAGAGAGAAAAGTGGGAGTGTGGGGTGAGGTGAGGGGCACACCTACAAGGGCTTGTAACCAGTTACCACAAGAAACCACCACAATAAAATAGAAAAAAAAAAAAACCACAGGCTTGGGGCATTTGAATAATCTCTTATAGTTTCCTTCTCTAACTCAAAATTTTGGTTTATTTCTACTGGCCTATCTTGGGGCTACACAGTTGATCACAACCCCTTTGGCTGGGATTGAAAATGGGGTAGGGATGGCCATAAGAACATGGGAAACAATTTCAAAAGCCACAAAACAGATTTGTGACCAACTGAGTTCCAAACTGGTGTTAATAACAAGTCCCAGTTGAAAGTGACTGGCTCTGATATAATAGATTACCCAATTTACAATGGCAGAGAAGGGGAGGAGAAATAAAGCTGGGTTTCATATGATTTAGTCCAGGGCATTGGTACATTCTGCATGACCTTGGAAAAAGGAAGTATGCCTGATGGTGAAAAGTAAAGCTATCTTTTAATCTCTTTGTCTTTGAACTAATTAATTGAAAGTGTTTCTTACTGGAATTAAATGGGGAGGGGGAAGAAGGGGGAGGAAACAGGCATGATTAGCAGCTATTTTTTTATTTATTAAAGCTTTTTATTTTCAATACATGTGCATAAATATTTTTCACCATTCACCCTTGCAAAACCTTGTGTTTCAATTTTTTTTCTCCCTCTTTCCTCTCCCTTCCCCTAGAGGGCAAGTGATCCAATATATGTTAAATGTGCAATTCTTCTATACATATTTCCACAATTATCATGCTGCAAAAGAAAAATCAGATCAGAAAGGGAAAAAATGAGAAAGAAAACAAAATACAAGAAAAAAACAATTTAAAAAAAAGTGAAAATACTATGTTGTGATCCACACTCAGTTTCCACAGACCTTTCTCTGGGTGCAGATGGCTTTCTCCATCACAAGACCATCTGAATTGGTCTGAATCACCTGGAGAGTAAGTGTTAACAACTTCTACTTTTCAGCCTTCAAATTTTTTTTTTTTTTTTTGCTTTTTGCTGAGGCAATTGGCGTTAAGTGACTTGCCCAGGGTCACACAGCTAGGAAGTGTGAAGTGTCTGAGGTCACATCTGAACTCAGGTCCTCCTGACTTCAGGGCTGGTGCTCTATCTACTTCACCACCTAGCTGCCCCCAGCCTTCAAGTTTCAAACAACATGTATTAAACACCAGATGTGTGCTATGTACTCTGCTAAACTTGGGGATACAAAAAGAGGCAAAAGACATTCTTTGATCTCAGGGAGCTTACAATCTAAAAGGGGGATAAAGTGTAAACGGATATATACAAAATAAACTTCATATAGAATAAAGAATAAAACACTTGGAAGGCACTGGAATTAAGAAGGGTTGGAGAAGACTTCCTTTTATGTGGGTCTCAGAGGAAAACAGGGAAGATAATAATAGTTGAAATTAAGGAAGGAGATCCTTCCAGGCATGGGGGCCAAGAGAGGGGGTGAAGAAAGACAATTGGAAAAAATGCTGGGGACAAAGAAAGATGTCTTGTTTACACAACAACCAGGAGGCCAGTGTTCACTGTACAAGAGTACATGCTGGGGAGTGGAGTGTAAAAAACCTGGAAAAGTAGAATGAAGTTGGCTGGATGGAGGAGTAGCTCAAAGAAGGTGAATAAATTGAAGAACTGAGTGGTTAGGGTAGAATCAATATGTATGTTCAATTCCCCTAGTATAAGAGCAGGAATTGGGGAGAAGAGAAACTGTGAGTCAGGTATCGAACTTACTGAGGAAGAAAGGGGAATGACTAGGGGTTGGGGATGGGGCTATGGACAACAGCAACAGGATTTTGATTGGGTGGTGGATGTGAATAGCATGAAACTCGAAGAATTTCCCTGTGAAAGAATAGGGAAAACTTGGAAGTGACTGTGGAGAAGAAGGACCATTCAAAATTTCCCCACTTACATGAAATGAATTGAATAAAATAAGTAAAGAGGCAGCCACTAGTGGAAAAAATTAGGCATGGAAGCCTTGTTATCAATGGGAAGCCAGGTTTCAATAAGAGCTTGTCGATGGGAGTAGTAGGAGAAGAGAAGGTTTAAGATGAAGGGAAGTCTGTTACCCATTGAACGGCACCCCAGACAGCACAGTGGAAGGGCTGGGTGGAATTAGGTTGAAATAATTGGAATGAGGGAGATGAGGACAAGGAATTGGATGATAAGGTGTGTGAAATGGGGTTTGGATGGTGATCACTGGGATGTGAAGGATATGATCAAGCGTGAGATTCTCATTGAGTGGAGGGTGTCATTCTTTTTCAAAGTGGGTGAGAGCCCTACAGTCAAAGAGAAAGTGGCTCTTTTCGGCATCTGAAGTTCTCCACATTGCATTTGCAAGACTGGACTGGCAGCAGGAGGAGAAAATTGCCTGGTGCAGAAATAGAAATGGTTGCTTTGGGGGCAGACAAAATTCCAGGCCTGCCCTTAGCAGTCTTTCTTCAGGGGACATCCTTCACCTAGCAATTGAAGAAAGACCTCCCTGAAGGGCAGAGAATCATCTCACACATTTTGTGTCTTTTGGCAACTTTTTTTTCAGGTACAGAAGAGAAAGGCCTTAGTTTAAGATCTAGATAACTGAATCCACAAGAAAGAAATTACCTTGAGATACTTTATGGAGGAACTGAAAAAAATGTTGTGACTTAACTGGCTTCTCCCCAAGCCCTGATTAAATGAGAGCTTTTTACTAGGATTAGGCCAGCCTGCCACCTCCCTTTCCTTCCTTCTCTGGTTCATACCTCCTTATTTCAGACTCTTTGCTCCTCCACCACAGCATCCAGCCCCCCTGGCTCCATCTTTTCAATCTCAGGGTTGAATGCTGCCACAAAGGGATCTTTTCTATCACTTTTAGCAGCCTGACCCTAGAGAGCTCTAATTCAGAACAAGGGCCTGTCATTCCCCTTCATGGAACAGGGAGGAAGCTTTTCAGAGTAGGAACAGCAGCTGCCAAAGGAAGTTATAGGAAAACAACAGGACTCCCTGTCTAAGGAAGCTGTCTTTTGGCCTAAACCATCAGGGTATTCATGCCCAAGTTTCTAAGACCTTCAAATGCCAACATTGGGAAATATGGCAGATGACTTGTGATCCTATGGAAATGTTTGTGTGTATATGTACAGGTCTTTTCTCCTAATTCTTCCAGAAGACACAACCGTAGTAGATCACAAAATACAAGTGCTCTCTCTAGAGACCCAGCTCCCCAGCTCTCCCACACTCTAGCTGTTTTGCCTCCAGGAAGTCACTTTATCTCTCTAGGCTTTATATATATATATATATATATATATATATATATATAAAATGGAGGGGGAGGGAGGAGTTGGAAATAAAGTCTTGGTTTTAGACTCAGAAGTTTAAGTATCAGCCCTACTTATTACCTGTGTGGTTTTCTTTAGTTTCCTTGTAGGAAAAATGTCCTGGGCTTGGGACTAGATCCCAGAGGAGTTACCTTTCTGCTCTAAAATGCCACCCCAGGTACTTCTTAGCAATGAGATTCTGGGCTTAATTTCTCTCAGTCTCTGTTTCCTCATACTATAAAATGTAAAAAAATAACACCCAACTCACAGGGTTGTTGTGAGGATCAAATTAGTGTGTGTATGAAGCACTTTGCAAACAAAGTTCTAATGTAAATGCTAGCTATTAATAAATTCCATGATCCTTTTAAGCTATAAATTTACATGATCTAAACTCTGACAATACACAATTTAAAAATCCTATTCCTTCTTGAGAAATCAAGAAAAGAGCTGAATTGGGAATCAAGAAACCAGTTTAAGTCTGGGGCCGAACCTGTGTTATGAGGACAATAGTTGCACTACCTACGTCACAAATTTGCTGGGAAAGTATTTTGAAACACCTTGTAATGTGTGTATGTTATTATTTTTCTGCAAGCTACAGATGAGAGTTTATTTCCTTAAGTCCTAAAAGACTTGGAACAGTCTCTCTCCACAATTCAGTCATAAATTCAAATCCCAGATTTTAGATTCTATGTAGTTAGACTTTGTGTGTGTGTGTGTGTGTGTGTGTGTGTGAAAGTAGAGGAAATGCCTTACACATTTTCAGATCTTTCCCCTGGAAGAGTGGGAAGAATCAGACTGGGAGAAGAAATGGGGCCTATCTGAAATCGGGAAACTTTAGAGATTCATCCAAACTGACAACATACAAAAGACCCTAACTGCCAAGGCGGTCCCCACAAAAGGGGCCCTCCTCACCGGGGTGTTTCAGGGTTACCCCAAAAATGGTTACGTGGATTCTCCTGGAGAGGCGGAGATGTAAAGGGCAAACCTGTAAGCTCATTGGGAGCAGGAACCCTGTAGTGTTTATCTTGGCATTTTAGCCTTCGCAAATTTAACAAATGTTTGCAGAATAAAGGCTGTTCCCAGTTTGCAGCCTGTTACTTAGGGAGGAGGGAGCAGAGCGGTGAGACGGCGCACTTTGTCACTCCCCTGCCCCCCAATCTGCCTGCCTCTTACTTTGAGTTTCTCTTCCTCTTCCCTCCAGCAGAGGTAATTCCATTTAACCCCCCCCCCCCCCCCCCCCTTTTTTAAATTGGGGGGGGGGGGGGGGCGGGGAGTGGGAAAGGAAAGTGTGTCCATTTCAGGTAGAACAGAATTGATGAACGGGATACTCAGCGAATCTTCCTCAAATTATCTACCTGTTCTAATCCATACGGAGTGGTGAAGATCGATGTGGTCAGGAGGCTTGAAGAGAGCAGAAGCTCAAGTGTAGAAATGGGACAGGGGAAGCATCAGATTTTCACATCCTCAAGACTGGTTGGCGGCGGTCCCTTTAAGGCCCTGCCAGGGACCTGTCCCTTTAAATCTGTGTCAGTTTCCCCTGACGTCAGCCTGCCGGCCGCACTGGTGTTTACAGCCCGGGCCGAGCTGGTTACTTTCTGGAGTTCTGAATGCAGGCGACTACCGCGTCCTCCTGGCCTTAAAGGAGCCGCACCCCCCCAGGAAACCGCCCACCCCTTTCTACCTTTTCACGCCTCTCGCCCCCGGCCCCACCCCCTCCTCGGGTGCCTTCGGGCTCTTCTTTAGCCGCGGTGCTTCTCTCCTCTAGCCTCCCCCGCTCCGGCTCCGCCGTGCCAGCCGGCCACTTCCTCTGCTCTTATTCCACCTGGTTTGGGCAGAGCGGCGGGGTCGGGGAGCCGGAGGGAACCCCTCCCAAAGTGCTAAAGCCAGGCTAGGAGCCCCTTCTCCGGAGTTCTGCACTCCCCCCCACCCTGCCCCTTCCGTCCCCACTGGGGGGCCCCTGGGAGCGTCTCGGCTTCTTCAGGGAGGGGGTATTTTCTAATCTCAGGCCGGGGTTAAAGTTCTGGTCCTGGTGAGATGCTGGAAGCTGCAGCCAGAAGCTCATCGCCCCTCCGAGGTGCTGCGCTCCCCGCTGCCGCCGCCGCCGTCGCTGCCGCCGCCACCTCCGCCCAGCCGGGGCCATGTTCGCCCTGGGCTTGCCCTTCCTGGTCCTCCTGGTGGCTCCAATCGAGGGCAACCTGGGGGTCCTGGGGCCCAAGAACGTGTCCCAGAAGGAGGCCGAGTTTGAACGCATCTACGAGGATGAAGTCAACAGCGAGCTGGTCAATATCTACACATTTAACCACACTGTGACCCGAAACAGGGTGAGGAATGGGGGTGCCCTCACCCGCGAGCGGGTGCTTTTGGGGTCGTTGGTCTGGGGCGTCCCTCCTGTGTCTCGGTGCTGGATCGTCGCCCCCCAAAGTGTCCCCCCCCTGCCCCCATCCTTGGGCCGCTGCTGTTTGTATACCCCAACTCCTGGACGCCGGAGCTACGGGCCTTAGGGTCCCTTTTGCTTAATCCCTTCTCCTGGCCTTTCCTCTTCCCCTCCCCCTCCCCTCCTACGGTCCGATTTTGTTTTCGGCTTCTTGTATTTGTTTTGTCTGTTTCCCGAACTTTCTTCTTTTTCTTTTCTCCATTCGTGGTCATCTTTCCTTCAAGGGGACACCCACATGGAGGGTTTGAGTAGGCCCGAACTTGCTGCTCTCAGGTGTTCCGACCCTCCTCCGGCCCGAGGCTTGGGGGGGGGTGGTGTTCCCTCCTGCTGTCTTGTTCTGAACCAGTGGATGTGTCAGGCCTTGAGTTGAAAGGTCACTGATACTGTAAGATTGGGAAAGTTTCTTCCCTAATCTTCCCAGGCTAACATATGCTGGGGGCTGCCTAGCGGAGTGTCATGTGGTTTTTTTTGTTTTTTTTTTTAATTTCTAACTCCTTTCCATATGTCTGATGATCTACAACTCTCCAAAGAAAGCTGACTGGCTTTACAGGGTGAGGGACGTCAGAAGTAAGACTAGAGAGAAGGAACTGGTTTAATCAGAAAACAGGTTTAACTTCTGGGGTTTGGTCCAGCCTTTTCCCCACCTACATCACCCTACCTCCCTAAGACCACTTTGTTGCTTGATTTTAAGGTGTTCCTGAGGAGGTCTTGGTACAAGTCCAGCTCCTAAGCTTTGAATGACCATCTGAATGATGGCCTAGAACTTGGGCCCACCTGGGACCTTTGTGGCCTAGGGGCAGAGATTATTGAATCTGAAGGATGGAGAAAATTCCTCTTCTAAAATGTTGGACTAGTCTTCCTCAGGGGAGCTCCCTCTCTCACCTTTGGTTTGTCAGAGCTCTGAGAGAGCTGTGGTCTCAAGGTGTGGTCTTCAGGATCTCTGGTGGGTTTGCAAGGTCAAAACTTTCCATAATACTTGGATCTTTTAGCTTTCTAATATGGCAAATATTTATTATTACACCCTGCATAAATAAAAGCCACAGGGGAAGGAGTCCTCCATAATGTTTCAGAGTATAAAGTAGCCCTGAGACCAAAAAAGATTGAAAAACTGCTGAGATACTTTTTGTTTTTTTGGTGGGGAAAAGGAACAGTTTAGTTTCTGCTGCTGGCTGGTACTTGTCTCCAGAAGATTGGTCTCTCAGTTCTGTACTTTTGTAGTTTTTCTCTGTTCACACTTGGAGTCTTATTTCTATTCCAACCAGGAGTTCCCTTTAGGTTTGGGGGCGTAGCTCTGGATTCTACCTCCCTGAGAAATGTAGATTCTTATTGGTGTGGAGGGGGGAGAGAGGGGCTCTTTTCTTGTTACAAGGTTTAGGTTCTAGTAACAGAATGACAAGTTATCACCTGTTCTCTCCTTTATAAAGTTTTCATTGTCCTCCTCTGTATCACTGAGAGACAGTATCCATTTTACAGATGGATAAACAGAAGCTTAAACTTCTGGGCTAGATTAATTTGTCAGTGAGTCAGTGGATTTGGGGTCAGAAATTAGGTATCCTCCATGCTACTATTCATCAGACTAGTTAGATAAGAGCTGCCCTTCTGGTACTTTGGTTTCTAGGGAGGAGACTCTTAAGAGTTCTAAGTAACCTCCCTTACTTAGGATGTACACTAATGGTTCTATGTATTCTTACTCATCCCTTTGAGACAGGATGGACCTTGTTTCGTGAAGCTTGCAGACTGACTCAGGCTTGCCCTGCTAGGACTACGGGATAATATCTGACATGTATATAGCACTTTACAGTTCACAGAGGGCTTTTGTGTTCATTGTCTCATTTGATCCTTACCGATAGGCCTGTGTAGTATGGCTGTCACTCTCCTCATTTTACAGATGAGAAAACCAAGGGAGAAAGAAATTAAACCACTTATTCAAGTTCATGCTGGTAGTAAGTGGCAGGACTGGGATTCACACCCAGGGCTTCTGACTAAATCCAGGTGGTTCTACTACCCTACAACAGCCTCTGCATCAGTGAAAAGGGACAGCCCTGGTGGAAATCTCCCCCCCCCCGACTTTCTGGGGTCAGATATAGGCAGGGAGGACTGTCCCTTGGGCTTGACCCCTGACTCTTGCTTCCCTTTCTGGCATCAGAGAGGAATAGTCATGTTTGTCTGGGAGGGGGGTCTGAGCTTATTGGGAAGACAGGGCTTGAGAGTTGGTCTGTCCCCATAGACCGAGGGTGTGCGGGTGTCTGTGAACGTCTTGAACAAGCAGAACAAGGCTCCCGTGCTGTTTGTGGTTCGACAGAAGGAGGCTGTAGTATCCTTCCAGGTGCCACTGATTCTTCGGGGGCTGTGAGTATGATTTGGGGGCTGATCAGGTGGGGCAGCTGACACCCCCAAAGTAGCTTGGGGAGATCCTAAGTCTCTCATTCCCTTCCCCACCTAGGAAAATGCCCAATGCTCTGGCACAGATCACTAGGAAACCCCACATTTCTCAGGGGAATTTTCTCCCCCTTCCCACTAAGGCTAAAGCACTTTCTAGCCCTAAATCCAGGCACTTAGTCAAGTATTAAGTGCACCTGGGAGAGAGTATTTGTGGGCCCCAAGCCTGGAGCTGGGTGGGTCAGACCAAGGGCTCGGGGTAACCAGATCTGGGGGAAAGGACTGTCCAAGTTTCTCCGGCCAACCTGCCCTTCCTCCAAGCCCAGCTCATGTGGGCCACACTTACCATTCAAGGGGGACATGGAGTTGGTTAGGGGAGGAAAGAACAGCTACCCACCAACTCCCCCATCTTGGGCCACAGCTACCAGCGTAAGTACCGGTACCAAGATGTAGCGCGCACCCTCTGCCAGCCACCCACCAAGAGTGAGGCTGAGGTCCAGTTCTTCTATGTGGATGTGTCCACTCTGTCGCTGCTCAACACCACTTATCGGCTGCGGGTCAGCCGCATGGACAACTTTGTGCTCAGGTTTGAGATGGGGGGGGTTGCTGGAGAGGAAGGGGCAGCCCGGGGGAGCCTTTCTGAGAGCCCCAGGAGTGACAGGTGGGGGGCACCTCTTTTTTTCTGTGCCACAGGACTGGTGAACAATTCAGCTTTAACACCACTGCAGCTCAGCCTCAGGTAAACCCATTCAATGAATCCTAATTATTTATGACACTGTATGCAAAGCCTTGTTGGGGGCACTGAGATATAGACTCGGCCCTCGGGGTCCCCACAAATCTGGTTTGGGGTGAGGTGGGAAGTACTGGGCACGAAGAGATCGGCTTAGAAAAGGCAGGAATGTTGGTCTGCTCTCTGGAGGGGGCTGGGGGGGGTCTGTTGGCCTGCAGCAGGATGGACCCCTGAGGAGCTATGGGTCTGGGGGACAGGGCAGAGGTGGTGGTGATCAGGGACTGTAGGGTTTCCCCCTGGACCCCGACCCCCATGAAGCTCATATAGAGAAGATGGGGGCAGTGGCTCCTGGGAGAGACCGCCTGAGACCAGTCCCCCTCTCTGTTCTTAGTACTTCAAGTATGAGTTCCCCGAAGGAGTAGACTCAGTGATTGTCAAAGTGACCTCCAACAAGGCTTTTCCCTGCTCAGTCATTTCCATCCAAGACATCCTGGTAAGTGGGCCCAAAGCATGTGGGAAGCCAGGCTCCGGGATAAAGGCAAGGCTCAGTGCTCCATTGTCTTTGTCCCTGCCACAGTGTCCCGTCTACGATCTGGACAACAACGTGGCTTTCATCGGCATGTACCAGACCATGACGAAGAAGGCAGCCATCACCGTGCAGGTAGGCTGGGCCAGCTGGACGTGAGGAGCTGCGGCCGGCTCATCCCTCCTGCCCCAGCCCGTGACGGCCTCCTCTCCCCGGGCCGTGACAGCCTCCTCTCCCCCGGCCAGGACGGCCTCCTCTCCTCTCCCCACACTCTGCGCGGAACATCAGCCGCCTCTTCTGGCCCGCCCCACGCCTTCCCTGGCTCCTTCCCGTGGTTGGGCAGACCCTGCCTTAGCCCCTCTCCCCCTTCCCCGTCCCTTCTGGTGACCGGCCAGGGAGGGCCGGGCCGGGCGCCTGAGGAAGCTTGTTTCTTCTGTGTCTTGTGCCCGGGGACTCCGCAGCGGAAGGACTTTCCCAGCAACAGCTTCTACGTGGTGGTGGTGGTGAAGACCGAGGACCAGGCCTGTGGGGGCTCCTTGCCTTACTATCCCTACGGGGAAGGTACATTGTGTGCTCCGGCTGGGCTGGGCCGGGCGGCCTGGGGAGTGCAGGGACCCACACTGGCCCGAGGACCTCGGGGTGTGTAGGGGAAGGGAGGGCTCAGAACGGGGGGTGTCAGCCTCTCTCCTGCCTGGTCCCCTTAAGCCTCAGGCCACGCTCCAGGTTCCCACTACCGCACTGATTTGACTTTTACGTCCAGATGAACCGGTGGATCAAGGGCATCACCAGAAAACCCTGACCGTTGTGGTGTCTCCTGCAGTCACGTGTGAGTGGGGCCGGGCGGGCGGGGAGGGCCAGCCTCAACACGGATGGTCCCTGGGGCTCTGGGGACAGGCCTGGGGATGGAGGCTCCCCATGTGGACATGAAACAGCTGGGCAGAGAAGCGGGCTACTGCCCCGTGCCTGCTGGCACCTCTGAGCCGCGAGTGCCGCGAGAGGGAGGACGCTGGGGCCGTTTCCTTGCACCTGTGCCCACGTGCAGTGCCTGGTGGGGCCCTCCCTGGCTGACCTGTGCAGGGGCCTGGTGCTAATTCCCCATCCCCCACCTCTGCCCCCTCCCACTTTTTGTTCCCAGCTGAGGCTTATGTTGGGGGCATGCTCTTCTGTCTGGGCATTTTCCTGTCCTTCTATTTGCTGACCGTGCTGCTGGCCTGTTGGGAGAATTGGAGGTGAGCGGGGGGTTGGTCGGGCCGGTCCTTCTCAGCCTTTTTGTTTTTTTAATAAATGATAAGCAGGATGATTTCATTTATTTGTTTATTTCTGCTGAGGCAATTGGGGTTAAGTGACTTGCCCAGGGCCACACAGTTAAGTGTCTGAGACCATATTTGAACTCCTGACTTCAGGGCTGGGGCTCTCTTCTCAGCCTCTGGATGGCAATCTAGCCGACATTTGGGCTTGGTTAGGAGATTTCTCCTTGTTCTCTGCTCTGCTGTTCCTGCCCTGGAACCCCCGCTCTCCAAACTCCCCTAAGACAGACTGAACTGTGAGGAGTAGGAGAGCAGATTGCCGGATGCTCCGCTGCCCGTAGTCCATAATTCCCCCAGCAAAGAGAGAATGGAGCTTTAGTTTCTCTTCTAGCCCTTCCTCTAAGCCCTGAACCTTCAGCCTAGAGGAGGCCAGGTTTGGGGGAAGGAAAAGGTCCTGGTGGTCAGTACCCTAAGGGAGAGGTGGGCAGCAGGGAGCCTGGACCTCCTCCCCCCCATAACCCACCGTCCTTTCCCCCAGGCAACGGAAGAAGACCCTGTTGGTGGCCATGGACCGTCCCTGCTCAGAAAGCGGTATCTCTCAGGCCCTGTCCGGGGTGCGCTGGGGGGAGGCCCGACGGTCCGGGCCTGAGAAGCCAGAGTCTGCTGGCCAGAGGCAACTGGCTGCGCTTTCCTTAGATTAACCCGAGGGTTGAGGAGGAGGGTCGGAGGTGCTGTCTCCTGGAAACCATAGCTGCTCCTTGCTTGATTCTTCTTTAAATCCTGCTGATTTTCGGTCTTTCCGTCTGTCCCAGTCTCACAAGTTCATAACCTTTCTCTCTCTCTCTCTCTCTCTCTCTCCCTGCGCCCAACAATCTCTCCTGTTTGTGACCTTCCCTTCCAGCCTCTTTGCTTGGTAAGCTACAGGTGCTGGGGGGATTAGGGCCTTGGGCTTTCAGGGGGCCAGGATGAGCGGGGGGGGGAGGGAAGCACCAGGCCTGGCACCTCATTTGCCCTCATTTGAATGCCTGAGTTATGACCAGGTGGGATGTGGGGGGTCCTGGTGCCCATTCTCCTATCACAGGATGTTTTTACCCCTTTTAGGGTATTTGATGAGGGAAACGGGGAGAGAGAACATGGGGCCAGAGGGAACACAAGTGGTTGTGGCTGGCTTGCAATTATTTTTTCCCTGGAGCTCAAAGCCTCTAACTCCAGGCTTGTTCTGCTGGCCCCCAGCCCCTTCTGTCTTATATCACCTTTGAGTTGGGGCCTCTGACTGCTTACAGTGATGATCAGGCTTTGATTTCCCCCTTGCAGGTCACCCTCGAGTCTTGGCTGAATCCTTCCCTGGCTCCTCCCCTTATGAAGGTTACAGTTATGGCTCCTTTGGTAAGTGCTCCCTGAAGGCTCCTCTTCTGCCCCCCCAACCTGGCTGTCTTTGGGCCATTTTAAGCCAGCTTCTCCTAGGGGGCAAGAGCTCTTAATCTGGGATTGGTGATGTTTCTTTTCTTTTTTAAAAAAAAATTCAAAAACTGCATTTCTTTCTTTCTTTTTTTTTCTTTTTTCTTGCAAAAACTATTTCAGTATAATCTGGTCCCTTTGTAATCCTACATATTTTATTTCCTGCATTTGAAAACATTATTTTGGGAAGGGGTCTGTGGGCTTCACCAAAAAAGGTTAGGAACTGCCAGGCCATGGTGATCATCTCCTGTCTTCCCAAATGAATGCCTGCTGCCATTTAAACAATATCCATCATCTCTGCAACCTAGAGACCTCTGGGGAAAGAAAATGCCATTCCCATGCCCAAGCTGCCCCCTCTCCGGTGCTTTTTTACCTTCATAGCCAGACCCCGGGTGTTCTGCCCTCATTAGCCCCTTGGTCTCCACAGAGAACGGCTCCAGTTCTGCTGATGGGGCGGTGGACAGCACTGGCTCTGTGGATGCCTCCTACAGTTATTCGGGTGAGTGGGCCGGGCTGGTGTGGCCCGGGCCGGAGCTGAAGTGTGTGTCTGTGCAAGGAGGCCCGAGCAATGGCGTCGGGGCAGGGCCTGTATTCTCCATCTCTCCCTCCCCTCCTTGGCCTGGACGCCCTCCCAGTAACTCTCCCTTTCCTTTGAAGGACACGACCAGTTCAAGCGACGCCTCCCCTCTGGCCAGATGCGGCAGCTGTGCATTGCCATGGGTAGATGCGGGGAGAGTGCTCGCTTTGCCAATCAGCCCCTGCCAGTGGTGGGCACTGAGGCTGGCTGAAGCCATGGCCTGGCGCCTTTGGGGCTTGGGAAGATGCTCAGTGAATGCCCTGTTGCATACGTTATCATGTGACACTGATGATAACTGACCCTCCGTGTCTTCTGAGAGAGGCTGGCACTTTTCCTTGTCCGTGGCAGAGAGAGTGGGGGGGCTGGTATCCAGGCTTTTCCCACTCCCCCCTGTCACTTCCCAGGACTCTCCTAGCAGGGCAGAACTTGCCATCTTGTGCAGCTTGGGAGTAGTGACCCACCACCTTCACTCTCTGGCCGCAGAGGGAGTTGGGGCCAGACTAAGGGGGTCCCAAACAAGCAAGAATGGTGTTCTCTTACTGCTTGCTGTGGGGCCTTCCTTGGCTGGGCCTGGGGGTCCTGTGAGGGAGCCTTGCGGGCGAGGTGGTTTTTTAGTGGGGAGGTGGGTGGGGGTCCCCAGAGGGCACTGGCCCTTTAGCTGCCCGCGTGCCCCAGCCCTGCCCTCTCAGAACACACAGAGCTGGTTGTGCCTCTAATCTGCATGAAGCCTCCTGGAAATCATCCCATTGTCTTAGGCCTGAGGTCAGCTCAGCGTCGCGGGTCCGGCCTGTCCCAGCTCTCCCAGGGAGATCCGGGCGGGCAACAATCCCCCCGACTCTGCCCGTCCCCCTCACCCCGTCTCCTCGTGCACAAGGGAGTCGGAGGCACCGGTTTCCCGGACCCTGAGCTTCCCTCGGCCCCCGAATCCCCAGTGCACCCCTGCCACCACTCTGTAATCTCCACGATTGCCCCAGGCGGGCAGGGGCCATCTTCCAGGGGGTCCTGCCCCAGGCGTGAGCGTGCTCTTGCCTTCCTTGGCCTCCTAGACCCAGTGGGCAGCCGGCCTCGCCTGGACTCCCTGAGCTCAGTGGAGGAGGACGACTACGATACGCTGACTGACATCGAGTCGGACAAAAATGTCATCCGCACCAAGGTCTGAAGCTGCTCTTGTGGGCCCCAGAGCCTGGGAGGGAGGGTCCCTCTGGTCCGTCCCTGAAGGGGGAGCAGCTGGGGATGGCCGCCTCGTCCCTGCCCTCCTTCCCAAAGGGCCTTCAGCTGTTCCTCTGTTCCCCCTCAGCAATACCTGTATGTGGCCGACCTGGCCCGCAAGGACAAGCGGGTTCTTCGGAAGAAGTACCAGATTTACTTCTGGTGAGCCGGTGGGGTCCCAGCTTGGCTTTGGGGAGGGGCCATGGAGAAGGGCCGGGATTGGGGGGCGCCTTTCTCCAGGCTCTCTCCTTCATCACCGTCCTTCCCTGCCTACAGGAACATTGCCACCATTGCTGTTTTCTATGCCCTCCCGGTGGTGCAGCTGGTGATCACCTACCAGACGGTAAGAGGGGCAGGGGTTTGCCCGGCTGTCCCCCAGAGGTGGGAGGCCCTGGACAGATGCTTGTCGGGTCTCCTTCTGACACAAGATTCACAAGTGGGGAAGGGATGGGAGGCAGTAAGCATTTATTAAGCACCGACTGTTTGATATGTGCTGGAGGCTTTACAAATGTTATCTCGCTTGATTCCCCCATTTATAGAGGTTTTACTCATGAGACTTGTGACTCTGTGAGCATCATACCAGGTCCACAGAAAGAAGCCCCAGTTTTTCAGCTCTGCCCTCAGTGAGGAAGCCCCCAGTCCCTGGCTGTCGCATTGTTTACAAATAAGAAAATTGCAGAGCTGTATCTGTCTGGGCTTGACAGACAGGTGTCACTCAGCCCTGAGGTGTCACTCAGGGATGGGGCTGGGCTGCCCTCTCAGCTAGGCTGAGTTAAATCTCAGTTGTCAATCACTCCCTGGTTTTCTTGCTCTCTGGGACTGCTGCAGGTGGTGAATGTCACAGGCAATCAGGACATCTGCTACTACAACTTCCTCTGCGCCCACCCCCTGGGCAACCTCAGGTAAGGGGAGACAGGAAGGAGAAAGGTGGTGGGAAGCCAGGAAGAGGGGGAGGTGGGGTCGGGGGACTGAGGGACCCTCTGGGTGATGCTCCTTGATTTCCGTCCCAGCGCTTTCAACAACATCCTCAGCAACCTGGGTTACATCCTGCTGGGGCTGCTCTTCCTCCTCATCATCCTGCAGCGAGAAATCAATTATAACCGAGCCCTCATGCGGAATGACCTTTATGCCCTGGTAAGAAGGGAGTGCTCCCGGCTCCTTCCTCGCTGTCTCCCCTCACCCTTAGTGAAAGGGAGCCCCCCGACTGTCACCAGCCTCCTCCCCACCTCATTCACAGCTCCTCCTCTCCGGGCATCCTCTAAATCAGTCATTCATCTTCTAAATGTCCCCTCGTCCTCCTCAGCCCCAGACTCAAAGTGCAGGGCACTGCTGGGCTGGGCATCAGGGCTGCTGCCTGTGCGGGTGTTCGGACGGGTTGCGAGCTCCCGGAGGGCAGGGGCTGTTTAACCCCGCCGTTGCCAGCACAGAACCCTCCCCGCGTGGCAGGCCATTAGTAAGTGGCTGGTGGTTTCTCCATCTTTCTGTTTGCACTCCGACTCTGGTTCCTTTCTTGGGAATAGGAATGTGGGATCCCGAAGCACTTTGGACTTTTCTACGCCATGGGGACAGCCTTGATGATGGAAGGACTGCTCAGTGCCTGCTACCACGTTTGCCCCAACTATACGAATTTTCAGTTCGGTAAAGCCTCCTCTCCATTCCCAGAGAACCTGCCCACACATCGACGTCTCTCTTAGTTTTGCCTTTTTTTTTAACCAAAGAACCCATCCCTCAGGATTCAGCCTTTTAGGGCAGCTAGAGCTTCTCTTGCTGTACCGAGAACAGGCAGCCGGATCTGGGTAGGGACTAGTCTCCCTTCTCACAGGCTCTTAGGATCTAAAGCTTGGAGATCACCTAGGCAAACCCCTCATTTTACGGATGAGGAAACTGAGGTCCGCCCAAGGTAGTGATTTGCTAAAGGTGACACAGGTACTGGTGGTAGAGACGATGCCCAGGAGGAGACAATTCTTTTTTTTTTTTTTTCTTTTTTTTTCCTGAGGCCATTGGGGTTAAGTGACTTGCCCAGGATCACACAGCTAGGGCATGTTAAGTTTCTGAGACCATATTTGAACACAGGTCCTCCCAACTTCAGGGCTGGTGCTTTATCCACTGCACCACCTAGCTGCCAAGAGGAGACAGTTCTTGCAGGCATTGTGTAGAGCCTCGCCAGTGAGCCCCAAGCATAGCCCTCCCACCCAGGGGTCGCTAAATGGGTGACATTCTAGGGGACGGGGAGCAAGGAGACCTTAGCCTAAGTGTAGCGGGCTTGGGCGGGCCCCGGATTTGAGTTTCAGAAGCTCGCCATTTCCACAGACACATCATTCATGTACATGATCGCCGGGCTCTGCATGCTGAAGCTGTACCAGAAGCGGCACCCCGACATCAACGCCAGTGCCTACAGCGCTTATGCCTGTCTCGCTGTCGTCATTTTCTTCTCTGTGCTGGGGGTGGTGAGTTTCCCCTTTCTCCTGCCTAACCTCCCCGCCTTGCCTCTGAAGGCCTTCCTGCCTGCTGTCCCTGGAGGCAGCTTCCTTCCCCTCTTTCTTCCCCAGCCCTGGAAGGAAGAGCACTCTCAAGCCCCATCCTGGCTGGGCCTTGCCCCATGCACGCAGGTATCCTGCACGTGGACCTTCCCTCTGTCCTGTGCTCATATCCTCTGCTCCCCGGCTCTTCCTCCTCTCTCCATCTCTCCCTTCTCTTTCTCTCTCCGTCTCTCCCTTCTCTTTCTCTCCGTTTCTCTCCTCTTCCTCCTTCTCTTCTCTCTCCATCTCACACACACATACACATTCTGTTCCTCACCTCCTCCCAATCTACCCCAAATAGGTATTCGGCAAAGGGAACACGGCGTTCTGGATTGTCTTCTCGGTCATCCACATCATTGCTACACTCCTCCTTAGTACCCAGCTCTACTACATGGGCCGCTGGAAGTTGGGTAAGAAAATTGCCCTCGGTGAGAATTGTGATGATGGTAGGACATTGTCCTTGGGGACAGAGAGTGGGACAGACCAGAGTGGATAAAGAAAGGTGTATGAGACAAAAAGAGACAGGATGATCTCCAGCTAAAGTGGAAATCTTAAAGCTAGTGCCTGCTCTTTTTCTATTTTGTACATATTATAATTTTAAAAATCCTACAGATACTCTTTTTTCTTCTTCTTCTTTTGGATCTCTGAACCTTTTCAAGATATCTTGGGACTTACCAGCTAGATTTCTTACTTAAGGACCAAGACCACTCTGAATTCTCTTTGGGTCCTAGGCCAAGCCCCATTTGGCCATGGGTCCTGATTGACTCAGTTTGAATGTAAATAGCTGTTATTTCTGCTTTGACTAGAAACCCTCAGGGTCTTCCCCTCCCAGATTTATTTATTTAGAGTTTATTTTTTTTTAAACTAGGTGAAAGAGAAGATTTTTTTATCTCAATTGCTGCCTAGCCTTAATCAATGAGTGGGTGTGGCCTCAGTCAAACTGAGACCAGTTAAGACCTTAGCTTAAAAAGGCATCCTGGACTCTTCTGTTATCCTGATCTATATCTATATTTGTCTGGAGGACAAAGTGAGACAGGTGACCTTGTATAGCCCTCCCTCCCTTAAATCCAATTCAGTTGCATGTCATGGCATCAGCTCCCTGAAGTCATGGTCCTCTTGGAGAACAAAGGACAAATAACAAAAACCGACAATATAAAATATATTAATATTACACATAGAGTTGAGGATTCTTTGTAAGGAAATTATATCAGTGCAGATCAGCAACTGTTTTTTGCAGCTTACAGACAGAATTAGAGAGTCCTTGTACCAAAGACAGTTCTTGAAACCAGGTCCTCCTGACTCCAAGCTGGGCTCTCTATCCACCATACTACACTGCCTCTCAAAGCACCCTGTAAATTATGAGGCAAATTGTTTTTGTTATTGTCCCTCCTGGCCCCCACTGCTCAGGACTGGCCTTATTGGCTGAGCCTGCTGGGACTCCTAACTGTGGACTTAGGTTATAGGCTTTGCGCATGAGGAGGGATACAGCTCCGCAGCCTCAAATTTCTTGCTTTCAACACACATTTTGTCCCTTCTTGCAGATTCTGGGATCTTTCGCCGGATTCTTCATGTGGTCTACACAGACTGTATCCGGCAGTGCAGTGGACCCCTGTACGTGGTATGTACTAAGGCTCCACTTTCCTTTCCTTTCCTGTGTCCCTTTGGGGACACTTGTTGGGATTGGTTAATTGGGACCCTCTATTTCCCGTTTCCCCTCTCCCTAGCCATCCATGGTGTTGTTATTAATATTATTATTATATAATAACCGTCACTAACCTTATACAGAGTATTCCAAAAGTCTTAGTACCATTTAAAGTTTTAATAAAACATTTTAAAAAGCTTTAAACTGCACTATTACTTTTGAGTCAACCTGTATGATGCTTTAAAGATTGAAAAGCTCTTTTACATTATCTTATTTGATCCCTACATTCATTCAGATAATTGCTGTCATTACCCCCATTTTACAGATGAGGAAACTAAAATTGAGAAGGAAGTTAAATGATTAGTCATACAACTAGTGCCTGAGGCAGGATTCAAAATCAAGCAGCCTCTACTAAACTACCTAATCCCTATCTCTGTCTCATTATTCTGGGGTTTACTTCTCTCTAGGACCGAATGGTGCTACTGGTTATGGGCAACATCATCAACTGGTCACTGTGAGTCCAGATGTGCAGCTTCCAGGGCTGGGGGGCAGGTGATAACCAGGAAGAGAATGAGGGCAGGGCTTAGCACAAGATGTCTCTTCTTCTTGTTGCCCTGATTTCTTAGGGGAGTGTGATGGAACGTCCCTAATTCCATTCTGAGCATTGTGCAACCTTTGTCCTGGGTCTGAGGGAAGGGTGGTATGAGGACAGAGGCAGGGGGCTCCTTCCCCGCCTGTAAGGGGACAGAGACCAGACATTCTGAAATAATCCTCATGGCTGCTCTGCTCTGAGGGAATCAGTCATGGGGGGCTGAGCAGTGACCCTCTCAGTCCCCCATTCTAAGGAGACAGCAGGTGTTTGGATGCCTGGGGGTGGATCCCTGCCTTCTCAGCCCTCTTTCCTCCCTACAGTGCTGCCTATGGGCTCATCATGCGTCCCAATGATTTTGCTTCCTACCTGCTTGCCATTGGCATCTGCAACCTTCTTCTTTATTTTGCTTTCTATATCATCATGAAGGTAAGCTGGGATGGGAGGGATGAGGGAGTGAATTTCCTTCCTCTTAACTATTGTGCAAATCTTAATACTTTGGCATAAAAGTGGACAGGATGGTCACTGAGGAAGGCATTAGGGGTGGGAGAGAGGAGGAGTGGTGGGTGCCCCTTGTATGCCAGTCCTTCCTAGTATTGGTTTAATTCCTCTGTATTCATAAGTGCAACAGGTTCAGTGGGAAAATAGAACTGAAAGCTAAGAAAAGATCCCTGACTATAAGGGCTTCTGGTCTCAAGGGCCATGGTTTAATATTCACAGAAAACTTAAGGTTAAGACAATCTATGCTAAGTGCCAGATAAGTGGTACAAATAGTTATTGGCGTAGGAGTTGAGAGGAGGAAGAGATCAGCGAGTCCAGTACTGGGAGCTTAGTCTGAAGCCTGCAGGGCCTGGCTGTAGGCAGGAGTCCAGCTTACCTGGTGAAGCTTCCATCTCATTAAATGCCTAGGAGTGGAGAGAGTTTGAGGATCTTAATTAAGCCCTGATGGTGTGGAAGGATCCTCATCAGCTGTGGCCCCTGTCTTTGGAGAACTCATTGTTATTTAATGGGGAGATGGGGGCCGGTGTTGGATTCGAGGAATACTGTTGACATGGGGCATGGGAACACAAGGGAGAGCGATGTGAAGGGCTTTCTGAAGGAGGTAAGATGTGGAACTGAGCTGTAAATGGACAGTGAGGGGCCAGGTTTTGCCACGTGTGGAAAAACTTAAATGAAAGCTCAGAGGGAAGAGTGCAAAAAGCAGGAACTCTGGGAAAGGGGGCTGGACTCCTGGGTGCTCAGGTGGGCACTGCCTCTCAACTTTGTTCCCATCGCTTTTCTCTTCAGCTCCGCAGTGGGGAGAGGATCAAACTCATCCCTCTCCTCTGTATCATCTGTACCTCTGTGGTCTGGGGTTTTGCCCTTTTCTTCTTTTTCCAGGGACTCAGTACCTGGCAGGTGAGTGAATGAATGTCATACCCAAGGGTTAGGAGCAGGAGTAACAAGATGTGGGCTCTGGTACTTACTCTGCCTTTGATTGTTTAGCTTTATAACCTTGATCAAAACTTTCCACTTCTCAGTCTTTTTTCATCCATACTGTAGACACCCATTAATGTGTCTATAGTTTTAGAATACATGTCCGTGTTCATAATAGTAAACAATAATAAGTAGCATTTATAGCGATTTGATGTTTATGAAATTCTTCACCTATATTACCTCCTTTAATCCTTATTTCAATCTTACAGGTGGGGAAACTAAGGCTGAATGGTTAGGTGACTTGCTCAGGTCTGAGGAAAGATTTGAACATGGGTTTTCCCAAGTCTAGGATTCTATAAAATGAAGGGACCAGGCAAGCTAAACCCAAAGAGCTCTTCCAGCTCTAGAAGTCTACAGTTCTGTAGTTCTCAGTGTTTACTAGATGTCTAACATGTCAAGTAACATGGCCATGGCTGTTCCCTCTATAGTTTTCTATTTCCTTTTCTCACACATTTGCCCAAGACTCTTCCTTGGGTCTGAAATGCTTTCCACCTCACTGTTAACACTTAGAATCTCTGACTTCCTTCAAGTTCCAGCTCCTTTACTTCAAGGTCTTTACTGATTTGTCCTCTTCCCAGTGTATTTTGCATGTATTTGCATGTACATATTGTTGAACTCCCAATTAGAATGTAAAACCCTTGGAGACATGGACCAGAAAATCTGTCTTTAGCACTTAGCGGAATGTCTGTTGTATAGTCGATGCTTACTGTATATTAAATTTGTTGAATGGGTGAATGAATGAATGTGGGGGATTAAATGTGGTCCCCATCCTCAGGGTAACTAGAGAAAAGGGATCTCCACCTAGAAAAGATATCATAATGGAAGGCAGTATATGTTAAAGGCAAACAGATGGCTGGGTTAGATCCTTAAGAACCAGGGGAGCTCAGAGGAGAGAAACATTTTTGGACTAGAAAAATATACTTTATAAAAGTAATGGAACATGCTTATTATGTCTAAAGATTTTGGAAAAAATTGTATATTTAAAGAGGAAGAGAAATGTTACTTCAAGCCAAGGAGGTCGTGAGCTTTTTTATTCCATCTTATATATTTATGTGCATTTTTCATCTCTCATTCCAGGCTTCTTGAGGTCAGGAGCTATGTTTAATTTCTCTCTCTCTCTCTCTCTCTCTCTTTCTCTCTCTCTCTCTCTCTCTTTTTATCTTATTTGCAATGGGAAAGAGACATTGAAAAAGGGTTCAATGTAACCCAAGCATTTATCAAGCTACAGAGTGGGCTGATTTCCGGTTCCCATCCCTTCCTGTCTTCTGCAGCAGTTGTGGCCTTATTCATCTCCCTTTATCTCTCAAATCTTCAGCCTCTTATCCATTGGTTCCTTCTTTACTGCCTTCAAACATATCCAAGTCTATCCCATTAGTTAAAAAATTCCTTCACTGGGTCCTACCATCCCCTCAAGTTATTTCCTTGCAA
The DNA here is from genome assembly GCA_023553655.1 of Myrmecobius fasciatus. Lineage (NCBI taxonomy): Eukaryota > Metazoa > Chordata > Mammalia > Dasyuromorphia > Myrmecobiidae > Myrmecobius > Myrmecobius fasciatus. The sequence goes on along the minus strand of JAJPUD010003322.1, from coordinate 7,534 downwards.
CTCTCTTCCCTTTCTGAGCCAAACTTCTTGAAAAAGCCATCCAGATTTTCTGCTTCCATTTCCTGTGCTCTCACTCATGTCTCCTCTTGGCTTCTGAACTTAATCAGTCAGCTGTAAGGCTGAAATTCCCAGCAATGCCTTCTGTGCTGTGGTCTCTTCTCAGTCTGATGCTTCGGGAGCTCTCTGCTGCACTTGACGCTGTCAAGCACCCCTCTCATCCCTGTCTCTGGCTTTTCTCCATGCTCCTGTCTCCTGATACTCTTCTCACCAGTCTGATTGCACCTGGCTCCTTAAAGATGAATTTCAGGCATCATCTTCTTTGTGGAACCTTTTCTGATTCTTCCTAAATGTTAGTGCCTTCCCTCTCAAGTTCAGTTTTGTATCATCAGTTACCTCTTGGACATTTCACAATTCTGGTTGTCTCGGCATGCTTGAATTTGAACTTGTTACCTTTCTCCCTCAATTCCCATCATCCCTCAGCCAGATTATTTCAACAGTTCCCTTACTAGTTGGCTTCAGGTCTTTTGCCACTTTAGGCCATCCTCCAAGCTGTTGCCAAAGTAATTTTTTAAGCTCAATCTAACCATGTGACTCTTCTACTCAACCAATTTCAGTGGCTTCCTATTTATTACCTCTGATTAAAAAGTAAACTCTTCAGGGGCAGCTGGGTGGCACAGTGGATAGAGCACCGTCCCTGAAGTCAGGAGGACCTGAGTTCAAATCTGGTCTCAGACACTTAACACTTCCTAGCTGTGTTACCCTGGGCAAGTCACTTGACCCTAATTGCCTCAGCAAAAAAAAAAAAAAAAGTCAACTCTTCTTTAGACTTAGTCTCTACCAAGCTTTCCATTGTCCAGTGAACCTTATTCCCAATCTTATATCCTGCAATCCAGGGACCATGGTCTTGTCTGTGTTTCTTACCTGGGGCACTCCATCTTCCATTTCTGTTCCTGTGTTTTGATTCCTTCCATTCCTTCCTTCCTCTCTGCCTTGGAGAACCTCTCTGTTCCTTTAAAATGAATTTCAGGCACCTTCTCCATGAAGCTTTTTCTGATTCTTCCTAAGAGTTCCCCTCTCAAGCTGTCTTATATTTAGTGACTTTGTGTCTGTGTGTGTGGGTTTATCAATTTCATGTTGAACATAATTTTATTATTTCCCCTTTTAGATAGATAGTGGCAAAGGATACCCTTTTAGTAGCCTTACTGTTGGGCAAAACACTTCACCCTGATCGTCTTCAAAACAAACAAAATATGTAAAGCTACTGTAAGGAGGGATTGTTTCATTCTTTGTACTTTACCTAGCACAGGGCCTGCCACATAATAGGAGTTTAGGAAATACCTATTTATTCATTGATTGATGGATAAAGGGCATCATGGTAAAATGAAGAAAGTACTAGATTTGGAATCAGGAAAATCCAGATTCAAATCCTACCACAGATACTAACTGATCTGGGTAAGTCCCTTTGGACTTGGATGACTTTGGACCTCAGTTTCTTCATCTGTAAATAAAATAAGGGGGCCAGATTCGAGGACCTCTAAAGATTTCTTCATCTCTGTCTGGGTCTTTGATCCAACTATGGGCTGGGCAAGATCCGTCATGGCAGATTGGGCAGTGAGCTGGCCTTCTGAAACCTTGGGCTCACCTCCTGTTTCTGCCACTTTGGACAGTGAGCCAGCCTTCTGAAACCTTGGGCTCACATCGTATGTCTGACACATCTGGGTTCTGCCAATTTGGGCAGGACACAGTCTTGTGGGGGCCCAGGCAACTCCTACTCCAAGGTTCAGAACAAAACCAGCTGTTGATCTCATTGGTCAGCAGTGTTTACCTTAACCAAGGAAACCATTGACTAAACCAAAAATAATTACTTGGGGCCCCTAGTTAAATACCCAGATGAAGAGGGCAAAAGCCAGATCATGCATTCTCTTGGGAACAACACAGTGTGTATCCATATAAGTAAATTGAACACACATACATAAAAGAATTTTGTGTGGGGTGGGAAGAAGAATCGATGAAACTTGTAGAATAATAGGTTACGAAAAATGAGGGAGAAGGAGCAGTCTGTGGTTCTGAGGTTTCCAGCCTGGGCAGGTAGGAGAAGGTTGCCTGCAATGGGAGCTCTAACCTGCCCAGGGAGTTGTGGGCAGAAGGCAGTAGGTAATCCTCCCCCTCTCTGTCCTTTTTCCCCAGAAAACTCCTGCCGAGTCCAGAGAGCACAATCGGGACTGCATCCTGCTCAGTTTCTTTGATGACCATGACATCTGGCACTTCCTCTCCTCCATTGCCATGTTTGGGTCCTTCTTGGTAACCACTCACCCCTCTCTTGTGGGTAGGGACAGGGGAGGGGAGTGTCAAGTCTGTGGACAGTGGGTTCCACTCTCAGGCCAGGGTCTGCTCCCTCGTGGTTTCCAGTGTCCTTATCTGCAAAGTGGATCCTAGGAACTTGTCCGTGTTCCTGTGGGGCTGCAGTGGGGACCAGGGAGGGGGCTTGGGGCTAGCTTGGGGCTGGAGTTCTGGTCCAGCTTCTCTCTCTCTTCTTCCAGGTGCTGCTGACCCTGGATGATGATTTAGATACTGTACAGCGGGACAAGATCTACGTCTTCTAGCGGATGCTGCATCCCCTCCCTGTGGGCCTTCAGAAGCCCTGGCCCTCTGAGGAGCCTGGCTAGGCCAGGGCTGGGTTGTTCAGGACCTGCTGCCCAGTGCCTCAGAGCGACGGCGGGCTTTTGCCTGGTTTCCTAGGAAGGCATTGGGACATTTATGGGGGGACAGCCGTGTTCTCCTTGTAGCTGGACTCTGCCTGGGGAAAAGGGGGACTGGGCCATCCAGGCCCATTTGGACTTTGGCCAAACTTGCTGCTTCCTGCTCAGTGTTTGGGCCCCTCCAAGAGCCTGTCTATGGGGAAGGGAAGGAACGGGATCTCCCCTTTTCCTGTGGGGAGCCCTCTGTAGGGAACCCCAGATCCTCCTTTCTGCTGCAGTGCTGGGGGAGGGCCAGAGCTCGATTTTCCGTCCAGCTCCAGCTCTTTTATTGTGTGTGTGTTGAATCAGGGTTAGGGTCCTCCAAGCCGCTGTCCGGAGCTGGGTTTGTCTGGTTTGGGGGGTGGAGGGGAGAGCTGAGAAGCCGGGTGTCTGATTCTAAAGCCAGAAAGGGGTGGGGGCTTGAGAGCAGTTTCCCTCCGACCTGCTCCATGGGAGATGATTGCTGATGTGGGTTGGGGTTTTCTGGGGGATTTTTGTTTTTCAATGAAGAAGAAAGCTTAGCTTATGGGCTACCTTTGTATAACCCTGTGCCGCCTGGAACTGAATCTCGGGCATCTCTCAGGCTGACTCTTCCCTCAATTTCCATCCCCTGGTACCCTTGTGCCTGCCAAACCCCAGGGGGGACTCCCTCGGTGCCATTGCTTGCCTCCAAGACCAGGGGTCAGGGACAGGAGGGTTATAAAGAACAGAACCCATTCCAGCCTCCTGCAGTGCCTAAGTCTCACGGGCAGTCCGGGCAAGGACATGCTTGCCCTTGGCCCTGAGATAGGATCCGGGGCCTGGCGTCTTCGCCGGGCTTGTGTTTGTGGGGTAAGACACACAGACAGACACACACACACACACACACATCTTGGCGTTTACAGTGAGTCTGTAGCTCACACTCCAGCCCTGGGTCAGTTCCTCCTGCTGGCCCTTGGCTGTCTCCCACCTGCCCTCCCTCCCCAATCCAGGTGCCATTGTGGGAGAAGAGAGATGGAGGAAGGGGCCAGGCCTCATGGGGTAGGAACTATTTTTCCCCTGGATTCCCAACTTTGTTCTTACAGTTTTCCCAGGGAAGTCATCGGAGGTCTTGCTTTTTTTTTTTTTAAAGAACTCTGTTTTATGTCTATTTTCCACATCACGATGGAATCTCTGTTTTCTATGAATGACTGACTGCATTCAATTAAAGGAATGACCAGATGCACTTCCCGGCTCCTTTTGCTTGCCCGCCCAGGACTGGATTCAGTGGGAAGTGGGGTATAAACCAGAGGGGCCAGGAGGAAGGGTGAGGCAGGATTGGAGGAAGAAGACAGCTTGAAAACCACAGGCAAGGTCATCCCCAGGGGCAGGAGAATCACCTGGTGATGGCCCTGGAGTCACTGTGGGCAGCTGGGTGGTACCGTGGCTGGGGTGCCAGGCCTGGAGTCCAGAACACCTGAGCCCAGAATCTGGCCTCCAACATTTAACAACTGTCACTTTACTCTGCCTCAGTTTCCTCATCTGTAAAATGAGCTGAAGAAGGAAATGGCAAAGCACTCAGTATCTTTGCAAGAAAAGTCCCAATGGGCTCACAAGGAGTCAGGATGCAACAACAGACAGCAAATATCCATTGCACTCAGTCCTCCACCATTCTAGGCTGCTGCTGATTGTAGGGAATAGTTTTTTTTTGTTCTTTAATTTCTTTTTTGTTTTCCTTCTCAGCTTCCTCCTTAACCCTAAATTCACATACCCCCAGTGATACATGCTGGGAGTACCTCAGAGGTCCTTAGTCCAGGGCTTTTTAAATTCTTCAATCTCTTTTTTTTGTTTTTGTTTTTGTTTTTCTTCTCAGCTTCCTCCTCAGCCCCCATGCTCACCTACCTCCAGGAATGCATGCTGGGAGTATTTCAGAGGTCCTTAGTCTGGGGCTTTTTTAGTTTTTCACATTCTTTTTTTGTTTTTTTTTTCTCAGCTTTCTCCTTAACCTCAAACTTGCGTATTCCCAGTAATGCATGCTGGGAGTACTTCAGAGGTCCTTAGTCCAGGGCTTTTTTAGTTTTTCACATTCTTTTTTTGGTTTTCTTGTCAGCCTCCACTTCAGCCCCAAATCCTTAATAATGTATGCTGAGAGTACCTCAGAGGGCCTTAGTCCAGGGCTTTTAAAATTCAATTTCTTTTTCCTTTCTTTTGTTTTCCTTCTCAGCTTTCTCCTTAGCCCCCAAGCTCACCTACCCCCAGTAATGCATGCTGAGAATATCTCAGAGGTTCTTAGTCCAGAGACTTTCTTAAACTTTCTCCTTTCTTGACTCTTTTTGCTAAAGAAGTTTATGACCCTGGATATTTAGACATAAAGTAAGTATGCAAATCAAACGTTTACTGATAATAAATCACAGTTTTGCAATCCCCACATTCAGTTACGAGGTCCCATATAGAGTCATGAGCCAGTTTTTATTATCTGAGTTCTAATCTGCGCCTTACTTGCCCATGAATTACCAGGGACAACCTCTACCTGCTAAGGCAGCCAGCTCATTCAACTTTGGGACTCCTCATTTTTAAGGAGTTTTTCCTTTTGAGATTCAGAACCTGCCTGTCTAAATATTTTTTCCCTGTTGAATTAGCTAGAATCCATCCATCGGCAAACTTCTGCCCAGATTGCAAGTGAATCCTTATCCACACACCCAGCATCAGTTCTTTAAGGTTCCACAATTTTATTGGTATGGTAACTCTTCCCAACCAATCCTCTTATGGTATGATCTCTAGTCCTCTCACCCTCCTGGCTGGCCTCCCTGGGATGCCCTCCAATTTGTGCTTCCAAGTGATGTTCTAAAAGTCCCTTCCCTGGCGGAGCTTTAAAGAGATACCCCCCAGTCAGTGACCCTTCCCCTAACACTCCCCTGAAGTCATCCAGCTTGTATTTGGCGTTAGTAGATTGCTTTACAGACACCAGACCTGGGCAGCCCTCTGACCGTGGTGTACTCCTGGTTCAGTAGTACCTCGATCCCTCTGGTGGATGCAGGGAAAGGGAGAACTTGTTAGGAGGGGGACATGTTTTCAAGGCCCAGGGTGGGGCAACTAGGTGGTGCAGTGGATAGAGCATCAGCCCTGAAGTCAGGAGGACCTGAGTTCAAATCTAACCTCAGATAACTGTGTGACCCTGGGCAGGTCACTTAACCCCAATTGCCTCAGCTAAATAAATAGATAGATAGATAGATAGATAGATAGGAAAGATTAGAGAGAGACTATGAGGTGAAGAGACAGTAGAGAATTCAGGTGGAGATCTGGGAGACAGAGGGCTAGACTTCAGCTCAGGAAAACCCGAATTTGAATCCTGCCTCAGATAGTTCAGTGTGATTATGAGCAAGTTGCTTAAGCTCTTTCAGAACTTATTTTCCTCATCTGTAAAAATGAAAGGGTTGGACCCAATAGTCCCCCAAGTTCTTCTAATGTTAAATCTTCTAATCCAATAACTGGCATGGTCAGCTCCAGCTCATGTGACTGGATGTAAATCACCATTTTTAGAAGCCCTAGTTATCAACCAGCATTTATTAAGAACCTACTCTGAGTTTGGTACAGTGCTAAGTGCTAGGAATGCCTGGGGAAAAAGTGAAAGCTTTTGCCTTCTGGGAGTCCCTCCCAATATATCTTGGGATTTACTGGCTGAAAGATATCTATCTTTCTTAATTAAGGATCATGCTTTAAACCAAAGCTTTTTTTTTTTTTAAGCTTTTTATTTTCTTTTTTTTTATATTTAATTTTATTTTATTTGCATAACATATGTGTGGGTAATTCTTCAACAATAACCCTTACATAGCTTTCCCTTACAAATTTTCCCCCCAACTTCCCCACCCCTTCCCTAGATGGCAGGATATCCACTACATGTTAATTATGTTAAAATATTGGCAAATCGAATATATGTATACATATTTCCAAACTTATCATTGTTGTGCAAGAAAAATCTTATCTACACAAACGATATATCAGATAAAGGAAACACAATGTAAGCAAACATCAATCAAGGAGTATGAGAATGTTATGTTGTGGTCCACATTTCGCATCCCTCTCTCTGGGTGTATATGGCTTTCTTCAGTGAACAATTGGAGGTGGTTTGAAACATATCATTGTTGAAGAGAGCCATGTCCATCAGAATTGATCGTCATATAGTACTGTTGTTGCCGTGTATAATGATCTCCTGGTTCTGCTCATTTCACTCAGCATCAGTTCATGTAAGTCTCTCCAGGCCTCTCTGAAATCATCTTGCTGGTCATTTCTTACAGAACAATAATATTCCATAACATTCATATACCATAATTTATTCAGCCATTCTCCAATTGAAGGGCATCTATTCAATTTCCAGTTTCTAGCCACTACAAAAAGGGCTGCCACAAACATTCTTGCACATGTGGGGCCTTTTCCTTCCTTTATGATTTCTTTGGGATATAAGCCCAATAGAAATGCTGCTGGGTCAAAGGGTATGCACAGTTTGATAACTTTTTGAGCATAGCTCCAAATTGTTCTCCAGAATGGCTGTATCCGTTCACAGCTCCACCAACAATGCATCAGTGTCCCAGCCCTCCCACAACCCCTCCAACATTCATCATTAACTTTTCCTGTCATTTTAGCCAATCTGACAGGTGTGAAGTGGTATCTCAGGGTTGTCTTGATTTGCATTTCTCTGATCAATAGTGATTTGGAGCACCTTTTCATATGACTATAAATAGTTTTAATTTCATCCTCTGAAAATTGTCTGTTCATATCCTTTGACCATTTATTGATTGGAGAATGGCTTGAATTTTTATAAATATGAGACAATTCTCTAT
>JAJPUD010003321.1:149263-248638 GCA_023553655.1 Myrmecobius fasciatus | reverse complement strand
AAAGCAAGGCCGATTCCTTTGACTCCTCTGAGGGGGCGGCCGGCAGCCATGGCCCCCAATAACAACGTGGTGAGTGGCCGCTTCATCCCGGGAGTTGCTGATGTCCCTCAGAGACTGGGGCATTCAAGGCTTAAGAGCACGGCCTTGGCAGACGCGGCCCCTGGGATCCCGGGGGCTCCCAGGGAATGGCGGTGGGCCCTGGCTCCCCAGACTGTCTGGGCCATGAGAGCCATTCCACCGAGCCTGGTCAGACAACCGACAATGCCCAGTACTTACAGTGCTGACGTCAGCCCCGCGGCTCGGGGCAGCCTCCCTGTGGGCAGTGGCGTGTGGGCCGCGGCACAGGTCGAGAGCTTTCTGTGTGGGGCTCCCATTGCCCGCAACGGGCTGAAACGGGTCATTCAGTTTTAAGGAATCAGAAGCGTCCAAGTGGCTGGCGGGCCTCTTTCCTGGATCAAAATCGTTAACATTAACTCAACCAGCAGAAAAACCAGCCAACACCAGTGTGTGCCAGGAGCAGTGGCCCAGAAAGCCCCGTCTGCTGCCCAGGCGCTGCCCCCAAGCCCAGGGACCCCTGGTTACCTGGCTGAGACAAAGCACGGCCCCAAAGAGAGCCCGCCAGCGCAGGAGCCTCCCCTGGCCACTACCTCGGGCCCATCTGGGCCTGAGCAACCAGAGGCCGGACAGAGCACTGGGAAAAGCCCCACAGAAACGCGGTGCACTGCCAGGCTGTGCGTCCTGCCTGCGGGATCCCCGCCTCAGCCACCTGGGATTTCTCAAACTCAGCCCAGGGGAGCACAGCCTGGTTTTCCCATCTTTGAAGGGATGGCATTGGGGGAAGCGTGGGGGGTCTGGGAAAAAGATGGCCAAGACACCCCCAAGGCTGGCAGGTCTAGTGGCCCCCTTCAAACAGCTCTGGGCTGTGGACTGTATCCAGATACCTTCCCCTGCATTTGGACATAAGACCCTGATGAAGAGCCAGCGCACCCCTCCTTTCTCTGACCTATGTGGAAGGCCCTTTTGCCCCTGGGGACAGTAACTGAGCGAGGGCACCGGGGTCCATCACAGAGGGGAGGGACTAAAGGGAATTGCTTGGCCTGATGATGCTTCTGTCCGGCCCTCCCCCAGGAAGAAGTCCCTCCACCTCCAGGACATCTCTGTGGCTTCCTAACGGCTCTGCCAAGAGAGTCCCCTGGTCTGGCAGAGGGTCCCGGGCTGTCTGGACCAGAAGACCAGCTGCTCATCTGCCCGGGGGGGGGGGGCTTCTTTAGCAACTGGGGAAGGGCTGGAAGTCATTTACAAGACAAAGGCAGGAGGCAGCAAGAAAGAAGGCTGGAAGAACCACCCAGAACCGCTGGCCTGGACACTGGCCCAGAACCTCCTGCCTCGCAGGACGGGGAGAGGGGGCCCGGCCCAGCCGGCCTGCTCGCTCTGGGATAACTGAAGGCCGCCCGCTTATTCACTGAACACAAAAGGTGCAAAACCCAAGGGACCCTCAGCCCCCCACGCGGCAGCAGCTGCTGGCCGGGGCGCTCACACCCACTTCACAGAAGGTCTTTCTCCTTCAAGAAAAGCTCCGTCTTGCTTAAAAAAACAGGATCGTATTTTACAGCTGTACACATTTGATTTAATTTTGAAAAGTTCTTTTGTCACAAAGGTTAGTTATCAACAAGGCTGGCGGCTCTCGATGTCTCGGGATCTTCTTCAGGAGGGGTTCACAGGGCGGCCTACTCTTTGTAGCCATCTTTGAGGAGGACAAGTTAACCACATCAGACATGTTCTCTCCCTCCAATGGACACATCTCCCCAACTACAGACAGTTCCCTCGCTCTGAAAGCTGTACGTCAGGGCAGAAAAGCCGCCCTGGAGGAAGGACGGTCTGTCCGCGGGCACCTTAAGGCAGCCTGGTCCCCCGGGACATGCCCTCTGGCCCGTGGAGTCCCCAGATTCTTACAACCTCTTTCCCCACCCATTTACTCGGGGTGTCCCAGCAGCCCTTGGGAAGGACATGCCAGCAAAAAATCATTCCTACCAGGTGGGGGAGGGCAGGGCCGTGTCGGTGTGCCAGTTTTGGGGGGCAGAGCAGGGGGCACATCTTCTTCTCTGACTGGAGGGGGCTCCTCAAACCCGCTCTGGGATGGAGCCACAGTGTCGGCAGAGCTGGATGGGGCCACGACAAACAGGTCCTCTTTGTTGTCCTTCGTGGAGAAAAAGACATTTGCAGAGATGACTGTAGGTCACATTTCGATAAAGAAAAGGAACATTTCTAGGTTGTGTCTGAGCGCCCCTGTGGCCCCCGACAATCTCGGGTGTCAGGGATCGCGAGGCCTCCGCCCACTGCACAGAGGGGGACGAAGGCTGGCCTAACACCAGCCGGGCCTGTCCCCTCAGCCATGACGTCCCTCTGTCTGGTGGGCGCCGCACAGCCCAAGGGTTCTTATGGAACCTGACCAGGTACCTTCCCAGAGGTCACCGTCCAGCCAGTTAGAAATGGGCCAAGGAGAGCGTGGCCACGCAATGCCACGGACAGCGGCTAAATGGCGACACTCAACAGGTGAGAGATGACCCAGGGAGGAAAGGGACCCTGATGGGGCTCACTGTGATTTCGAACAAACGACCCCGTCTCTGGAGCCGGCAGGCCCTTGGTCCTTTTAGTGACAAGGAGACAGGAACCCAGAGGGAGGAGGGTCCTGGGCCGAGGTCACAGAGCTAAGAAGGAGCAGCCCCCGGGTCTCCCTGACCCACTGCGGCTCAGAGGGCCGGCATGTGAATGCTGGGACAAGAAGCTTTGCTGACCGCCAGCCGGCCTGGGCAGGAGCACGACCTGGAGTGAGGAGGGAGCTCAGGCCACGAGCTGGGGCCCAAGGTCGTTCTGGAGCAAGAGACCCAAGCTGGGTGGTTGTGGCCTCCTTTGGAGCCAGGGCAAGAGCCCCCACTTAGATGGGAACTAGACAGTTAATGAAGCACTTTCCTGCCCTCGGACAGGAGGCAGCAGTCAGAGATGCTGGCCTTGAATTCAAAACCCGCCTCAGGCGCTTCTTAGCTAGGGGATCCTGGACAAGTTAACTTGCCTGGACTTGGTTTCTTCAGATGTCTAAGGGGTGTAAGAATGCCCCCACCCCACAGGGCAGCTGTGTGCCATCCCTCAGGGCTGGCAGGAGCCCGGACTGCCTGTGGCCCCCAGACTCTGTCAGCAGCTCACACCCTCCTACAACCGAGGCAGCCTAAGTGCCAGCAGGGCTTTGCCCCTGGTTGGCAGCCTGGACGTGATGCGCCAGCCTCATCTCCCGGCCGAGGGGCAGCAGTGCAGGGAGAGGCCCGAGTCCAGCCGAGACTTAGTGACTCTAACTAAGCACCTTTCCCAGACCGCTCTGCTGGCCTCCTCTTTCTCCCTGAGGCCTCCATGCCTCCCCCCATTCTTCCCTTGAGTCTAAAACTAGACCCCTGGGCGGGGGGGGGGGGGAACGGACCATGGCAGAGTTCTGGGGAGAGGCCGACAAGGGTTTGCTGGACTGCAAAGAGAGTGACAGCCTTTCCTGGGCACCTCTGGCAATGCTGCCCCCCCATGTCCCCTCCCCCTGGGAGATTACCTGGGCCAGGGTGCTGAAGTCAGCAAATCCAACTTCACAGGAGTCACTCCCAAACACGGAGGTAAAGGGATCCACAGCTAAAAGGGGCAAACAGGGCAGAAAGCCACGTTAACTCTGCGGCGTCCAGCGCTGCTCCCACCAGTCCTGGAAGAAGGCCGCTTCCTGAGCTTTGTCCAGCCAAGTGCCCACCATGGCTGGAGGTGACGGGCCCTCGGCAGGCTGGTGCCCTCGGCTGGAGCACCCTTTGGGCCCTGTTCAGGGCTGTGTTCTTGATCGAGGCCCCCGCCTGCAGGGGCCCAAGAGAAAAGGCCGGGCCAGCCAACGCGCCTCCTTGTCGTGCGCTCGCCCCCAGGAGTGGCCCCTTTTGTCTGCTCTGCCAGCAGTTTCTTAAACAACTCCCAGTCTCCATCTCAGAAGCAAGCATCATTAGTACGTGGGAGTCCTCCAGAAAACCTGGGTTCAAATCCCACCCCAGAACCCCCAATCTGTGTGAAGTCCTCTCTACGCCTTAGTTTTCTCATCTCTAAAACAGAGATCAGAAAATAACTGACCTGGAAAACAGACCCGGGAGAGAATTTTACATTACGAGTCTATCTGAAAACCATGATCAAAAAAGGGCCTGGACATCATTTCTCAAGAAATTATCCAGGAAAATGGTCCTGATATTCCAGAACCAGAAGGTAAAGTAGAAATGGAAAGAACCCACCAATCATCTCCTGAAAAAGATCCCCAAGTGAAAACGGCCAGGAATCTTATAGCCAAATCCCAGAACTCTCAGGTCAAGGGGAAAATGTTGCAAGCATCCAGAAAGAAACAACTCAAGTATAGTGGAGCCAGGCAGGATGACACAAGATTAGCAGCTTCTACCTTAAAGGATCAGAGAGCTTGGAATATGACATTCCTTAGAGCAATGGAGCTAGGATTACAACTGCGTATGATCCTTCAGGGAAAAAGACTGACATTCAATGAAAGAGAGGATTTTCAAGCACTCATGACGGAAAGACCAGAGCCTAAATACAGGCCTCTGGAGAAGCAGAAGGAGGTCACCAGGAAAATGATATCCTACAGGACTCAATAAGGGTTATCTGTTTACATTCCCACACGGGAGGATGATACTTGTGACTCATTAGAACGTTCTCATTACTATGGCAGTTAGAAGGAGCATCCAGACAGAGGGTGCAGGTATGAGTTGAGTATGAAGGGATAATAGCTTTAAAAAATGAAATTAAGGGGTGAGAGAGTAAAGTACTGGGAGAATTGGAATGGTGTAAATTATAAGCTTTTACAGTGGAAAGGAAGAAGGCGAGGAAAGGGTGAGTTAACATGTAAAATGGAGGTGGAGTGGCAATGAGGGGGGGACTCAGTGGATCCTATGACTTTTTTCAGCTCTCAATCTATGATCCCATAAACATGGACTATCCAAACTGCAAGGACCAACAGGGAAGAGTCATCCTGTCCACCCCTCTTCTCCTCCTCTTTAATTTTCTCTTTTATTTAAATGAGGAATCCTGCCCAACGTCATTCCAGCTTTTTTCTCTTCCGCGCTGCCTGCTTTAATAACCATGCCGACTCATCCACCAATACCCAACTGAAATACTATCAAATACAATTATTCAATTTCAATACGAAATTTAATAACCTCAAACATAAATAACATCGCCTCATCTCTTCAAGAAGAAACACTCTGTCCATTCTTCCTACCTCTTCTTACCCTCACAAATACATATCCTATGGTTTATACTGTCATGAAAACTGGATTTGGACTCCAGCTAACATCCACCTAATCTCTCTGATCCACTTTTCTCATTGAACTGGAAGGACATTATGGTGTCTGTTGTGGTTTAAAAAACAACACACAATCACGTAACTATCTAGCCTGTCTCACAAGGTGGTTGTGATTTTTTTCAATTCTGTAAATCTTAAAATACTACATAAATGTGAGTTACGAAAACCTCTCCCAACGTACAGTAGTTCACCCTGGCAGGCAAAGATGGGGCCTTATTCATCCTTATTCAGATCCCTCAGCCCCTACCTCAGGGGTCCATGCTTGCAGGCCCTAATATTGCAATGAATCCCACTTTATAAAAAAGGCAGCTATCAGCTCCATTTTCCTTGCAGTCAGACTGCTTCACACATACACTGCGGCATGGCAATACACTCAAATGATTTCAGGGGCCCCCAAAACACAAAACCTCCTGAGGCTGTCAGTAAACATTAGGATCCATGCTTATGAGTGGGAAAAATAAAAACCCAAAAGGCTCATTTTTATTTTTATGATTGGTAGTAGTAGTTCAGCATATAAAGAAGTAAGTTTGGGACATAAAATAATTAGAAGCTTTTTGATTTGCTTGTTCTTTTTACCTGGATCACTTGCTACAGCAACAACTGTTCCACCAGGGGCAAAAGGGTCGTTGTCCTTCAGAGTCTCTATCTGATAAAGCGAGAGAAAACCTTGATTGAGGGAGAAAACTTTTTAAAGATGCTACCTGACCTGTATCAGGGTCCTCCGACCTCTGACTGCCAGGGCCCCCATTCCCTAGCGCAGACCCAGCTGAGCTTTGTGATGGAGTCAATAACACCCCTTCCAGGGAGGGCCAGGATATACCCAAGAACTCACAGCATCTCAGGGAAGAGCCTGCTGAGTCTCCCCAGAACCACATACAACATGGGAGAACACAAATATCTGGTTAACCAGGAGATAAACTCATTTGCCATCCCGAGGCCTCACCAAGCTTTCCCTCCTTAGAACTGCTGCCTCAAAAGCTTGGGCTGGAAGTAGGGAGTAATGAGGAGGGGATCCGTTGATCAGTCAATCGATAAGCATTTATTAAGTGCCCGAGGTTGTTGTGAGTTACCAGCAATGGCTACTACTTCCCTGACCCGCAGACCTAGGGCCACAGCTTTCTGACTACCTGACAGACACAACCCCATTTGAACTAAATGGACATTTCCAATACACTCCTTAGTCACACCCCCTGCCTCGATTTCCCTCCAGAAATGCTGTTGCAGTCTCATGAAACAGAAATGTTCAGAAACAGCTGAAAAGTACCAGGAAGCAGCTTTTGTCAGGACGCTGCAGGATTTCTGCAGGCCAAGCCCTGGTGTGGACTTTTGGGCTGGCCAATGCAGCCTTGCCATCTGCCACAGAAAGGCCACCAAAGGGTTCTGGGCAGGCCGAACAGAGAGGGTTGGTTTCAAGAGGCCCGTGTGTGGGGGGACCTGTAACAGGGAGGACTGAGACCTCCACTGAATGGATGCTCCCTGCAGGTCCTGCGGGCTCTTTTCCTTGCTAGGAGGGCATATCCAACAAAGCACGGGCTGAGCTCCATATACAGACCTTCCCATGACCTAAAGGGCACAGCCAGTATACCTCCCTGTACTGTGTGAGTAGGGGAGAAGGAGGGGGTCACCATAATTAACGGCCAGACACAACAAGATCTTGGAGGCCCCAAGGGAGGAGTCACAAAGGTCCAGGGAAAGGCTAGGAAGATGACAAGATGAGATCTCCACCCAGGGATCTAGCACCTCCTTGCACTCCTGAGGGCTGCATCATGGAGGGGCTGCTTTGGTAGAGATGTCTAGAACACTCTTTTTTCACAGGATCCCTGGGCAGGGCTGAACTCTTGCTTTGATCCCCCTCCCTCTCTTTACAAGGGGAGTGCCATGGAGACTACTTCAGTTGGAGGCTGGAAGAAAGCTCCCTTCCTGTGACAAGATCAGTGTTTCCCAAGGGCAAAAAGTGACCGGGGGTAAAAATTCTCTTCATCAAAGCATTTCCCATCTGTGTCTCTCCATTAAATCCTGCCCTGGGACAACCCCCACATGGACATCTTAGATTTCCCTCGGTGGTCTGCGTACTCTGTCCAGCTGAACTGAAAGCAGCCTTCTTACAAGTCCCATTTCAATTACAGACAAGGCTTACTGTTCAAAAATGTGAAATGAGCCATAATCCGCTTCCCCATACCCTCCACCCACCTTTTGCTCAGGGCTAACAGAGAAGATCCCCTTCCACTAGGCAGCCCTTCCAACCCCAGTTCTGCCAATTCTTCCCCAAAGGGCATTTTCCAGTCTCTCTCTCCTCTGAATGTGATCTCGCTTGCCAACATCCCACTGAAAACAGGGTGCCCAGAATGGAATACGATAATCCAAGAGGTACTTTTACAGCATGAAAAGCCTTTCACTGTTGTCTTGCCAAGGATGGCAGACCCGAACTTCCCCAAGTCTAAAAGAACATCCTAGTGCCCCTCTCGTCCACCCCAGCTTAAAAAGTAATTATAGTGGGCTATAATTTTTGAAAAATGACTTTTGAATGAAAGCAACCAATCAGCCCCAACAACTCTCTCTTCCTCTGTCCCTACCAAATTGATCAAACATGGGTCATAGCTGGCTTGAAGCCCATCTCAAACGTCAGCTCTCCAAGGAGAAAGCCTTTCGTGAGTACCCATGGGAGCATCCTGTAGGATGGGGACCTCCTGTGGCACCACGTCAGCCAGGTTAGAAGGGCACTGACTTCCCTCTTCAATACTGGGTCTCCCTCCCACAGTGAGATACAGGGGCTCAGAAAGTCTTGACCCACAGCCATGCTCTGGGAATCTCCCCAGAACTGTCCTGATTGGTCCTTTTACAACTGAACATATCAGGCAAGCTGACCTAGAGTGGAGAAGTGGCCGACCATAGCAATGACTGATCCCCGGGAAACTGCTTTCAGGGAAGCTGGGACACTCTCTCAGGGCTGCTTTTGTGCCAAATGCCTAGAGCAGGCTGTCTACCAGCATCTCCTCCACGACGCACTGGATTTTGGGAAACTGCCCAAGTTCAGTCAGAGTCACAGGAATCAAGCTGAGCAAGGGGTCCAACCCCAAGGCCTGACAATCAAGTGACGAGTGGCTTTTCTTGTCTGTTCCAGACCTGGGTTCTGAAGCCTATTCCCAATGAGGAAATGAAGGTCTAAGTGGAGGGACATATTCACTACTTGGGGGACCCCAGGGAGATGCATACAATCTGTCCAATGGAAAAGCCTCTCACCCCATCCCTCGCCTCCCACTTACCGAGGGGTCACTGCTGCTGCTGGCTGCCGAGAAGGGGTCCAGGTCCGAGGAAGCAAAAAGATCAGTGATAGATGGTTTGAAGAAACAATCAGCTGCAAACGGGTCTGACCCTTTGAAGGGGTCACCTCCGAACGGATCTAGGGGAATCAACCAGAGGACACAATCTCAGCAGGCTGCTGCACAATGACAATCTCCCAGTTGATTTCAGGAGCCTGTCTGAAACAGAATCTGATCATCAGGCAGACTTTGGGGGAACGGCGATAGGAGCTCTGCTCCCCAGAGACCTCCGCCATATGGGAAATGGTTTTTGGTTTGTTTTAAAAACATGATGGGAACAGTCAAAGGCAGACGTCTGGACAGAGCTTGTGCTCTTCCAATCTGCTCGACTGCTCCCAACAAAAGGTTAATTCCGACAGCAGCACAATGTGAGCTAAAGGAGAGCTCGATTCTGAGGCCGGCAGAAGGGTGAAACCTTTTTGGATCCTTTGTGAGCTTAGGTCCGAACCTCATGAGATCACGTCGGCTGGAGCTGACCTCTCTCCTATGAGACACTGACTCTCCTTTCCAGCGCTGACAGAGTTTAAGGCTTGTTAAGTTAACGAGAGCTTTTAAAGTGGTCTGCCCCCAACCCCTCCAAGATCCACACAACCGTTATGCCAAGGGAAATTCATTATTCTAATACAAATTATTTGGTTAAGATCAGACAAATAGTATTTAATATTTTTCTCCAACTAAATGCAGATCAAAGCTTCCTATTTCACCTTTTTTGTTTGCTTTTTTTCTTGTGATTTTCCCCTTTTGTTCTGATTTTTTTCTTGTATGATATGACAAATATGGAAATATGTTTAAAAGGATTGTCTATGTTTAACCTGGATCGGATCGCTTCTGTCTTGGGGGGGGGGGCAGAAAAAAGAATTTGGGAACTGAAAATCTTAGAAAAATGAATGCTGAAAACTATCTTTATATGTCAATGGAAAAATAAAATACTATTGTTAAGAAGTTAATTAAAATGATTAGAAATAAATATCTTCAAGAATAGTTGAAAACAAAAAACAAAACAAAACCTAAAGTTTTTCTCCAGGGGTCTCACTGGCATTTTCCTAGCTATTAAGGCACAGGAAAGGGGGCGACTTCTGAAAGTCCCCCTGGCATAACTCTCAGTTTAACCCTGATATGGAACTGCCATCCTAGCCGTAATGCTGGGTGGCAAATGTCATTTTCGAGAAAAGTGTGGCTGTTGAATTAGGAAACCTGACCGGAAGCCACCCATCCATGCCGAAAGGAAAGGGCAGGAGCAGGGGAGCTCTGGGCCAGTTTTAAAATAGTGAGGAAGAGGAGTCCATCCCTCAGCAAGGAATCCCTGCCCCCAACACACACACACCCACACACCCACACCCACCCACCCACCAGGTTAAATTGGAGCCTGATAACAAGGTTGTGGGGGTAAACATGTACTGACCTATTTTCCCAAAAGGATCATCCTTGAAAGGATCCCCTAGAGACAAAAATAAAAAGGCAGCTATTAAATACTGTCTGTGCTGCTCCTGAGCCCTCCCTTTCTTGGGAAGCCCCCCAGGAGCACTGATCACTGCAGAAAGGAGGGGGAAGGGCTTTAGGGAGATGAAGGGGCACAAGCCCGAGGGCACCCCCATCTGAGCCCCACCCATGGCAGCCTTTGCAGGCAGACCTCCAGGGGTGGGGAGTCTAGGCCCCTACAAAACTCCCATGCCCCCTGTGCCCCGGGGCTTGTGCCTTGGTACTGCCAGCACCCATGTGTGTGCACTGTGTGCAGGGAAAACCTTGTCTGCATGACTGTGCTGATGGCTCTCCCCCACCCATCCAGGTGAATGAGTTAACTTTTGCTGGGGGCCTCGGCCAACAAGAAAAAAAAGCTACTTACGACCAACGAAAGGGTCCGACTGGAAGAAATCCAGGGTCGGTTCCACGGCACTGTCAGACAGGGAGCTCGAGTCTAAATTAAAGAAATCTTCCTAGAAAATATTCAAAAGTATTTGAAAGGAAAGCAAACATTCTGATTGGAATGAAACTCATTAAAACCACAAGGGGACTAGGACAGGGGAGACTCCATGCAGGGCTGAAGGAGGCAAAGGACCTTGCCAACCTTGAGGCTGAGGCCACAGTTTGGAGGCAGCATCACAGGCCTCCAGCCAGGCGGGCCTGCGGGATCAATGCCCGAGGGACCTCATTGGGCACTCACAGGGTTGAGATCAATGCCCGAGGGACCACACTGGGCACTCACTGGGCTGCAGGACTGCCGCCCAAGGGACCGCACTGGGTCCCCTCACTTGCCAGGGCAGGCTGAGCAAGGAGCCAAGAACCCATCCAGGATCTTGCTTTCCCCGAGGGCATGGGGGACTCACACTCACCTTTTCAGGTACTGCCGGAGTCATCCCTTCCTTCTCATCAGCTACCTCAGAGGAAGGAACTTCAGGACTGCTTCTGACCTAAACAAGATCCAAAAGTGACCATGGAGTCTGAAGTGGGGGAGGAGCAGCTTGTTCCTGCTTTCACTGACCCCAGGGGCCTAACTATGGTCCAGCAGCCCCTACGTCCTAACCTGTGCCGGGCAGATAAGACCCTGCAGGCTTGAAGCCCCAAGGCCGGCTCTGGCCAAGGACACCCGCACTCTGGGCCTCGGAGAAGCCCGTCTCCTCCACAGAAACATTAGCTAGCTCTCCCTCCTGTGCTCCGGCGTCCTGGATGGGGCCTCCCTGACCAAAGCTTCCATGGCCACTGGCCGGAGGGCAATTCCAGCAACAGGCAGAGCCGGCCACAAGGCCGCTCCCTCCTGCTCGGACTAACATGGGCGGAGGGTCTCTGCCAGCTCCCGGGGCCCCTCACAACCGTGACGCCCGAGGGGCTGCTGCCCTGGGCCGGCACCACGGGCTCCCAGACAGTGACACCAGAGGAATGGCCACAGGGAACCTCGTGCTCGGAGCAGGCAAAGCTCCTCCGCCACATGGGGCTCAGATGTTTGCGTGGTCTCCTTCCCAGGCAGCAAAGAGCAGATGGGGCTTTGGGCAAGATGCTCCGGAGGTGCAAGAGCGAGTGATGAAGACGAGGAGGATGGGAGAGACTGGCGTACCGCTCCCACTCCTCCCTAGGTTTCTCATGGGGAGCCCAGGGGGATCCTTCTCCCGGCACTAAGCCAGCCTCAGCATTCCCACAGTTCCGGACCAGAAATGAGCCCCAGGGCTCGGCGCTTCCTCACCGGGGACTCGTGGGTTCCGGACTCGGCCTCCGGGGCGCTCGCGGTGTCCGAGTGCTCGTGCAGGTTGGCCGTCTCGCTGCTGCTGTTGCTGAGGCTGCAGTACTCGGAGGCGCCGTTGACCAGGCTGCCGTGGGGGCTCCTGAGCCACCCCTCCTGGCTGCCGGCGTCGTCCAGCTCCTTCATCTCGGTCAGCCTGGCCTGCATCTGGAACACAGGAAGGGAGGAACTGGGTCATCCAGGGAAGCCCTTCGGCCGGGCCGGGCTCAAAGAGTCCTGTAATTGTGACTTTGAGGCGGCAAGGACGGCGGCAAAGGAGTGAGACAAAGGCGGGCCACTGACAGTGGGGAAAGCTGCCAAGGGCCGGCTCTGCTCCCGGGAGCAGGGGCACTGAGGGTCCGGCCTGGGGCAGCCTCTGCTGCGGGCCCCCCACTCTCCAGAGGGAGCTTGGCGCTGCCCACTCAACGTGGCTTTGAGTCTCTCCTCTGAGAGGCGGCAGTGGTGGGACCCGACTTCCCCTTCCTGGCCTCGGCTCCCCAGCCCCAGACCGAGAAGGGGGCTCGGCGAGACCTCTAAGTTCCCCGTCTAGTCTGGAATCTCACGGGCCCCCAGACTGCTCACGGAGGCACTCCCGGGAGCAGCCAGCCCCAAGCCTTCCTGTGCTCCGGTGGGAGGCCGGCCTTCCAGGCCCTCTCTGCTCCAAGCTCCGGCTCGGGCCCTGCCTCCTCCGGTCCCCTCACAGACTCTGGCCTCCCTGCCTCGCCCTTCTGTCGCGATTTGAAGACACCGCTCCCTCCCCGGGGGGGTGTCTCTCTGGCTCACTGGCAAGCTCCTTCAGGGAAGGGAGGTTAGGCCTGACGTAAAAGTAGGCACTTAATAAATGCGCGCTGCTGAAGTGAGTGGTCCTGAATAAATGCTTGCTGGAGTACTGACCATCTCAGCCCATTTCCGGCCTTGCTTTCCCATTATTGCTTTGATTACTCTCTATGGGGCTACTACTAATGGCCAGCGGGGACCTGGACGAGGTCCATTAAAACCCCAAGATCTTTTTGGACAAAATGCCGGCGAGCCACCATCTCTCCTCAGCCTCGGCTCACAAAACTCACTTTTTCTAACTTGGGTACGAGACTTTCCACTTGTCCCGGTGAAGTTCATCTGAGAGCCAGCCCCATAAAGCCTCCCCGTTCTGCAGCTGGGTATCATCTGAAAATCTGGTGAGCGGCCATCGATGGCCCGGTGGCGCGGGCCAGGCCCTCCTCAAGCACGCCACCGACACTTCAGAGCCCTTGATGACTACCCTCTGAGGAGTTCTGATTACAAAGGGGGAGATGGGCACTGGGAGAGTGCAGGGCTTCTGATCCACCTTATTCCTGCTGCTGCCAGGCCCCAGGCCCCACAGGAGGCCATGTGGGGGAGCTGGGGCCGAGGCCTGCTGCAGCGCTGCTTCCCCAGGTGCCAGGGATATTAATAGTGCTTCTGGCACAGGGCTCACAGGCAGGGCAGAAGTCCGTGCCAGGCCTTGCGCCCAGGGACCAGAATGGGGGAGTCACCTGCTCTGGGGGACGGTGTCTCAAGATCCCCACACTGTTTGTGCCCCCATCTGTCAGTCCCTGGCTGCCCAGGTTTGCATGCAGATGGAGGCTGGGGCAGAGCAGGACACCACTCGGCCCGGTCTCCTGCAGCCGGCCCTCCTGCCTTCCCCACCAGGCCCGGGGCGGCCTCCACCAAGAAGCCTTCTCAGAGAGGCTGCCCCCACTGTGAGGGACCCGTCACAATTCCACCTCTGCTCTGGGCCCTCTGGAGACACTGGCAGCCTGAGGCTTGGGCCTGGTCCCAGAGCGGGCTGAGAGGGGCAGCCCCCGGCCCAGGCTCACCGAGGTGATTTCCTGCTGGGACTCGTGCAGATGCTGCTGCAGGGGGCCCAGCTGGGCCTTGCCCGCCTCCACGCTCTCCTCCAGCTCGGCCGTCTCCCGCTGCAGGCGGCTCAGCTCCTCCCGGGCATTGGCCAGCTCCTCCTCATAGGTGGAGATCTGAGATTCCTGGCTGGTTAATTCAGCTTTCAGAGAGGAAATCTGGGCATTGGGGAAAGGGAAGGAGGGAAGGAGAGAAGAGAGCGATGATTTACTGGGCCCTTTACAAAGGGCAGCTCATCGGGTGCTGATACAGACAGTGGGGAAATGATCCAGCTAGGAAGTGACCCGGGCTGGCTCTGCCCGGGGGCTTCCCAGCGCTCTCCTCCCTGTACCACCGGCTGCCTCTCGGGCATCCAAGCGCAGTCCCATCAGCAGTAGGGAGAGAGGTGGCGAGCAGGGCAAAGGCATCAAGAGGCGCCTGCTCTCGGCCCCTTCTCATCCCTAAAGACCCCCCCACCTCTAAGCGCCACCGCTGCCCTGGAGCCCGGCTGTGCTGCAGCCACGGCCCCCGGAGGGCACGAGGGAGACCGCTCTCACCAGGCGGGCCTCCTGGGCGCACTGCTGCCTGACGTCATTCAGCTGCTCCTCCAACGTGGCCTTCTGCTCGTCCAGCCCGTTCAGGATCTCCTGCACTTCCTGCTTCTGGGCCTGCAGCTTCTGCAGGGTGGAGCTCTCCCTCTTGACTTCATCCTGAAGGTCCTAAAGCAAAGGTGCACATGACATCTTGCCCCTCGGGCAGAGGGCCGCTGCCCCTCCCGACACAAGTGCCATCTCCTCCCTGCTGCCCCCAGCCCGCAGCAGGGATGGGGCATCCCCAAGGCCTCGCAGGAACAAAGCCCGACTCGGGTCCGAAGCCATCAGTGGGCACCAAACACACTAAATGCTTGGAGGGCGCCGGAGGCTGTGCCAAGGTGGCATTCGAGGCTTTGCTGCCCATTTGGTCTCCCAGCCTCACAGAGCCCTGTGCCACCCCCACGCCACTGTAGTCCAAAGCAAGAGGCCACAGACATGACGGTTCTAACCCCCATCTTCCAGGTGTCTTCTGAAGGTCACCTCCTCTTAGCGGAGCTCCCTTCCCTGGCCCAAAATAAAAATCTCTCTCATCTCAAATCAAACAATCCAGAACTGATGGTTCCCAGTAGCGAGCACAACTCTAGAACATGGGCTCAGAAGCAGTGGTCTGGGAACTCTGAGAAGATTATCTTGATAACGCTATCTGGTTTTCTTTGTAATCCGACCTGACATATCAATGATCATGGCTCGGAGACAGGGTCCCTGTGCTTCCCCAGACTGGCTGCCCAAGAGGGCCAGGAAACACACCCACCAAGGGAAGAACGCCCAATCTAGGAAATGGCTTCGCCAATTCTCGTACTTTAATACAATGTTAATATTTACAAAAACCATTATTTACAAAACGATAGAAACTAAAACCCTGATGCTGAAAGAAAATCACTTGGCTTCTGGATGGCAGAGGCCTCTTCCTGGAGGGAAGAAGTCAGGCGGGGCTAGATCACCTGGAGTTTTTCTCCAAGTTCACCGACTTTGATGTTTTCCCCACCAATGGCCACTCTCCTCCCTGTCCTAGGAGCCCATCCTTACAACCCCTATGGCTGGACATCATGGCACACGGTGATCTCAGGAGAATCAGAATCACAGGTGACCAACAATGTGACAACCGGCATCAGGGACAGGTATGACTGGAGAAGGAGGCTTTGGTCTTCCTCCTGTAAAAGGCCCTTCTGCTGAGGGTACTTTCTTGTATGTACCCAGTGTCCCCTCAGTCTCTGAGGGCAAGCACTGGTATTATTGCCTTTCTTTGTGACTGGCCCTTCCCAAGTGGATCATTTCTTTCTCCCTGTGTCCTCAGCACTAGCACACGGCTGACACGTACAACGTGTTTAGTAAATACTTGCTGACTGATTCATGGGAAGGCGCTTCTCTCCCTCTCCTTTATAGAATGAGATTCTATACAAGATGAAACTTTTTCAACATGCTGCTTTGAGAGAGAGAATTGTTTTAGCCCTTCTCTTTTTCTTCTTTGTTAAAAGGGATGAAAGTAAAAAGAACCTACTTATACAAAACTATTTGTAGCAATTCTTTTTGTTATGGCAAATAATTGGAAATCAAGGGGACGCCCATCAATTGGGGAATGGCCGGTATATGAATGTAATGGAATATTACTGTGTTCTCAAAAGTAATGAGCAGACAGATTTCAGAAATCTGGAAAGACTTACAAGAACTGATGCAAAGAAAAGTGAGCAGAACCAGAACATTGTACACAATGTATACAATGATCCACCAGGGATAACTTAGTTATTCTTGTCACTTCAATGATCCAAGACGATCTCAAAGGACTAGCTGCTTCCAGAGAAAGAACCGATATTGTTTCAATACAGACTGAAGCATATTTTTCACTTTCTTTTGTGTTGTCGTTCGAGTCTTCTTGCACAAAACGACAAAAATGGAAATGTTTTACGTGATTGCACATATAGATCTTATATTAGATTGCTTGCCACGTCAGGAAATGGGGAGGGGAGGGAGAAAGAGATAGAATTTGAAATTCAAAACTTGTTCTTAAATGTAATTGAGGGTAAAAATAAAGCATTTTTTAAAAATAAAAAAAGGAGAGCTCCCTGGGAAGGAAGATGTACTGAGAAATGTCGGAGAAGTTAAAATAAAAGATATCTGTATTTCTATACAATGCATGTACATACACACAGTTTTCTAAACTAA
Source organism: Myrmecobius fasciatus (assembly GCA_023553655.1). Taxonomy (NCBI): domain Eukaryota; kingdom Metazoa; phylum Chordata; class Mammalia; order Dasyuromorphia; family Myrmecobiidae; genus Myrmecobius; species Myrmecobius fasciatus. Next base: position 232,126 of record JAJPUD010003321.1, on the reverse strand, counting down.
AGTCAGATGTGACTGTGTTGCCTTCACACACGTAAAGAAAAGTTCTGATATGGTTATAGCTTTCAAGTATAAGAATAATCAGCTGTTTGCTTACATTATGTTTTCCTTCTCGGGTTTTTTTTTTCCTGTACAGCAAGATAACTGTATAAATATATATACACCTATTCGATCTGCCAAATATTTTAACACAATTAACATGTATTAGACTTCCTGCCATCTAGGGAAGGGGGTGGGGGGAAGGAGGGAAAAATTTGTAACAGAAAGCTTTGCAAGGGTCAATGTCAAAAAATTACTTGTGCATATTGTTTGCAAATAAAAAGCTTTAATAAAAAAAGAATAATCAGCAAAAATCTGGAAAAATCATGTAATCTTTTAAAGAAATAAACAGGTACCTGTGTTCTCCCACACAAACTGAAATGGTGGTTTTGTGTGTGTGGAAGATGGGGGTCCGGCTCATGCATTAATCTGTGTGGACAGTGGTCTCTTCACTCCCAGAATCCCTTGTCCATGGACTAAGGGTATGAGCTCAGAGGGGCCCCAGACTAAAGGGGTCACTTCTGCCCCAGCCCCCTCTCCCTCCCAAGATTAGAGACTCATTACACTTCTATGTGTCCCTCTCTGATCTAGCAGCTGCATCTGCAGTGAGAAGCATCTCAGTGACTGTCACGGGACTTCACGGGAACAAGGAGAAGGAAGAAAAACCTAATTATCTAAGAAAGCTGAAAGTGAATCTGATGACTGGGGGGGGCAGGGGGCATCATACAAAAGCTTATGACAATCAGTGCTTCTTAAGTCCTTTTTTTCTGAAAGTGAGAGAATTCTCACCACCCCCTCCCCCTCTTCCCCCCATCAAATATTAATTAACATGAATCTAAGCCCATGAGATTTTCACCTACTGAATACAGACCTGAAATTGGGGAGCCAAAGAAAACCCAAATCTGTTGAGAGAAGCTAGTCTACATGTGCTAACAGGAAATGATTCAAGTTGGTTCCAAAATGATTCAGAAGCCCCATCACATGGCAAAGAAACTTCTAAAGCAATATCTACATGACGACATCCTCTGATTATTTTTAATCCTCCTTATTTTGGGCCAAATTCTCTGATCAGACGGGAAGCACAGAGAGCACAGATGTGTACATTTCCCTCCCTAGATCTGTCTGTGGGGCAAGTCACTTTAGCAACCTCCAGCATGGACCCCAGGTGGCGGCAGAATCTCCCAGGAATTAGCATTTGGCCTCTTGGGAAAGCCCTCACCGGGTCTGTTTCTAATTGTCAGGGCTGACAAAATGTATCCTCCTCGAGGGAGGGCTGGAGGACAGGGCCCAGCCCGGCCTGCCCAGCTCCGGTTCTTCCAGCTCAACCCCCAGCGTGGCCGCCCGTGACATCCACCACAAAAGAACGAGAATCACTAGGATGAAAATAGCCGATGCCGCCCGGCCAAGCTGCAAAAGCAGCCAATAAAAACAGCCCCACGGACCTGCCGGAGGCAGGCTGGGCAGGAGAATTCTTTCATTTTAATTTTTAAAGGAAAACGGGCTGTTTGAGGGAAATGAATCTGCCATCAAGAAAAGGCTGAGCACCTGCTACATTCAGGCTGGAGGCCTCTGGGAATTCAGCAGGTCAGAAGTGGGCTGCATGGAAAGTCACCGGGCTGAAGTCAGGCTACTGCCCTAAGTGGGGCGACCCGTGCAGCCCGGCCCCTGCTCTCGGCTCCCCAGGCTCCCGTGCCCTCTGGAGTCTGGCTGACCTAGGGCCCATCTCCCACCACTGTGCGGCGCACCGGCTCACCTTCATGCCCACCGTGCTCTTCCTCCTTCTGCCCTCAGAGGCCTTCCCTCTCCTGCCCCTGGATGAGCAGTGCCCGCTTCTCCCGACACTGTCTCTCCCTGAGGGCCAGGGTCATAGTTTTGTTGTTGTCCCCAACAGTTAGTACGTGCCTGGCACGTAGTGAGCCCTAATTAATGCTTGGGACTCACTGACCTGCCCACGGCCACAGAGCCGGTGGTTAAGGGAAGGAGTCAGGACTCGGCCTTTGAATCCACCCCCACCATCCAGGCTTTCCCCAGCCTGAAGAACTGCCAGTGCACTCCTCCTGAAGCACCCCCAGAAAGGGAGCTGAGCAGGGGAGGAGGGTGATGGCAGATGGAAGCCAATTTCCCTTCTTCCTCTAGAATTTAAATGTTTCGATATTTGACCCACACGTGCAAGAATGTTTGTGGCAGCCTTTTTTGGAGTGGCTAGAAACTGGAAACTGAATGGATGCCCATCAGTTGGAGAGTGGCTGAACAAATTATGGTATATGAACATTATGGAATATTGTTCTTTTTTTTTTTTAAAGTTACATGTTGAATTTACTATATGCTTAAAAGGAAAAGCAAAATCTACATAAGAAATCCATGCACAATCTTCTCCTGTTCTGCAATGCATACAGAAATATTCATTTTACCTGGTATTTAAGGTTAGAGTAAAAGTATTCTTTAGGGCCCTTTTCTCCTTTTAACGCCACATTTTTGGCATTTCCTACTTTTTTTCAAGCTTTTTATTTTCAAAACACATGCATGGACAGCATTTAACGTTCACCCTTGTAAAACCTTGTGTTCCAAGGAATATTATTATTATTATTTTTTTTTTATAAAAAATGACCAGCAGGACGATTTCAGAGAGGCCTGGAGAGACATGGATGAACTGATGCTGAGTGAAATGAGCAGAACCAGGAGATTATACACGGCAACAACAATATTACATGATGATCAATTCTGGTGGACATGACTCTTTTAAAGAATGAGATGATTCAAACCAGTTCTAATTAATGGTCTTGTGATGGAAAGAGCCATCAGCATCCAGAGAGAGGGCTGTGGGTTCTGAATGTGAATCACAACTCAGTATTTTCACCTTTTCTGTGTTTGCTTGCTTCATTTTTTTTTCCTTTTTGATCTGATTTTTTTGTACAGCCTGACAATTTGGGGAAAGCACATGTTATACTGGATTACTTGCTGTCTAAGGGAGGGTATAAGGGGAAGGGAGGGAGAAAAATATGGAACAAGGTTCTGCAAAAGTGAATGTTGATATATTTTTAACCATGTTTATAACATGTATTGGGCTACTTGCCATCTAGGGGAGAACGTGGGGGAAGGGGGGAATTGGAACACAAGGTTTTGCAAGGCCTAATGCTGAAGAATTGTTCACGCATATGTTTTGAAAAATAAAAAGCTTTAATAAAAAGGAAAAAAAGAGTGAATGTTGAAAACTATCCACATATATTTTGAAAATAAAAAACTATCACAAAAATGAAATAAATGTTTAAACACTATGCAGAAATATCCATCTTACTTGAATTAAGGGGTGAGAACTTGGCCCTTTTGGGCCTGATGCAACTACAAAAAGATGCCTAAATGAGTCCCAAAGTGCTGACAGGCGAAGCCCAGGGGCCACTACAGGGGCCGCCGGGAGGCAAGCCCACTGGGGCTGGGGAAAGTCGGCCCAGAGAAAGGCCACTGAAGGGAGGACGACCTCAGCCAAACACGTGGGCCCTCCTTCAAGGAGCTGAGGGGTGATGGTGAAGAGGGATTGCAGGGAAAGGACAGGGGCCAGGAGCAGAAATGACAACGAAGCAGAGTCAGGCTCAGTGCCCAGTGGGCTGTGCCCTCAGGGTGGGAGGGAAACAAGCAAAGGTGGGCATGGCAAGGGAGGGCCCCAAGGGATGGCGGGAGAAGCCTGCAGAGCCCTCCCAACCAGATCATAAATGTCACAGACAACTTCTGGGATCCCAAGTTTCCTCGGAAGGCTACTGGGAGAGCCCGGGCACAGGCCTCTGGGGGCCAGACGGCTCCTGCGCCTGCGTGTGAAATGGCGGGGGGCTGGATCCACCAGGACAAAGGGCTGCTCCTCAGAGCCTGGGGTCCACAAGCGTGGCCAGCGACTACAGCCCTCGTGTGCCCTGCCTCGCCCATCCCAAGTCGGGGCTTGAGCACGGCTCTGCCCGACTCCTGGTTGGAAAGAACAAGGAATGCTGGGAGGGAGGAAGTTTAGGGAAGACAATGAGACAGGAGTGGGCTGCGAGTGTTACTGCAGAGCAGGTGGCTGGGCTCTGAGACAGCCTCAAGACGCATCAGAGAGCAGCTCCAGCCACCCCTGCTACAGATGACAAAACTGAGGCCGGCCTCAGTCCCAGCAGCCTTCTTCCCTACCTTGCACTGCCCGGTGCTGCCTTCCCAGCCAGCTACGGGCAGGGGCACCCAGAATGACCTGGCCACGTGCACCCCAGGAATGTCCAGCAAGGCCTGGCCTCTCCTTCCCACATGCCGTGCATCCCAAAGAGTGGGTGCATCACTGTGGGGAGAGGGCATCCACCTGCCCACCAGCACCCGAGAGGAAGAGGCTTGCCTCTGGCCCCCTGAGGTCACTGCAGCAGGAAGTCAGAGCATCCCTGTGGCTCGTGAAGCCAGGGAAGCGAGCTTGTCCAGAGGCTCGAGGTCTGAGGGAGGCCCCTGGGCATTCTGTCCGGTCAGAAAGGCCTGCAGGCCACACATGGCGGCCACTTGACCCTCCCCTGGTGCCTGCTCGCCACAGAGACTGAGCCAGGCCCAGGCTGGGCTTTGGGCACTGAAGCTAAGCCCTCTGCCCTCCTCTCCTGCCCTGTGCTGGCAACTTCTTTCTGCACCACTGCTGCCCAGTTTGCCAGGGAGCCGGGCACAAGCCGTTGAGGCACTGAGCTCCCAGGTGGGCATCTCAACTTCCTTGTAAAAGAGCTGAAAACGCATGCTCCTGGAGGGCCTGCTGGTCAGGCAGCTGAGAAATTTCTAGTCAAGGTTTAAAAAAAAAACCCAAATAAATATTCATCACTTTTATAGACAAGAACACCGGCCCCCAAGAGCCTCTTTAGGTCCCCCCATTGTGGCCCTGGACAAACGTGTCTTTACCAAATGGATATTCACTGCTCTAGTCAAATGGGGAGGGGGAAGAACAGGCCGGAACCACCTCTGGATGCATTTTGCTGCAGTGATCGGCTAAATTTAGAAATGGACAGGACGAGATCAGCAAAGATTGATTCCTTCCATTTCACAGAAGGGATTTCTCAACCTTCTTCCCTCCCTAAGATCTTTTCTGCATGTTGAGAAACGACTGCTCCCTCATCCATGCTGGCGACTTTTCTCTGTCTTAAGGGGCTCAAAAACTCCCCACAAATGCATCAGCGGGGTTTTCCTGAGCCAGCGAAGAAGCTGATGATAATCTTGATTTCTGCATCACCTTTGGGTGCTGGTCAAAGCTGTCCATGACCTCTCCAGCCAGCCAGAAGCCCTCTTTCTTCTCCCTAACCCTGAGGAGCCCAGAAAACCCATCTCCCCCCATCAGCAGCACATTCAGGCCGCAGCCTCTGGGGAATGTCCTACATAAACACCCACAGGATGACTCTCACTCATGCAGACTATGAATCCCAAAGGCCAAAATATATAGGATCTGGAAGGAAAGGGGCGCTTGGGGAGACAGCCAGAGACTGCTGCTGCCCATCTACTCTGTAGGGGCGGCTCTCGCCATTCCCAAACGCAGTAAAACCCACACCGTCCTATCTCGCCATCTGCGAGCCTGAAAGGAGCAAATGTGGATGAGCAGCCGTACGGACACACATACGGACACCTCACACGCTTCCTGAGAACCCTCCCCTTTCTCAGGACGAAGAGGAATATTAATTGTAGGCACTCTGGCTGACTCAGCTGATTTGCAGAGGTTCCAGATGATGATCCTGGAGCCTTTTCTTCCATAATGAGACAGTGTGAGAAGCAGTAGCCTCTGCAAATACTGTCTGGGGGGCAGGGTGAGGGAGCACATGATCTCCCGCCCATCAATTTCTCTTTGAGAAGGAGCAACATGACTGCCCTGCGCCTCCATCACTGCTCCATTGTACGCAGGTGGCAATGTTTGCACCACACAGGACACAAAGCCTCCCTGGAAAGCTCTACCTGCCAAGCTCTGTACGTGACTGGAGTGCTTAGACCGGAGGCAGAAGGGGCAAAGCCCCAGACCCGCTTCTCAGCACCCACGCCACCTTTCAGACCAGAACCCAGACCCCCAAATAAGGAGCAAAAGAGGAAGTGCCATGTTATGTTTTAGTCAGCTGCTCTCCTTCCCAAATGCCAGCCACACAGGAAGCCGATCCCTCGGTGGGAAGCCGCCCTCCGGAGACCCACTGTCCCCTCCCTCCCCCCAGCCCCGGCCCTCAGACTTACCTGGACCTCACTGGTCCTCTGCCTGATATGTTCTTCCTTCTCCTTGAGATCCTGCTCCACGTTGTTCTTTTCCCTAGAAGACCAGCACACAATGCAAGAATATCTGAGAACATCGGCTACTGCGGGCATGGTCATCCACCCTCCGGATCCAGAATCGCCTTTTAAATACATGGTGACACATGAAATTGGACAGGGAAGGCAGGTTTTTCACCTTCCTCTATTTAGGAATTGGAAAGCTACATAAATAAATCAGGTTTTATAAAACAGTTGGCTCTCAAAATTGTGGTGAAATGGAAAGAGAAGAGATTAAAAAAAGGCAAGGAGGAAAAAGATAATCAATGAAATACTCAGGCTTGGGTGAGCTCACTGTTGCTATGGAACTCTTGTCTAATGAGAAATGCTGGGGAAGGAGAGGGAGGGGCTCCGGGAGCTCTGGGCATTTAACCCTGAGATGCCCAGGGAAAACGGCTGGTGAAAGGCAGCTCGGGAACGGCACCCGCTCAGGCTCCTTTAAAACAGACTTGTTTGCATCTGCTAATTTTAGAAAACACAGAAATTTTAGACCCAGATTCCACGAGCTGTCTGCCCCATTCTATCTGGAATGATCCCACTAAGCGATCATCAAGAGGAAAAGGGAACTGCAGAACAGGGGTTTTCATTGATAAAAACACCACAAACTAAGCGTTGGCACTAACCCGGAAAAAAACCCAATCATCTCACCTGTAGTGAACTTTTCTGCTCGGGAGCTCTGCTCCCCTTCCAATACAGAGGCCACACGCATCCTGAAAGCCCTGCTCACTAAACCACGCCATGGCAGAGACGGGTTCTAAACGAGCCCTGGCTCAGACACAACACCATACTCAGTATCACAAAGTCAGTCCCGCTCCAGTTAAATGCTGCACATCCGTTGTGTGCTGAAGGATCTAGTGCTGCCTTGAGAGGAGACCGGCTTTCCTGAGACTTCCCGGGCAAAAGATGTGAAAAAGCAGATCTGCTTTTGCCCTGGCACCAGGGCCACAGTGAGCAGCAGGCACCTGCCCTGGCACCGGGGCCACAGTGAGCAGCAGGCACCTATCCTGGCACCGGGGCCACAGTGAGCAGCAGGCAACCGATACCATTTTGGGTCAGGAAGAACAGTAGTAGGATGGAATTGAATGATGCTGGGGATGCAGGTTGCAGGCTTCCTCTCAAAGACGGGTAATTTTAATAACTGTCCCTGCCACCGCTTCTCATGGTACAGAACTCAAACCTGCAGTCGGAGCTGACCATACGCCTCCAAACTGCAGTGACTCGAAGCCATGAAAGGGTTAAGAGATGTAAGTCACATGGCGAATGTGTCTCAGCACTTTCTGTGCATGAACTTGACTCTTAACTAAGAGGGACCAATACCTCTGAGTGTCTATACTCCATGTACCCAAGACTACTTAAAACAAAACCCAAACCAGCCCACGAGCCAAGCTTCCTGCCTGGGACTCCTCCGGTCACCGGGGTGATTTTCAACAATCCCTCACCATTTGTGCCGCCGCTGCGGCAGCTCTGTCCCATCCCTCAATCTATTCGCTGTCACAAACCAGTCCAACCCCCGCCCCCACCAATGCGCCAGGAAGAGAGGAGAATCTTTACAGGAAAAGCTCCCCCAAATTCTGGGAGTCACTGGAACTTCGCCTCCTTCCTGTTTGGAAGAGACAAGTCTTTTTGGTCTCGCTGCACCATGCCCAGAGAGAGGCCAGCCACGCGAGCCCTTCCTTCCCCCAGCCCAAACCTAGGAGGCCTAGCACGGCGTGCAAGGTCACGATCCGCTCAGCTCATTATTCCTGCCGGCAGGGGGTGGAGGGGATCGGGGAGAAACCCTGTGAGGAAGGCACCCCAGAGTGAGGTCTCAGCTTCCCTAAGCAGAGGTCGAGGGGCACCCCTGCAGACCCCGCGCAGGGCTGGCTGTTGGAGCGGACGCTGACAGTTTGCCACCACAGTGACAAAGGAGGTGGGCTTGCACGTGGGCCAGAGCGGCCAAGCTCCTCACCATGGCACTGAGAGTCCACAATGATCTAATTTAAAGGCCGCTGGTCATCTGGGGGAAGGCCATCATGAGCCTCGGCCATTGCCCCATGGCAGGAGAACTAAGCTCCTGGAGGGCAGGGAATGCCCCCGACACCCAGAACCATGGCCGGCACACGGCAGCAATTAAACGTTTACTGAATCAAATGAACACTCAAGAACACACAAGAACAGAATGAAATGTTTTAGACAAAAGTGCCAAGCGAAGCCCAAGCTGCTCTTCACTGCCTGAAAGTGGCAGAATGTCGGTGCTGGAGGCCCCAGGATTGGGTACCTGGTGCAAGACAGAAGTGAGAGCGCCGATGAAGGGCACAAGCAGAGCTGGGGTCCTCCCAGGCCTCAACTGCTGCCCATCCCGAGTCTGGTCCCTACCACGATGGAGAGACCTGGCAGGGAGGAGCGGAGAAGCAGGCCCACCCACAGCCTCTGCAGGCTGGTCCCCTAGGAGGACCTCCAGGGGCTTCTGTTCCACCTGAGCGGCCGCATCTTCTGGGTGGCTCATGCTTCCCATCTCCATGCCTTTGCTCACACACTTCCCTCTGCCTGCAGGACTTCTGTGGCCAAGCTCCCCTGCTGATATCCTATTCCTCTGGCCCCAAAGCAGCCAGCCTCCCCTGCTGACGTCCTGTTCTTCTGGCCCCAAAGCTTCTTCCTCCTTGGCCATCCCATCCAACTCTGTAGGTGCGTTGCGTTGTGGAAGTGCAGGCCTTTCAAGCATGATTCTGTATCCTAGTCATGGGGATGTGTACATCACATGCTTCTACTACGCCAACTCCTAGAGGGGTAAGCCCATGGCCCAACACGGAGCCTGGTGTTCTGGGCACTGGAGCAGCTTAATTACTGCTTCCTGAAAGGCATTGTTGGGCAATATTCACCTTCTTTTATAAATTATGGCAATACCACAAGATGCAGCAGGTGAGACACCTGAACTCAAAGAATCGTTACTAAAATGAAGCATTTGGGGATGTCCTGGTGCTGAGGTCTCTCAACATGCACGCTCTTACCCTAGCGGGAATCAAGTACTCAGCTCAAAGCACTTTCCCACCGACCTCCCTTCTAATTGTGACTTCTGCCAACAGCGGTGGCTCTTCACACTCCCAGCAGATTTTCCCTCAGAGATCCCCTCCTCTCTAACCTCTCCTCACAGAGTTAATGGTACATAAAGCCTCCAACTCACAGCACAAAGGACACTTAGCATGTAAAGAAAGATTGAATTGGCTCAAAAAGCAAATAATCCCTGTCATTTACAGTAAAGTAAGCCCCCCTCTTTGCAAACAGTTACCTGCTTTGTACATTCAGTCTTTTGAAAGGAAGGCAAAACTTGGACAAAAACAGGATACAGCACTGATTCATTTTGGGCCAAACCTTTCCCTTTTTAATCCAAGAAGAGAGAAAACAGTCTCCTATGGTGAAATTCATCTTGCCCGTAATATGAAATCGCCCCAATTTCTTGTGCCCCAAATAGATTTGTCTGAATCATGAATTTTAAAAAAATGATTTTTTGTAAGACTATCATCACGACCAGTACCCTGTTCTGGGGCTCTCTGTGGGAGCCCCTGCGAGTTGCAACACCAAGAGGTATAAGAGACCCTGATTCAAAGCTCATCTTGGCCATCCTGAGAGCTTTGGGTCATGGCAATGAGATGCTAGAAGAGTCACTGTCCAGTGTTGATAATTACACCCCCATGGCAGGAAGGAGAGTCCATCATGGTGGAAAGAGCGTTGGATTTGCAGTGATGTGTGTGGACCTACTCTGTGCCAGGAAGTGCCAAAGACACAACTCAAACCACCCCTGCCACCAGAAGACTTACCTGGAAGGGAGAGGAAGTGATGCAATCTATACACTGATGAACAGAAGGGAGGGAAACTAATTAGAAGACTACGGCAATAGTCCAGGTAAGAAGGGATGAATCAAAGAAAGTATTTGTAAGGGCTTAAGGTCAAGTGCTGAGGGGTCAGTCTCTGCTCCCAAGGAGCTAACGCCTATCTGAGTTCAGCTGGCATGACCCTGGGTCCATAGGGTGCATTAGCAGGGTAGACGAAGGGTCTGGAGGCCTGCTGGGCATAGTGGCAGGGCAGATGGTGAGGACGGAAAGTCTTCCGTCACACCAAAAGCCTCCTAGTAGACAGAGTGTGCATTTTAAATAGTTACTGTGTGTTAGGTACCATCCCAAGCCTCATTCAATACTTTTATTCTTTGCAAACAAAAGCACACTCAACAGTTCCTGCCCATTCTTATGGGGGAAGACAGCATTCCCAAAAAAGTAGGGCAAGGGTGGATGGTTCTCAGTTAGAGACAAGTCTGTAGGGAAGGATTTAGAGAGGAGGCCCAGTAGAGTTAGAAGCACTGTTGATTCCCCAGTACCAAGTGGAATGAAAAGAACTAAGGGGATGCAGAAAAGATTGGCAGAAGGGGGACCTGAGCTAGCCATTCTTGAAAGAGCAGTGAAGAGAAAGCAGAGGAGGAAAGATGGGTCTTCCCTCCACCAGCCGCCAATCCCATGGGAATTTGGGCTGCCAAGGGAGGAGTCTTCAAGGAAGGAGCAAACCAGAATACGAGAAAGACACGAAAATAGAATACAAGACTTGGGAAGTGTTTGGTTCAGGGCTGAAGGAAAGAGAAGAGTCAAGAATGAATCCAAGATTGCAAACCTGGGTGAAGACAAGGACTTAAGAAGTGTTTGGGAAAGGGGTAGTCTTATGGGGGGGACACAATGAGTTATGCTTTGGAAATGATGAATATGGGACATTAATAAGGGATGTCCAGCAAGACAGCAATGCACGACAATTTGAGGAGAGAGCAAGGCTAGATATATAAATATGGGAATCATCCACATGGAGGTAACTGAACCCATGAGAATAAAGATGACAAAGAAGGGTAAAAAAGAATTGTGGGGGATATTCCCACTTAGGGGTTGAAAAATGGATAGCAATCTAGCAAAGAAGCTTGAAGAGACCTACTTAGTTAGGAAGCGACACAGAAGACAGACCGGTTACAGAGAATAAGGGAAAAGAAAAGTGTCTGGGAGGAAAAGTGTCATGGTCAATAGTATCCAACTAAGCAGAGAGATCAAGGAGGATGGGAACAAAGAAGAGGCCATTAGATCCAGCAATCAAGAGATTATCGATAATCATGGGGAGTAGTTTCACACAAGCAGTAAAACCAGAACATGAGATTCTGGAGCCAAAAAGGGTGTTGGGGGATGGGGTGGGCTTTTAGCTGGTATGGCCATCTCTCAATGATTTACCAAAATACTAACAGAAAAAGAAAAGCAAAAAGGCACCTGGTGCATGTTCTCTAAGCCCTTGTAGATATTAGTGTTTTCCCTTTGGCTGTGTATATGCAAATCTTCAAGATATTTGGGTATCAAGGGTTAAGCAGAGAAAGCCCCATCAATATGGCCATAGTGAGACTAGATGGATCTATCATGTTATTCAACGTGCTGAAGGGTAATGCTGTAAACCAACAAGATTCTAGCCAAGAGAATTAAAGTACATATTGAACATATTCAACAGTCAAAGAGCAGGAATACCATTTACTTCTGGATTAGATTCAACTACAGGTTATTAACTGATGCTATCCAGAAAAGCATTATGAGGCCAATGGCAAGAATTCTGAGCTGGGGAGCCAATGACCCATGAGCCAAAGACGTAAAACGACTCTAAAAACAAATATGGATTTCTGGATTATGGTGCGAGGAGAAAAGTGTGAGAGGATGGAGACTGGAGGCAGTGAATGGAAATAACTTCTTTCATAAAGAAGTTGGGTTACGAAAAGGAGGGGTGCTCTAGAACCATTAGGTCAGATGACAGCTAAGTCCAGAACGATGACGAGAAGAGAATGCAGAACTTGTAGCAGGAATGCCTTAGGACTGAATATCCTTTCTCTGATACTTAGCAGGGTACAACCAATGAGCTAGTCACTTAATGTCCCTAAGACTCAGTTTCCTCATTTGCACAGCGGGAATTACAAAAGCCCTTAGTCTTATCATGTACTCTAAAGGATATCTACTTTTTATTTGGTAAGAAAGTGTTAATATTTCTATAGCTGCCTTAGAGTGACTGGTGCTGTGTTTTTGTTTTTTGGGGTTTTTTTGGTCATAATTTACTTTACAGTTTCCAGACCATAACTGAAAAATTCATATAACATTAATGAAGAAAGGTATTGTGTATGTGTGACTAGCTTTAAAAATATTCTTTCCATTCACTTATTTGATTATAAGGTTCCAATGAGTCTTGACATATTCAGCTACAGCTGTACAATAATTAATAATAATTATGATTATTGCTATTGGAGGACATGTGTAGGTCTGGGCACGTTTGTAGGCAGTGGGATGAGGGAAAAGAACAAATAACAATATATAGTTATATGCGAATGGCAGCTCTGGAGTCAGGGAACTTAGGTTCAAATTCCACCTTTGTGGTTTGGCCCTTTCTGTGTCCGGCTCTATGACCCATAATCCCAGAATAAAAAGAGGAGAGGGGAAGAATGGACTCAAGGTCACAAGCAGAGAGGGTTGATGTGGACAAGAAAGGTCAGCTCTTCAAGAAGGGATGGAGAAGGGGAAGTAGCAGCTCCACAATGGAAAGCTTCAGTTTTCTCATAGTAAGGAGGAAAGCCCAGTCTGGAGGGGCAGGAGGATTGTAAAGTAAATAAAGATATGGCCAATTATACTAAGCACAGAGAATCAGAAATGCTTGAGCTGAGAGGATCTTTCGAGTCAGAACACTTGCTCCAATCCCCTCCTCTGGCTGAAGTGACAGAGAGGTTCTTCCCAAGTCTGCAGGCCTCCTTTCCACCTCTTGGCTTCTGTCTAGTCTCAGCTAAACACACACTTTCTACAAGAAATCCTCCTTAAGCTTAGTGATGTTCTTTGAAGAGTCTTTCCACTGATTCTTCCAGTTATCTTATTTGTACCTTCTGTTTGCATGCTGGCTCCACCATTTGAACGTGAGTTCCTAGAGAGAAGGGGTTTGTGTTCTTTGTCTCTCCAGTACTTAGCAGGGGGCTGGCATATAGTAGGTGCTTAATAAAAGCTTGCTGCTTGCTGACCTGACTTGCGCAATCAGGAACAGAAGCTGGTCTGAGAACTCCAGTGGTCTGATCTCCAACTCAGAGCTCTTTCTCCCAGTACATTCACTCATCCTCTTGCAAATTTGAGGACCTTATTCCATTTCTTAGTCACCAAAGCACTAGCAGAGTGACTGTTAAAATCGTGGTTATGAAACCTACTGGCAGTCTTCTCAGGAGGCCCACGTGTCCAGAGCCTGGGAACTGTGCACATTGGCGTAGCTTAAATGTCTTTGCTACAAGGAAGGCTTCAATTGTGAGTGGGAGGATTCAAGACAAATGACAGTGGGGGGAAAGGCAGCAAGAAAAAATTACTGCAAGTCTCAAACCAAAGACAGTTTTTTGAGTTTCCTTTGTTTTTTCCCCAAGAAACGCAGATATTTATAAATGCTTCATTTGTCAAGATCTTGGAGGCTACTTTAGTGTCTTCCCATAGGCAATATACATTTTGATAACCTGGCAATCGAACCAAACTTACTGACGACCAAAAGAAAAGACTCATTTGCACTGCCGTCATGGGCTTAGTAGAGATGTGAATAAGTAAAAAACAACTGCAATGGGATTTGCCCCCCAAATCCCACACAGTTCGCTGCTTCCAAATCTTTCGGATATTCTGCCAAGAATGGCTGCAATAGTCTACTTTAGATTAAGATTCTATTTCTGAATGCATGATTTGGGGATTCTCTAGGGCAGGTACTGGCCTGCATTAGGAGCAGGAGTTTCTTTCTGAGAGCTCCCTATACAAATGAAGTCATAAAAACAGGCTGTTTAAAAAAAAAATTCCTATTGTGTATTTGAAGTTATGATCACCTCCTGGTATTGGCTTCCTTGGTGTTGCCAATCATCCAATAAAATTAATCTGCAGGCCAGGGACTCCCCATCCTTGAACTCAAGTCCAATGTTCATCCAATGAAGCTGAGAAAACTGTATTTTCTCACTGTGACCTTTAATTCTCTTTTTATGATAAAAAAAGTGAACGCTGCCCAGGACTCCAGCGCCCTTGTGCCGTGGAGGAGTACAATGGTGTGGTCAGGACCTGACCTCTAACAGGTCCTGCCTTGGAAAATTCTTGGGTGCCCCCCAAGAAGCAATGTGCTCCCTCAGGCCCAGACTGTCCACAGCTAGAGCGACCCTGGCTACCAGCCAACCCTAAGGCATGGAAGGAACTGCAGAGCCACAAACCCTGGGAACGCTCACCTGGGTAAAGAAACCGCTCTCATCCTCCTGTACCTGCAGTGTCTTAAGCTACCTGGCTAATGCAAAAGAATCATTATGTGATAATTCCTTGCCTCCCCTCCATTATGTCCATGGGAAAAGAAATCCTCCCAATTAGGGTGAAAGCTAATCTGAGGCACTGGGCACCGAGGGCAGATGAGCTGCCAACCCTGAGGGGACCTGCGAGCCTGCCGCTGGGGGTCTAGGAGGTCCTGGATGGCCGAGCTTCCTGTGTGAAGCCGGCCCAAGAGGTGCCATGTGTCATTTAAAATGACACGGAAGGTTAACAAAGGATTATTTCCTTCACATCAGCCAAGGGGCTAAGGTGCCAAACGGCCAGGTCCCTGCCAGTGGCGATAAATACATCCGAGTTCATCAAGTACTCAGCAGAAAGCCTTTTGTGTGTCCAAGGCCTGTAATCCACCACAGAGGAGGAGGTCTTCTTCACAGTCTTAGGAACAGACAGAGAAAGCAAGAAGCGATGAGGCACTCTGGGAGACAAACAGACAGACACCCAGATGCCCTCTGAGAGGCTCCCTCTGCTTAATAGCAGATTTCTGACCTTCTTATAGCCTCCCTCCACCCCCGGACTCCTCTGTCTACCAAAGGATCACCACCTTCCCAGCTAGGTGCGCTCTCAGTCACAGCAGGCCCAGTGCTCAGGACTTTGGTCTCAACACCTGGGAATTCATCTTTCCTTTCACACTTGTTTCCTCTGGGATGGTGGCTGGATTATTTGATTTTGGGCAGCCTCCCTTTCCTGAGAAAATAACTGATAAGCATTGTGCTAAAAACTGGGGAAACAAGGGCAAAAATGAAACCTGCTTCCCTCAAGGAGCTTCCAGTCTATATGGGAGCATATTCACAGGAGGCAGGCTAGTGGCCCTAGCAGGGGGCCAGAGCCAGAGAGAACCTGGGGAGAATCCCAGAGGGCTGACTCCCATAGCTGTACGAAGCTCAGGTGAGATCATGTTTTACAGGACTACAGAACAACACCCAAGGGCTGGACGGTCCCCCAGCACACAGGGTTGGGGCCGGGGTCTGACTCCTAATCCTGCTTCCTCCACTTAGAGGCTGCTGTTGTTGTTTGTCCTTCCGTCTCCAAGAGGGCCCTGACACCAGGAAGGGACGCCATGACACACAGGAAAACTGGGCGGAGGGAGGGAGGCTGGGCAAGGTCGCCGGCCAGATGAGGACGACTGGAGCTGGCTCTGGATGCAGCGGGAGACCTCGGCCTTTTTAGCCGAAGGTCTTTCCCAGGTCCAGTGTGTCTGAGACTGCAGCCACTCAGTGATTAAGGCTAAGAAAGAAACGGGGCAGAAGATGCCCTCTTTTATGAATTTAAAATAAATCATCTATATCTATGTCTATGTCTGTGTCTGTCTCAGTCTGGGAGGGGGAGACCCTCCAGATTTCTGGCTAAAACAGAAACAACTGCTATTTACATTCACTCTAAGCCAATCAAGGCCCATACAAGGACCAAGAGGTGGCCAATCAGCGAGAGCTGGCCATGTCCAATGTCCAGCCTTGTAATTGCCCAGGTACTTCCTGGCTCTGTGACCTAGTAGCTCTGCCTGCCTCTGTTTGCTCAACTATAAAATGGGGATCGCACTAGCAGCAGCTTCCAAGGGTTTTTTTATGAGAATTAAATGAGATGACATATGCACAACACTTTGCAAATCTTAAAGTGCTATATAAATTATGAAATGCCAGTTATAAGAATTATTATTCAATTTCTTCACTGACAAAATGGAGACTATCTCTTGAAAACTCGTGTGATGATTAACTCTAAAGTTGTCTATTTTGGGGGGGAGGTAGGGGAGAAGAGGAATAAGTCACATACGGAAAAGAGGTATCAAAATTGTAAAAGATTCTTAGAATCAGAAGGACCCCAAAAGACTCCCCATTATGGTGTTCAGGTCAAGTGGCCAAGCAGCCCCTGCCTGGACGACTTCAGGAAGGAGTCGGAGGATGAGAGCTGCAGGCAGGAAGGGATGGGACAGGTCATCCATCTGGCCTGAACGCCTCATTTCCAGATGAGAAAACAGAGATGTAGAAGCAGGAAGCGACCCAGCCAGGATGACACAGGCACCAAAAGCACAGCTAGGACCCAACTCAGGGGTCTTCACACTTGAAAAGGTGGGATAAAGGTCCATATCCAAGACAAAAGGAACTGATTCCAATCGAGAGGACTGAGAGTCATTCCCTCACACAAGTTGAAGGCTTTAAAGAGAGAGCTACTGATCCAAACGAACCACAACCATCTGAAGGAAAAAGCAACAATACAGCACCAAATCACCGACTAAAAAAAGAAGACGTGCAAGTTAGAGCAGCTCAGAGGTTGTCAGGGGAGCAGAGGACAACGACAAGGGCTGGAGGGGCTGTGGGCTCCCGGGCACAGCAATGGACGGCTGGTAGAGCCGGGACTAGCCCTTCTGGGAGCAACAAGGGGCTGTGCCGAACAAGTACCTGAACTCGGCATCCCCTCTGACTCAGTGACATCGGCCTGTACCCCAAAGAGATCAAAGGAAGGAAAAGATCCTAAGTCCCCGAGTGCTGACAGCAAACTGCTGCAGCTCCAGGGGGTGCCTTCTGCGGGGGCAGGGATGCTGCAGCTCCAGGGGGTGCCCTCTGTGGGGGCCGGGCCACCAAACAGACGTTCCAAGGGGCAGAACACTGCTGCGCCAGGACCAAGGACGGAACGCCCAGTTTCAGACCTATGTGAACCAAGGCAAAGTGAGCGGAACCATATACGATGAGACTGCACAGGAAAACCGCTCAACGCCCCAGACCTGATGAGAGCAGCGCTAAATCACCAGGCCAGAGGCCTGAGGAGGATGCCTGAGATGATGGATTCCAATGCAGAATGATCCAGGCCAAGGCGTATTTGTTACAAGAGTTCTGTCATGGGTCCTAAACTGCTCAACTGGGGAGATGGTGGGAAGGAGAAACTGCCTGTGAAAATTAGCTGGTTTTTGTAAAAAAGAACAGGGAGCAAAACACCCATCTAGCCCGCCCCCCCCCCCAAGAAGCAGCTCTTCCAACCAGCCGCCTTACAACCCACTCCCTCCTCCCTCCTTACACAGAGTGAGAATCTGCCCCTAACAGTGCTGAGTCGGCCACTTCTTGGCCTTGGCTTTGGGTACCCTAAATTCCCGTCCCAGCTCTGATGTTTGCGAGCTCCCCCAGCTTCCTCATTTGCAAGCCAGAGATAACCCCTGGACTTTCCGCCTGGCCGGGCAGTCGGGAGGAAATGGACCTTGAAAGCCCCAAGTGTCCTACTGGGGAGCCTGCTGCCCTTCGGGCCCCAGCAGAAGTCTTCCCCCCCGGGCAGCCTGGCTGGGTTAAGAAACCAAACAAACAATTTAGCAGCTACCACACTCCGAGGGCTAGAGCGGGGAGGATGCTGGGTCAGTAAAAGACAAGGTCTTAGAATTTACAGCCCTGTCATGGGGATAAGAATGCCCACACACGGCTAAAAACCCACAGCAGCACAGTGGCCGAGAGCCAGAGGCTCCTGCAGAGAGGCTCATGCAGCCCAAGGCCTCTGGGGCACAGGGCCGAGAGCCCACAGAAGCCACCCGGTGCACAGGGGCCCTTCAGCTGGGATGCTAAGGGCAGGAAGGAGGACCGCCGTTCACATCTGGCGGGCGGGCTGTGAGCACAGAGTAGGCCTGGCAACCGGGAGCAGGCCCTCCACCGGCAGGGTTAACCTGCGCCAGACTCCAAGCCAGTGACGGCCCCAATCCCCACAGCTCCCCTGGTACTGAAGCAGCTCTCTCAGCAGCAACTGGAGGGAGGGAGAAAAGGGGAGGATGGAGGGAAGCAGAGAGGGAGGACAGAAAAAGAAAGGCTGAGTCTCCAGGCTTCTGAGGAGGGAGAAGCATCATCAACAGGAACAAAAATCAGTCCACACCAAACTCTGTTAGACTAAAGCCAGCTGTGGCCCCACTGGGCTCCAACATGACCCCTCCTCACATTGAATGTGGCCCCAACATGGCCCCTCCTGACGCTGAATTGAGTTTAGGAAGCCCAACTTGAGCAGGGGAGGGGAAGCCTGTTGATGACATTAATGAGGGTAGCAGGTGATGGGAATGAGAATAAGAAGAACACAAAACCTCAGTGAAAATATTTCCCTTCCTGTCAAGTCATGAACGAAAAGGCTCCAAATGCTCCACGGGGATTTTCCAGAAAATTACATTTGCTCAAGAGCTGAGTCATACCCATCAGTCATCCGCCTCCCCCCCAACAGTTGGCATTGAGTGGTTCTGCTGCTTGTCACCGGGGCTCTGGGAGGGTGCGATGCTGGCAAGGGGGTTCGACGGGACCACGGACCGGCATTAACTGTCTCCCAACCAGGACAAGTCATTTTACTGCTCCTTAGAGAGCAACTTCCGAAAACCAGCCTAAGGATCTCTGCCACTCTGATCTCACTGGGCTCCTGAGGAAAGCACTGGCAACATGGGCACTTTTCAATAGGGCAAACCATCTGTGTTTTCACAGGGGAGAAAAGCAGACCTACCTCAGCTCCAAGCCTGGGGTGGTCAGGCACCCAGTAAGTCCCTTTGCTATTGAGGCTACCATGGGGAGACAGCAGGAAGGGACCCGCGGATCACAGGGGTCACCCTCTCATTGTACATATGAAGAAACGGAGTCCCAGAAAGTAGCCACAGCCCCATACGTGCCAAGGCCAGAATCGGAAGCCGGCCAGCCAGCTCCAAACCTGGCGCCTGCTCTGCCCTGCCAAGGCCTGACAGTCTATTGTGATGTGTTTGCATGAGAGGTAGAGCAGTGCTTCGAACATTACTGGCGACCCGTTTCCTATCAGCGCTACAATTGCCATTAGAACTGCCACCAAGAAGTCATTTATCAAGAGATGGAGTGAACTAGTTTTCCCCAGGATTGGTCAGTTCCCAGAAGTAGGTCGTTGGGGGAAGGGGACCTTGGCCCTCATAGAGCTTCCTGCTGGCCTGAGGGAGTGATGGCCACAGAGAGCTTCGGACCCTGGGCTTTCCCGGACCAGCCACCCCCCTCCCCTGCCTACCACATCCAAGTCCTCACAGAGTGGACCCACGGACCTCCACTCCTGAGGCCTTAATGCCCGCAGCAGCAGCGTCACAGACTCTCAAAGGTGGCAGGCAGGGCAGGCCCGACCAAAGCTCTCAGCAGCATCTCAGACAAGGAACTTTGCAGTCTCTGCTTGAAGACCATCTGCTCCAAGGGGAGCACGTGGCCCAAGGGGACAGCTCTCGTTACCTGGAGGCCTCTTGGTCAAGGGGCTCAGGCTGATCAATAAAGAACTTTTCCAAAGGAGCTAATGCTGTCCCTAAGAAGAGGCGCTAACCAGGCCATGAGACCAAGGCAGACTGACTGGCCCAATAATTACCGACCTGATCCAAGACATCATGGGAGTGGGGGGTGGGAAGGTGGGGAGAAGAGCACTGGGCTTGATGGTACCAAAGCCTGGGGGTTGTAGCTTAGCAAGGTGCCTGGCACACAGTAGGTGCTTAATAAATACTGAATAATTGTGTGCCTACTTTCATGCTATATGACCCCAGGGAAGTTAGTGCCCTTCTCAATTCCATTTCTTCACCAAAAAGGGAAGTTAGTAATAGCTTTTCTTTCTTGTGCTGGGGGAAAGGGGGGAAGAAGGGAGACATTATTATTCTGATGCTTGTTCCTGAAAAATCCAGTCCTGCCTGTTAGAAACTGTTTCACCTGAGTACCCTCTGTCTTTCTTAAGTTGTCCTGTCTGTCTGTTTTTCCTCCTGGTATTGCTTCTATTGCCTCATTCATCTCCCACTGCCCCTGCCTCAAAAGTCATGGGGAAGGGGAACAAGAAAAACAAATTACTTGTAATAAAAAATTCCATGGCTTGTGGAGTCAAGCAGGACAAGTCCCACATTGGTTGCATACTACTTGGAGGCCGGGACCAAAAAAAGGGCCCAGACATCATATTTCAAACAATCTTTTTGTTGTTGTTATTGTTGAGGCAACTGGGATTAAGTGACTTGCCCAGGGTCACACAGCCCAGAAGTGTTAAGTGTCTAAGGTCACATTTGAACTCAGGTCTTCCTGACTTCAGGGCTGGTGCTCTATCCACTGTACCATCTCGCTGCCCCATATTTCAAGCAATCTCAGGAGAAAACTGCTCCAATCCAGCCTCAGACACTTAGGATGTGCTGCTGAGCAAGCCACTCAAATCTATTTTATTAAATGTAAAGTGGGGACCCTTGTTGTATCAAGCGGCAATGATATTTGTGGCAAGTGTTTAACTCAGGACCCGGCACAGTGGAAGGCCCTCTAAATGCTCATGTCCTCCTTCGTCCCTTCCCATATCTCTTAGAACCAGAAGGTAAAGTGGAAAACAGCAGGAGGGGAAGGGCCCACAAATACAAAAGTAGGACTTCTTGTTGGAACTGCAAAAAGAGGGGACCCTCATCAATGGGGGACAAGCCCACAAATTATGGCATCTGAATCCGATGCAGTGTTTTTGCACTGGAAGAGATGGCTTCCCAGAAACTTGGGAAGACTTTGATGGACTGATTTAGAGAGCAACGAGCAGAAGCCGGGGGACAAAAAATGTCACAAAAACTAGGCCATCAGGAACAACACCTCTGAGGGACTCCATAAGAGTCAGGAATAGCTTTGCTTCTACTATTCAAGTTTCTGGTATCCTACTAAGGCCAGGAAAGACCAAGTTAAAAAAAAATACAGGACTTGGAGCCCACAAGTGCCACAAGAGCCCACTGGCTCCACCACCCATCTCTGGGAACCTGCATCTCCTTGACGCCGGGATGATGCTTAGGGCCTGTTCCCGCACAGGCTGGCGAAGAATGATCTGTGAGTCAGCCAGCATCAGAAAAAGAAGGAGAGAGAAGAAAGAAGCTTGTCACCCTCTGTTTCCACTTACCTCTGCAGGTCCATTATTTCGTTGTTCAGGGAATCAAGTTCCTTAATAGCAGAAAAATCAGCCACCGGACTCGAACCTACAAAGCTCTAGAAACAGAACACACACATACACAGATTTATCATCAATCCTAAGATAAAATAACAACTATACATGTAACGTTAAGGGCACAAGAGAAAAACAAGGTGGCGTTCTTTAGGAGGAGTAAACTTATCACCACCAAAATGAAGACAATCTTATATCGGTAAGAAAATGACACCCCCAAATCTACTCTAATTCTCTAGGCTGTGGGTTTCTAACGTTTTTGTGTCACCAAGCTCTTGGGCAGTCAGTCAGTGAGGAACCCCTTCCCGGAATCGTGCTTTTTAAAAATGCATCAAGCAAAATCTGTAGGATTATATACATGGGAAACCAGTTCTACAGAGCTACACAAATGTCAAAGGTGCCAGAGCAGGTGAAGAAGCCTTGTCCTAGGGAAAGGGGGTCTACTATCTTTTATGAAAAAAAAAAAAAGGCTCTACCCCCGTCCATGGACCTCCAGCAGCTTCCCCCAGACCACTTCCTCCAGGAAGAGGCAGTCATGCAATGATGTCACTCTTCTAAGTTCCAACTGTGACCCCTTTGCTCTCAAACTCTCCTGGGCCAGTTGGTCATTAACAGGGGCAGGGTCTGCCTTCCCCAGCTTTCCCTAGGTCCAACTACTATTCTCGGCTCACCCTTCTTTGTGACTAAAAGGCCATGTCTTAAGATGGTGGCTGAAAGCCTTGAAGGGGACAAGTCCTTGACAGCCTGGACCCAATAGGAGTTGTGGCTATTCAGGGGAGCTGTGAAAGTTCAAGAGGAAAGGCTGAACATGTGAGTAAATTCAGCGTTCATTAAGAGTCTACTGTATACAAGGCATAGGAGTCACGGGGGTCTGGGAGCAGGAGAGCTGGCTCTGAGTCTTAAATCCTGGCCAAGGGCCTATGGCAGTCACTCAAGCTCCACATGTTACAGAGAAAGGGCTGACCTGCACCAATGGGGACAACTCCCACCCAGGAGCGCCCTACGTCAAAGAAATCTTGACGTTGAAAGCCCAGAGATAAATATAGCTGGGTTTTTTTTGGTCCAGAAGCTTATAAAATTTGATTCTAAGGGTGTGATTTTAAGAGAAGCCTGGCTGTCTATATTTGGAGGAATGCAATTCTTTCAAGCTTTTTTGTACGTGCTAGCACTCTCTGCTCAGAATCCTCAGCGGCTCCGGAACTGTGCCCAAAGGTACCGAGGCATCTGGTTGCTGCCCAGCTTTTCTGGCCTTTCCTACACCCAAACGGGTCTCGAGATTTCCCACCTCCACGCCTTTGCTCACACTCTTCTGCAAGCTTCCCTCTCTGCTGGTTTAATGACCATTCCTCTGAAAGCCCGTCACGAAGCCTCTCTGACCCCACTCCGGAGGCTCCCCCAGGCCCAGGTATCACTGTCTGCCCATCTGCTGAGTCTCTGACCAACATGGTGCCTTACGTGGTGCGCTCTGTGAGGGGAGAGGCCACGGCTTCTCTAAACTTCCCACCTGCCCACTCTCAGCGGCCCAGTGCTCTGCAGGCTGAGCGTGCACCGGAGCACTTCTGGCTGGCTCTCGGGACCCTCAGTGTGCTTCAGGCCACCTTGGGGCCAGGTCAAAGTCCAGGCCTGAGAGGTCAGGATGTTGGCTCCCACTGCCAATGTACCCAAGACCCTCTGGAGCCTGGTCCAAGGGTCCTGTCCCTGGGGGCTGGTCTGTGGGAACACTCCTGGTGTGGGACCAAGGGCAGCCTCACATCAAGGAAGACTCACTTTAATATCCCTGATACCTGGGGGGGGGGGGAGGGAAAGGGCTGGCAGTGTTCAGAACCTGGACTTTCAAGTGAAATGCAGGAGACTCCTCAGATGTTTCCCCACCAAACCACAGATTCTTTGATTCTCAGTTAGATCATGTGGCCTGAGGCCATGTGAGAAGTCTCTCTACAGCAACCCTGACAGGGACTCAGGTACTTTTGGTGACAGGGAGCTCACTACCTCCCCTAAGGTATCCCAGTCTATCTCTGGGCCATTTCCTTCTCCCTATAATATGCAGTTCTTGTTGCTGGTTATAATTTCTGAAGCCACAGCGGGAAATAAATGGATGCAGCTCCCATGAGATGCAGCTGGGAAACAACATGAGATCTATGAATGTAGCTGGATGTTCAGGTGAATGGATACCTCCACATCCAGAGGGAGAAGGGAAAGGGGCAATGTGATGATTTGTCTTTTCTGGTTTTTCTCCATACAGACCCACACCAGTCTCTCCCACCGGGTTCTCGGGGAGCCTGAGTCAGGCAGAGAGCTTTGAGCCATCCTGCCTCAATGGGGCCTGGCTGGGGGCACTCTGGGAGGAACCTCAAGCTTCAAAACAAACCCCCACAAACCAAAATTACGTTCTTGAAAAGGCATAAAGTAAAGCTCTAACCTTGAGAGAGAGAGGAGAGTTAAGAAACTGAGAGTACAAGAAAGGTGCAAAGCAGAGGGCGGCAGAAAGGAGAAAAGGGTCCAAACTAGAAAAAACACAAAAAGGAAAGCAAACGTCACAAAGAGGTTAGGCAAGGCTGAAAAAAAGGGAGTTCTGTTTTCAAATCAGAATACAGGGAGAAAATAGATATGCTCAGAGTCAATGTAAAAATTCAGTTAGGAGAGACAATGACTACAAAGCCCAAACAGGTCATCTGAACGTTGGCCGGCCAAGCTCCTGCAAGCCCTGGTCAAAGCTGCAGTCTGATGACAGCAGGGGAGGAAGTGCCCTCGGGGCAGCACCAGACTGGAGGATACCCTAGTGACCACTCGGTACAAAGCCCTCCCTTTCCCCAGAGGACATCCGGGCTTCTCCCAGTCAGCTGACCCGGCCGAGTCTCTCAGGTCCTACGCAGCACGGCCAGGATCCCAACGGGCATCATCTCAGGTGGGCACTCCTTCCATGAAAAACTCGCTGGTCCACTCAAAGGAAAGGGTCAGTAGAGCCGGTCTCAAGTCTCAGCTGTGACCGTCTCGGGCCCCCGCCTCCTTGCTTGTAAGGTAAGGGTGTGAGATTAAGCATGGGATCTGCAGTGGAAAGTGAGACGGGAGCTCAGTGGCACCCGCCTCCATCGTGACATGAACGGAAGGCCCCCGACAACATGGCCCAGGAGGCAGGGAGACCCCCTCACAAGGCGGGTGGAGCAGCAGCTGCTGGCAGACCCCCGCCTTCAGGGAGCCCATCCCCCCTCTCTGGACCAGTCAGGGGGGACACCTCCTGCTTCTGACACTGAAGGTGCCATCCCTCAGTCTCCTCCTCCTCTAAGCTCAGCAGGCCAGGGCCTTCAGCCTCCTCTCATGTCCCCAGGCTGCCTGCCCACTTACAGACACTCTCCAGCTTTCCCAGGCTCTTCTTAAAGCGCGATGCCCAGGGCTGGGCCCAGATGAAGTTGAGGAGGGCAGGGCATCCTCACTCCCAGGAATAGAGCCTGAGCTGCCGCCTCCTTCTGCCAACTCTTACTGGGCTGGAGGCCGCAACAGCTCTCAGAGCCTTTCCAGAAAGGCCTTTCCTCCCCAAATTCAGGCTCTTTACACCAAAGCCCTCGGCATTTGTTTTAGGAGACTCGGTGATCCTTTCAGATCACCAGTGTGCTGGCCATGCCCACCCTGCCCCACAAACTTTTCCCCTGCTTCATTTCAAGGACTCTGCCAGTCTCAGGAGCACACGGCCTCCAAGTCCCTGACCCTATGCTCACAGCCCTGGGCACCCGCCACTGACCCATCATCACAGACTCAGGCCGCCCAGCTCTGAATGCCTTTAACTGTACTATTCTCTAGTCAGCTCTCCCCACCATCTCCACAAGAGAACATGACACTTACCAAGAACTCGGCTATAAAACTGAGGAAATCTAGAACCAGAGCGTCCCCCCTGGCTAGGTTAGTTAACCAGGTGAAGCTGGGCAGGACGGGCCCTGTAGCCAAGGCCTCACCTCCTTCCCTTTAGTGATGTGCTCCAGCACTGGCTCAGGGCAAATTCCCTGGCCTATTCCTGGCCTGCTCTGTGTGACCCTTTGGCCATCCCTGACAGCCTCCCTGCAGCTTCTTCCTGGCCCTGAGGAGGGAAGGAGCTTGAGATGATCTCTAAGGGTCCCTCTAGAGCTAAAGCTGAGACTCCATGTACCAGGAGCTCTCCAATGCAGCGAATGGAAATCATTTGGTTTTGAAGATTGCTTTTTACAGTATCTATTTACGAGACCGGCCTGGGAATGAAGGGGAGATACAGCGTGAGAGAAAGCAGCCTATAATGCAAGTGGCAGAAGCCAAGGCCCTGGACAGAGCGCTCAGGGGAGGCCTAAGTGTGGATAAGGGAGCAGCCTGGACTGTGCTCAGGACCACCTCTCCAAGGTGTTCACAGCCAGGAATGCTGAGGAACATGAAAACAAATGTAAACATCGCCCCCCCAACCCCAGCCTCCAAGCCCCAGAAATCATTATATTCTGTAAACATTCTCCTTGGAGGCTGCTTTATCTGTAAATGAAGCCCCTCAACATACTGTTCCAGAGAATTCCCATTAAAAAGACTTTGGAAAAGATGCAATTTTGAGGTTCCATCAAGTTTGTTAAAATAGAATATTTGTCTGTTTGGCTAAATTAGTAAACAACAAAAATTAATACCTAAAAGTCAGTTCTCACAACTCCCCAGACACCTGATGTAGTAATCTACCAGTCCCTGCTCTGAAAGGCTCAGGGATGTCAATGGCCTGACCTTAGAAGGTAAACAAACAAATGGAGGAAGGATACCAACGTGCAAGCCTTTTAATGGTGCTGTAAGGCGCCAAGGACCAGCCAAGCTCATGCTCAAAAGGCTTTGCAGGCTGCCTGAAAGAGGGCAGGTGCTAGGTGGCAGGAAGGGGAGAGGCCAATGGAAACCCAGGACTCGCATGACCCACAACCGTCTGAGCTTGGGCTTTTCCATTCTCATCTGAAATGCATGGATGGCTTTGAAGGATCATGGAAGGGCCAGGACAGCCTTTGCTCCTCTCCACGAGGAGGTAGGAGGGATGAATGAACAGGGAAGCAGGCTTGCAGCATATAGACCAGCAGTGAGTGGCCACCAGACCCATATCCAGAGGCGGCACTTGGAACCTGAGCCGGGAGAGCGGGCTCCACTGTTGAGCCCAAGCAGCTCCTAACTGCATTTAGGGGTTACGTTTCACTAACTCGCATGAATCTCCTACAAAGGCACTTAGACCTGAGCCCAGAACACAGTCGGTGCTGACAGAAGTGAATTCTTACCTTTTGCAAACCGGCCCTATCTGATGGTGGGATCATCTCAGCAGAAAGAATCTGAGGAGGATCGATGCCCTTGATTAACTTCTGATTAATTAAGTGAAAAGCCAGAGCAAACTGTTCCTTTGAAAGTTTCCCACAGTCCTTTGTGTCACACAGTGCCCTGTTCAAATCAAGAGGGAAAGCAGCAATTAGCTTCCAACTGCAGAGAAAAGCTTGTGTGCCTCTTTCCCTCCAGGTCCTGCTCCCCAGGGCTGTGGTGCCCGAGCCCCCTCCTCACCTCAGCCAGACAGGAGCCTTCTCTTCCTTCAGAAGGAGGACGGCTCGTCCCCTCCCCACCCCAAGTCGAGGCTCTTCTGCTCTGGCTCACTACAAGGGACATTCCAGAGCACTAGATCACCTCATACCCCTCTCATCCCTCATGCCTAGGGAGATGTTTGCCAAGAGCCTCCCGGACCAGGACCACCCGCCTCTTGGCTTCCCAGCCTGACACAGAAGGGCCACTTGATAAATATTTGCTGAATCCATGTCCTTTATTTGGCCCATTACAATGTCTTCCATTCAAATCACAGAAAAACGCTTTTCACACAGTCTGTGCCTATTACACTTCTTTTAAAAGGTAGCCTCATAAGCCTGTGCCTTATTCCATGGGTTCTTACAAGAAGCCACAGGCGAGTCAGATGGCGAAGCATCTGCTCCCCCTGGGCGATGGCCCCACGCACGTGCAGAGGAACAAGAGCATTCAGCCCGAGGCCTGGGAGAAGGCCTGCGTCTCACAGGCTTAGATCCTCTGTGAGCAAGGGCCGCCATGCATCCCAACAGGCCGCATCTGCCCACCGGGAACTGCCATCCTTCCCTCTGCCTTCAGAGACCTCCCCAGGCCTGCTTGGTTTGTCAATGGCCCATCAGCTCGAATGGAGAGAAATCCTGGGGACATCCAAACAGTGTGAATGACATCTCAGCACCTCAGTGAGAAACATGCTCTAATCATTGCTGGGTTTTGTTTTTTTTTTTTTTTTAATTTTCAACGGTATTTTAGTTTTTCAGATATGTGTAAAGATAGCTTTCAATATTCATTTTTGTAAGACTTTGCATTCCAGATTTCTCTCCCTTTTTCTCTTATAGGTTCATAGGTGTGCTATTCTGCGTTGGTCATTTGCCACCTTGCTTTCCAACGCTCCTCCGTGTCTTGCCTCACTTGCCTTGCCCTATCTCAGAATTCTCTTCTCAGACTCCTGCCCCGTCCTGTTTGCTCCTGAAAGTCCCCAATCTCTATATTCTCTGCCACGCTCAGCTTCAGAGACGGCTGAACTACGGCGCACAAAGAACCTTGGGTATGGGGTCAATCTCCCTGGTCTCTGAAGGTTCATCCAGCATGGCCTGTCCTTGATGAAATCATGCTGGCGCTCTTGGTTGCCATTTCAACATGTTTAATGACAACCTCTTCAAAGACATATTCCAATGTTTCTAGGAACTACAAGTCAAGTTAATTGCCATGTTGTTTATAAAACTCATTCTCTTCCCTTTTACAAAGGAAAAACCTGGGGGCAGCATGTGCATCATTTGTCTTTGTTCAGCCCCACAGCACCCTTCCTAAGCTCCACAACATACAAAGTTCATTGACAGCACCTCCATAATCCCACTCAGCAGCTAGGAGGTAGAATCCACCTGGGTCTGAGCACCTGAACCCCGGGAGGCAGTTGTTTGCTCCCCTCTTACACTTCTCTACTTATCTCAGGCCCAGACTAGCCATTTCTGTCCTGTCCTTTACATCAGTCTTAATGAGTGATTCCCATTTTTTTTTTTGCAATTCTTCTAAACATTTCCATATTCATCATTCTGTGCAAGAAAAATCAGATCAAAAGGGAAAACTCGAGAAAGAAAAAAAAAACAAACAAGCAACCAAACGACAACAAAAGTGAAAATGCCACGCTTTGCTCCACATTCAGTGGCCATAGTTCTCTAGACGGCATTTTCCACCCCAAGTCTATTGGAATTGCCTTGAATCACCTTCTTGTTGCAGAAATCAGGATTTTAGTGGGGACTTGATTTACACTATTACCCATAGCTGCCAAAATAACAGAAGCACAATCCTGTAGGTAGAACTGAAAAAAATTGTTGCATAATGAAGTCATGGAAACTTCTGTGCTGCAAAAAATAACAAATCCAATGAGGTATTCATAAAGACATGGAAAGGCTGTAGAAATTGATATGAAGTCCAGTAGAAGCAGGAGAAATGACAGCTAATGACTTCACTGAGGGAAACCCTTGATCCACAGCTACTCTAAAAGGCCAGTCTCGGGCCCAGAGCTCAGTGACCAAATGTACTGGGCTCCTGCCCTGAGCTGCTCACTTCTGCTCGGCTGTTGTTCTTTGAGGGGAGTGGGGAGAGACAGAAGGGGAAGAGGAGACGCTGAAGAAAAGCACGTGGTGAATCGTGCTGTCAAGGGTGCCCCACACATTTGGCCTCTTGGGCCAGCGCACTTCCAGGCTTCTCGAATCTGGATTTTCCCCGGCAGTGTGGCTTCTTTGCAGCACAGCTGCCTCCTGGAGAGCTCTCTTCTTCATGTCCCCATGGGTGCAGCACAGGAGGGCCAGCAATCAACATTGTTAAGCAACTAGTATGCGCCGAGTGTTGTGTTGTTCAGTCGTTTGGTCACATCCCACGTCTGGCGAAGAGACTGGTAAACTTGTCCCTTCCCTTGGTTAAGGCAAACAGAAGTGAAGTGATACAGTAGCCTCTGAGGCTGGATTGAATCCAGGGCTTCCCAACTCCAGGCCTGCTCTCCCTCCATGAGCCTCCGGTGCTATGTAGAGGCTGACCACTGAGCTCTCAGCTTCCTGTCTTCTGGCCGAGGACAACGAGGGTCAGCCCAGGTCCTCTGGGCCAAGGGCGATGCCCGGGGCGGCCCAGGCCCACAAAAGTATTTTCAGAAGAGGGCTAACGACTCCAGGGCTCCCAATGCTGCATTCCTTCAGCCGCCGGCTCAGATGAGCCAGGTGCTGCTCAGCTTTACTTTTGTACATAAAACAATCCTGAAACAAAACGGTTTCTTTCCTAAGCGTTCCAACCATGACTCAAACACGGAACAAGGACCAGGACAAAGCTGACCCTGTGCTGGGCAACAACGCCAAGAGTTGGCGAGGTAGAAGCTGGCAGGCAAGGAGGATCTCGGCTGGCATCGGGTGGCAGGCGGGCATCCCAGGCCCAGAATAAACAAGTGGGGGCCATCTCCTGTGGGCAAGGGTACACCTTTAAATGAACACTTACCAGATATGCGCTAATAAAGCAGATGATAATCCCGTCTTGAGAAAAATCTCTCGGACCTCAAACCCCGACACAAAGCCATCCATGTCCTTATCGGTCTTCAGGAAAATCTCGTCGTACTTCGCCTTTTCTGCAGCTGACACGACCCACTGAAAAAAGCAGAGAGCTTCTCAGCAGAAGGGCCCTCCGGCCATCACCCTCCTCTGGCACCCCGGGCGCTCTCTCTCCTCAGAGCTGAGCACCACTGACCCAGCCCCTCCCAAGGCTGCCCAAACCCCAACCAGGGCATTCTGACAAAAACAGAAGAGCTGATGAACATGATGCAGGAGCAGATTTCTGGCAATGCCAGCGCCCGCCCCCACCCTCTACAACTGCATCTGAGTCTGGCTCTCCCCTGACTTCTGACTGCCCACGGGCACTAGGGGCACGAAAGATGGGGAGAGGAAAGACTCCGAGGGGCCCGAATTCTAATGGCAGCTTCCATTTCCTTGTTAGCAGACTGAGGCCCATTCATGCATTCCAATTTCATTTCTTTACTTCTTCCATTTAGCCAGAAAGACTGGATCTAACTGGATCATAAGGAAAGGGTGCCCAGGCAGGCAAGAGTCCAGAGCTCTAGTGCTGGCTTCCATACTGCCTGAGCTCACTTTTCTCATCCAGAAACTGGGGGTGAGATTTGTCCTCCCTAACTCACAGGGCTGGTGCAAGGAAAGCCCTTTGTAAACTTGAAAGCCTTGCACAAAACAGCCATTACTAATATTGATAGTAAATCTCCACGGCAATCCCCAAAGTGGGAACATGAGCCTACAAATAACCAATAGGTGACTATTCATAAACAGAACTTCCCCAAGACAAGCACGCTTCCCCCCAAGGGTTGTGGGAGGGAAGAGGTCTGAGATGGGGCATGTGGCCTTTGGACATCCTAGGATGTCAGCATCACAAGCACCAGGTTTGTGAGCACTCTCTCCAGCCGGGCAAAAGGCATCCTTAGTCAGTCAGTTAATGCCACGCAGGTAGCTAACGAGGACCTCGAGTTTGGCTTTGTGATTACCTGTGTTGCAGATCTGGCAGGCAGAACACCTACTGGTGGTGACATCCGGCGTGGGTCCCTGGCATGTGCAGCAGCAGACATTGACCGCTTGGGGGCCGAAGTACCAACCACTTTTCTCTTTGAAGGTGGCACCAAGGCTGGTGGCAAAGACATTGGCACAGGTTCTTTCTCCAGGGCACAGTATACCAAAAACATGGCCTTTAAAAAAGATGAGCCAAGGACAGATATGTTACAATCATTAGGAATACCGAGTTGCTCAAAATGGGTAAATGATTTAAACATAAGAGTGATAGCATAAGCAAATGAAAGCATGGGAAATTTTACCTATTAGATCTCTGGATAAGGAAGAGTTTATACCAAAAAGAGATAGAGAGGATTATAGGAATAAAATGGATAATCTCGATTACAGAGAATGAAAAAGATTTTACACAAACAAAACCAATACAGCCAAAATTAGAAAAAAAGCAGGAAAGTGGGAAATAATTTTTACATCACATTTCTCTGAAAATGGCCTCATTTCTCAAATACATAGAAAATGGAATCAAATTTATAAAAAAATAAAAACCATTCTCCAATGGATAAATGATCAAAAGAAAAGAACAGGCAATTTTCAGAGAAAAAAAAAGTTGTCAAAAGTCACATGAAAAAATGCTCTAAATCACCACTGGTCAGAAAAATGCAAGCTAAAACAACTCTGAGGTATCACCTCACAATCATCAGATTGGCTAGTCTAACAGAAAAGGAAAAAGAGATATGGAAAAATGAGTACACTAATGCACTGCTGGTGGAGTTGTGAAGCTGGTGGAATTACTCTGTAGAGAAATCTTGAACTGTGCCCAAAGGACTTTAATCCAGCGATACCACATCATTATATCCCAAAGAAATCAAAAAAAGAGGAAAAGGGCCTATAACAACTCTTTCTATGGTGGCAAAGGATTAGAAAACGAAAGGATACGTATCAATTGGGGAATGGTTGTGACATATTATGATGGATTACTATATTGCTAAGGAATGATGAGCGGAATGGTTTCAGAAAACTTTGACAAGATTTATACAAATTTATACAAAGTGAAATGAGTAGAACCAGAACATGTAGATAGCAAAGCAATATTGCAACAACTATAATTGTGAAAAGACGTAGATATTTTGGTCAAGACAATGATCCAAGACGGTTTCAAAGGACCCATGATGAAAAATACTATCCATCTTCAGAGACAAAAATGATAAACACTGAGTGAAGATTGAACCGTACTTTTTTTTTAACTTTATTTTTCTTGTTTTCTATGTGTGTGCTTTCTTTCGCAATATGGTCAATAGGGGAACATGTTTTGCAAGACAATATGTACATAATACAATGAATATTGTAATTAAAATCATATTGCTTCTCATTACTGGATCTGTATCCTAAAGGGATCATAAAAGAGGGGAAAAGACTCACATGTGCAAAAATGTTTGTGGCAGCCCTTTATAATAGCAAGGAACTGGAAGTTGCCTGGATGCCGATCAGCCATTTAGGCAATGGCTGAATAAGTGATGACATATGAATGTAATGGAGTATTATGATTCCATAAGAAATGAAGAGCAGGCTGATTTTGGAAAGGCCTGGAAAGACTTCCATGAACTGATACTGAGTGAAGTCAGCAGATCAAGACAACAGTGTACAGAGTAACAAGATTATGTGATGATCAACTTGTTCTTCTCAACAATGTGCTGAATTAAGGCAATTCCAATAGACTTGGGATGGAAAATGACATCCTTATTCAGAGACTGAATGTGGATTGAAGCATATTATTTTCACCTTTTGTTTATTTCCTTTCTTATGGTTTTTTCCCCTTTTGGTCTGATTTTTCTTGCACAGCATGACAAATATGGAAATATATTTAAAAGGATTGTACATATTTAATCTTTATCAAATTGTTTGCTATATTGGGGAGGGGGAGATAAGAGAGGGAGAAAGGAAAATTTTGGAACACAACATATTACAAAAATGAACACTGAAATGAAGTGATTCAAGACAATTCCAATGAATTGTGATGGAAAGAACCGTCCATATCCAGAGAGAGAACTATGGAGAGTGAATGAGTATTGAAGCACACTATTTTCACCTTTTTGGGGGTTTGTTTTCTTTTTCACAGCTTTTCCCCTTTTGGTATGATTTTTCTTGCACAGCATGGCAAATATGGAAATATGTTTAGGGTAAATGTTGAAAACTATCTTTATATATATTTTGAAAATAAAAAGCTATTATTTAAAAAACAAAAAAAGGAAATATGTTTAGAAGAACTGCACATGTTTAACCTATATTGGATTGCTTGCTGTCTGCGGGGAGGGGAGAAAAGGAGAAAAATTTGGAACATAAGGTTTTGCAAAGGTAAATGTTAAAACTATCTGCATGTATTTAGAAAAATAAAAAGCTAAAAAAGTAAATGAGATAAAAAACTCCTTAAAAAAAGAAAAAAAATCATATTGTTTCCCTTTTCAAGGGATTGAGGACAAACAGGAGGAAAAAGGAGAATTTGGAATTCAAAATCTGAAAAAAAGAATGTTAATTTTTTTTTTACCAGTAACTAAGAAATAATTAATGAAATAAATAGAAAAAATATATACTTTTAAAAAAGAAAAGAAAAACCTGAGAAAACTTATATGAACTGATCCAAAGTAAAATGAATAGGGCCATTAAAACATTATACACAATAATAGCAATATTTTAAGGATGATCAACCGTGAAAGATTTAGCTACTCTGATCCAAGACTATTCTAGAGAACACATAATGATTAATACTATCCACCTCCAGAGAGAGAAATGACAGACTTTGAGTGGAAACTAAAACATACTTTTTTCACTTTATTTTTCTTGCCTTTTTTTTTTTTGGCAATATGGCTAATATGGAAATACGTTTTACATGACTTTGCATGTATAATCAATATACTGCTTGCCTTCTCAGTAGGCGAGAGGCCTACTGAGTCCTCCTGGTCAGGACTCAGTAGGAAATTAGGAACTCAAAATTTTTAAAAAATGAATGTTAAAATAAAGTATATTAAAAATAAGTAGATGGATGAATAAGTAATTAAAAAAAAAAAAAAAGGATCACTGACCCAATCAGAACTTGAGTTATTGAGGTTTCTTGGGGGGTTTCCTTGGGTCAGTAAAGGCAAGTGTTTTCCTGTCACCAAAACATCTGCACCAAGGCAACAGGCTAATTAAAATGTGCCAGCAGCACTATACTTTAAGGAAGAAATGAGGAGAATATATGACTCTCCCATCCCTATCTCCAGAAAACTGGCCAGAGGTGAAGTTCCTAAAGGAAGCTTGGAACCTTCCAGGACTTGCCAGCCCCATCTCCCTGAAGACATTGAGGTTGCCCATCCAGTGTCTGTGATCCTGCTCCTCAACCTGTTTCTCTGCCCCAGACTCCAGCAGGGACAGAGCTACAGTTCAATGGCTTGAGAACTGTTTGTGACTCACACTAGAGGCATGGAAAGGGGCCCACAGGAGCCCCCTCACTCAGACCTAAGGCACCCAGCTGGCAGTGACCAACTCCCATCTGAGACCAGCAGGAGCCAGTTACATCCACCATTCGAGCAAAATTGCTCAGTTTGGGCTCCAATGCCAGTCTGCTGACTTCTACATCCCATTTCTTTCACATACTGCAAAACTGTCCAGGTTAAATTTGTTTTCTCCCCACACATCAGTTTAAGTCCGATATGAATTAGGATCCCATGAACAGCCTGACATTCAGAGATAAACACTAAGACTTCCACGCCCAGAAGAGCTAGCTTTAAATCCTTTGGCCCATACCAAAAACTTTCCCCTCCCTACAAAGATTTCGAGAACTAAAACTTCTGCTTTAGAGTCACACCAAGAGACCAGGCTTTGGCTCAGCATCCACTGAGCCTGGGGTTACAGAAACAGATCAGACTCAAAAATCCATGACTCAAAGACCATTTAGAATTTACAGAGAAGTACAAGATTGGCACAGAATGAGGGGAAATGATTAGCAAGGACCACAAAAGGTCAGCGTTCCTCTCAGCAGATGGAAGCGATTTCCTGGAAAGGCGGGTACTGAAAACACAAAGTACAGTTGGCCATCTGTTGTCAATGGACAACAAAAATTTTTGGAAGCTAAAGAACATGTTTTCAATTTCACATTGTCTGAATATGTTGCCTTCCCTCACAAATGAATTCAAAATAAATTTTTAAAACTTTCCACAAAACTCGTGACCAATTTGAAATTGGGAAAAACACTGAGGTTTCTTTTCCACATGTACACAAAACCTATTCCTTCAAATGAGGGGGGAGTTGGAGATTGGTGCTGGGAGCCCCCACGAGAGGAAGGGTCTGAAGAAGTGGGGGCAATTCCCTAGGTCTGTCCCATCTCAGGCCCCAAGGGTAATGGGTCCCTGCCAGCTCTGGCAGTTTATGGCTTGTCACCTCTAGTCCATCTTTCTAGCATATACAGAGGAGGAAAACAGGGAAACTTGGAGAATTTCTCCTCATATCTCTATTCCACCCCAACAAATTACATTTAGTTTCAATATTAACAAGAAGCCCTTACACATTTAATTAGCAAACAGCCCCAAAACATTGCTTCTGATTATAAATGAAAAGCAAAGTCAACTCTCAACAGCCCTGGGAAAGGGGGCAACCACCTCTCAGGCCCCTCCTATCTCTCCCCTCCCCCCAGCACTGAGCACTTAATAAAGACTAACTTGGGCCCAGCCCAGTGTCTTCCTCAACACATCTGTAAAATGGGAACACTACCTGCACCCAGGAAAGTAAAACTAGGGAACCGTGAGCTCTTATTAACCCACAAAAGACAGGCTTAGTGTGCTCAGCTCCCTCTCTGACTCTGAGCTGGCAGCTTGTCACTTGAGGGATCCTATCACTTGAATGCCAGCTAGTATCCCTGACAACAGTGACAGGAATGAGCATCCTGAGGCCACTGAAGCAATACATGCTGTCTCAGGACACAGGTAACAGCTTCTCCTTCCCTCCCAGCTCCTAAAGGGCCCAGCACCTTGAATCACCCAGAGGCCTGAGCAAAGATAAGGAAGAATAAACAACTGCACCAATTTAAGGCCTGGAATCCAAACCAACAATAATAATTAACTCGACCTATTAAAATGCTAGTCTGATAAAAAGGGGGCTTTTCTGACTGAGAAGCAAAAAAATGAAAGTGGATGGGAGCCGGGACAGCGTCATTCTAGTCCCAATTCTGTCACACGTCACCTCCTTCTCTGAACCTGCTTTCACATCTGCAAACATGAATGAACTGGAATCCCAGATCTATCAGGATCCCCAAACACTATCAATACATTTAAACACAGACTTATTCATCAATAACATAAACTGAAATGGAAAGGGGTGGGAAGGGAAGAAGGAAAGTGGGATGGAAACTTTGCAATGAAAAGTAGTAGTTTTACGACCAGCAGGACGATTTCAGAGAGGCCTGGAGAGACTTGTATGAACTGATGCTGAGTCAAATGAACAGAACCAGGAGATCATTGTACACAGCCACAATACTATATGACGATCAATTCTGATGGACATGGCTCTCTGCAACAATGAAATGTTTCAAATCACTTCCAATTGTTCACAGAAGAAAGCCATATACACCCAGAGAGAGGCATGTGAAATGTGGACCACAACATCATTTTCATGCTCTCAATTGATGTTTGCTTGCATTGGGTTTCCTTTACCAGATTTTTCTTTCTTGTAGATACAATTTTCCTTGCACAACAATGATAAGTGTGGAAATATGTATACATATATTCAATTTGTCAAGTATTTTAACATAATTAACATGTAGTGGACTTCCTGCCATCTAGGGGAGGGGGAGGGAGGAGGGAGGAAAAATTTGTAACAGAAAGCTTTGTAAGGGTTAATGTTGAAGAATTACCCATACATATGTTTTGCAAATAAAAAATAAAAAAATACAATAAAACAAACAAACAACAAAAACAAAAAAAAAGAAAAGAAAAGAAAAGAAAGAAAAAGAAAAGTAGTAGTTTTAGAACAAAGAAAGGAGGCAGGGCTTCACAGACAAGATCCGAACTCATGGAATTTGATCAGAGACCTGACAATAATTAACAACTAAAATGGGCTCAAGAAGCCTGGAAATAAATAAGCAAATTCACACATTCTACCTACAATGAGCTAACTGAAGTAAAGGAAACTGGGGCTGCTTGGGAGTACCTTCCCAGCCTCTTGGAGACTGTTTCTGTAAATTAATTTGATTTGGCTCTTCTACAAATCTGACCGAGTCAGTTGTACCTGGTCAGCCTCTGAGTTTTGATTCCTATGTCCATAACCACCCTAGAAGCAGCAGCGCCTCAGCAGCTGCTGCGGCCCCCCCCCCACCTCCTTAAGGGTCTCCACCAAAGGCCTACTTCCTGGCCTGAGGTACCCCAGTCACACCCAACTCCCTCTCAGGACTTGCCTGCATCGTCACCGGCAGCCCTGCCTCTGCCCCAGCCAGGGGACCCACTCTCATACCCTTTGCAGCTCCCCTTAAAGTGCTTCTTCTTCTCCCTGAGAGTGGAGACTGTCTTGTTATCTATGCATCTCCCACACTTAGCAGAGTGCTGGCCCATAGTAAGTGGATGTTTAATCAAAGGTTGTTCATTATGGAAATAAAAGAACGAATAAAAGCTATTGTGGAGATCTGGGGTACAAGAGAGAGCTCTGAATAAGAAGCCAGAGGACTTAAGTTCAAATTCTGCCTTTCACTGTCATTACTTGTATGACTTGAGGCACAGAGCCTCTCTGGGTCTCATTCTTCTCATCTGTAAAATGAGGAGTCTGAGGTCTCTCCCAGCCCAAAATGTATGATTTTACAATACAGAAAAGATAAGACCTTGCAATGAGTAGATTCTTTAAAAAGACAACAGATTCTGAGTCTTCTAAAAATATTTTTCAAAATCTATGAAAAACAAAAGTTGGAAAAGGGGTCAAGAAAATAAACAATTATCAAATTAAACATAAAAATCCTGCAACGGAGTCTCTCTGGTCAAAGTTGGCATAGTTCATCCAGTAAAATGAGGTCACTGCGTCCCTCCAAAAAGCCACACCCAGAAGAAACCAAAGGCAGTGGGTCTGAAATGACATGCCCCCAAGAGAACTGGCAGCACGGAATGTGGCCGATCCGGTTCTGAGCCCCAGCCAGCTGTGTGGGCGCCCAACACCAAGGCGAAACAAGGAGCTCCAAAGCTAATCCCTCTTTTCCATAATTCAGTAAATTAATCAAAGTTTAAAAAAAACAAAGTAACCCCTTTCAGACAAATACTCAGCTCACACCTCCCAAACACTAACTTAGGCAAATAGAACTCATAATCCCAGCCTCCAGAGTCCTGAATGACAGGCCCAGACACCAGCCTGTCTGACCTGGCAAAAGCACTTTATAAGGCCCCACGCCATCCAATGTGACTCTGGATGAAGCTGGCCTCCCTGGGCGGAGCGTCGGGGGTGCAACTGAAGGTTCACAGAAAAGGCTGGGCTGCCCAGAGGCCTGGGATTCTGATCCAGTGAGACCTTGGGCAAACGGGTCTCTTAGGAGACTGTCCTGAATGAGGCTCTAAATCCATTCCCTGGACTCATCTCAATCTTATTTTTGAACGTGCAGGTACTTTTGTTTCCGAAAGAAAGTTACGATGCTGAGATAAATGATCAAACTTCCCTTGAACTGCTTTCCCTAAAGGAAGGAAAACGTTCTCTTTTAACTTCTCTACAGAAGCGGGAAGTGGCCTGGGAAGGGCCTCAAGATCGCGCCACAAACATGTTGGTCCAAGGCAGTGGAAACCTAACAGTTGCACTCTAACTGCCTTCGAGTACCCGAAGGCCTCTCAGGCCCATCCTTCTCCTCAGACTGAGTTTGGACATCAGGAAAAACTTCCTAATAGCTAGATGGTCTATCACACACAATCCTGCCTCAGCACTTCCTTAGCTTTGTCAGATTCCCTCTGCTCGCCATGGTTTGTTCCCCACAAAATGGCACAAAGCAGAATGGGCGTCTTTGTAGACCATGGCAAGCCTTCACTGGAGATGTTCAGGTGAAGGTCGGATCACCACTTGGGAGACCTTTGGCCTCTCTGAAAAGCATGTGGGCTGCCTGCGCCTTCGGGCTTCTCCTAGCAGAGATTCTGTATTTATACAGGGAGCTCCATGACCTCCTCATGTAGCTGAGAGGATGCCTCTTTAGAGAGCAAATCCACTCGAACTCTAACAGAACAGCCTGCATTTGGAGTTGGAAAATCCAAGTTCAAATCCCAGCTGCACTCCTTATTGAGTCACATGAAGCAAGTCACTTGCCCTTTCTAAGCCCATTTCCCATTCTATAAAACGAGTGGATTGGACTAGATTAGCAGATTTCCATCCTTGACAAGAAGCATTTTTTAAACAAAAGTATCCTACGTATTTGCACGATCACTATCTACTGATTGAGAAGATATCCAAGCATAAGAATGTACTCTTGGGAATTCAGTCACAGTTTTACAAAACCAAAGTATCCTCAAGAATTCCTACAAAGTAGGGTCTGATATACAGAAGGTGCATAATAAATGCTTGTTGACTGATTACCAATGCTATAAGTGGGAAAAAAAAATTTTACTTGAAACCTCTTGAAATCCAAGAATAAAGAGTGCAGATAATGCACTCCAATGAAGAAGACCGTATCAATAAAAGATTAATTATTGCAATTAACTACTTCCAAAATGCAAAATAATAATGATAATAATAATAATAATTGGTCACAAATGAAGCAAAAACTAAACAAAATGACTAAAAGAAAACTCAAGGTCTCTACTATGTGTTCTTGCTCATCATCACAAAACCTGGCAAGTTTGGGAGCTTTCTGGGGTATCCAGAGAGGGAATTCTTAGACCACAGAATTTCCAGACACCCTCTTGAGCTCTAGGTTCCAAACAAATATAAGAATATCTAGGCCTAAAGCTGCGCCCTAACTTCCCTCCCTCAGTCTATTCTTCAACAATCACTGTCAGCATTCATTTCTGGAACCAGGCAGAGAGCCTAGGACAGTCAAGGACAAAAAGAAAGGCCCCCACATACTGACTACACAATGCTCATGGCAGCACTTTTGGTAGGCAAAGGGGGTGGTGAAGATGTCCACTGACTGGAAGAGAGCTAAAGAAACTGAATTGTGAATGGAATGGGACAGGAGTGAGCTGAAAGAAATCATGACCATGATGGACACAGAGAAGCAAGGAAGGACTTGTGTGAGCAGATGCTGAGGGAGCCATGACCACAGCGGGAACGGCAAGCATGGCCGCCGCAACCTCACATCCTCGCAACCAAGCTCAGCCCAATGGAGGGAGTGAGAAGATGCTCTCCTAGCTTCTTTGCAGGGGTCTGGGGACAAGGAGGGCCATGCACCACACCAGACTCTTTCTACAGCGGGAAAACTAGTGGAGCCCAAAGTACAGCAATCTATCTGGGAGGACTCAGAGCAGGAGAGGTCAGGAAACATCAGTTATGAAACAACCCCCCCCCCCCCCCGAAAAACATTAACAGAAAGTTATTTTAAAAAAATAACTCTCAGTAAAGTAAACACAATGCATTCCACTGGAAACAATCCCCTAAGAGTTAATTCTCTTTCCTTATGGATGAGTTTTACTTGAAGACGTTTGTTTTTCCTAGGTAAGTAACACTAATGGCGCTCCAGCTGCTGGACTGTGGTCAGCCACAAGGCCCGAAAAGGCAAGAGCCTCCAGTGTGAAGCCTTCCATGGCTCCCCTAGGCTGTCTGCTAAACTTTCAGGAGAATCACTGCAGGAAGGGGGACAGTGAGCCACAGAGTTCCGGCCAATCCAGGATCGGACAAATTTCCAAACGCTGGTGGCCAATTTCAATACTCTTTCTTCTTTTAACTTCCCAGAAGGTGGAGACATATCTGCTTGATCCTTTGCTTGACATATTATTATGCAAATAGTGAGAATCAAAGTGTATCAGCTAAGCAGCTAGGATGGAACTACGGATGGAGCAGAGTTCAAATCCTGCCTCCAGATACTTACTACCTATGTTAGCCAGGCAATTTACTTAACCTCTGTCTGCCTCAGCTGTCTCTTCTATAGAATGAAGATAATAATAGCACCAGTATCTTTAGGACAAAAATAAGGTACTATCTGTAAAGCATTTTGCAAATCTCAAAGAGCTATATAAATACTAGCTATCATTATCATTATTATTATCATAGACTTCCTTCGGCTTTTAAAAAATGAAACCAGGGGTTCAACTCGAACTAAAAACAAAACAAAACCAAACCTGAAAATTTGAAAAGTTGCTGAATACATAATGAACAAAGTAACTAATAATAATAATACTAAGATAATCCCTCAACACTTAAGATGGGACAGAGTTAATGCCCTCTAGTTAAAGCCCATAGTAGTGACCATAGGGCTTAAAAGGTCCTCAGATTATGATGGGGTGAGGAGGAAAAAGGGAGGAGGAAAGAGGGAAAGACTGTTCTTTCCTTTCTTTTTTTTAAAATGAGATGTATATAAAGAATAAGGCCCGACCACAGCCCCTTCCCTCCCATGCCTCCTGACCCCAAGAAAGAGACAAAGCATATGTCGTGACAAGATAAGCAGTAAACAGCAATTGGCTGAAAAATGCAGAGTGAGGAAATGGGACAGCAATATTGGTGGAGGAAGAAATTAGTCTAGGCAGGTGCCAACTTGGGGAAAAGGAAAAAGAGGAAGGAAGAGAAGACAACTGAACAAGCAGAGTGTGGGGGGTGGGGGAGAGGCAGCAGCCCAGATGTGAATGGGTTGGCCCTGAGACCGCTGAGAACAACAGGGGGGAGGAGGGGAAGAATGAGGGACCTCAACACGTTTCTCCCCTCCCACCCTCCCTCTTCCCCACTCCCCCCCCCCCAACCTGCGCCTGTAATCCCACAATGACAGGAAGTCGGGAGAGAAACTTACCACGGCAAACTCATCTCTGTCCAGCATTCCATCATGGTCAATATCACTTAACTCCCAAACCTAAAAACCCCACAAAGATGAGTTATGTTCTCTCAATTCATGATCAAAGGCTAGAGAGCAAAAGCTCCATCTGTTTCATGTGATCCTCCCACAAATCCTGGGGCAGAGGGGGAGACTGTGTCTCAAAATGTGAAGTGGCTTGGGGGCTAAGGTCACAGAACTCACATGAGCCAAGATTTGGAGAAAAACTCTATTTTCTGTAACTATTTTGAATCTGTAACTTCTTCAAAGTTAACAATTCCTAATACTTTGAAGCTGAGCAATTAAAAAATAAAATTTGAAAAAGCAATTGTTACAGAAAGTATTTTTAGGAAACATGTCCTATAAGTACTTCCTTGAAAAGTAACAGAAAGTTGGACAATTTAGTTCAAAAGTACTACTTAAAAGTAATCTCTCTTAGAATAAACTCTGTATCAAAAACTCAGAAAAAAGCTTTAAATTCTAGGCAATAAATGTTCAGTGCAATGAATCAGAAAGAAACCAACTTAGGAGGTTCACATGTGATTACAAATATCCTCAAAAACTAGCTATGACACTGAGAAATATTTATAATATATATGAAAATTATTTATAATCAAGCCAGAATATTAAAATTTCAAAAAAGGATGGATATGATATTAAAATATATAAAAACATGAAAAAATTAGCAAAATGATTAAAATTTGCAAAGTTTTAAATTTAACAGCAGGTGGAAAGTCAAACGCGAACAAACCAATAGCTGCACTTCCTATACATCAAGCCCCAAAGCAATGTGCTTTCTATTTATTTTGACAGATATTATGAAGACATGCTTACTCTCCCAAGGATATCCACAGGCAGCTTAGAGTTGAGTAGCACTGGCTTCACCTTCTCACCAGATAATAATCCATTCACAGGGTTAAGACTGTCAAAAATTGCATCATATTTGGCCTTCTCTTCAGACTATAACATTGAAAAGAATAGAGATTAAAGATGGTTAAAAATCACAGGTAATATAAAGACAATTATTTTCTGATCAATTGACTATAGAAAAACACCTGCCATTCAATTTTTTAAACAGTACATAAAATATATAAAAGTTCCATTTTTATACTGAGCAGAATAATGGTTGCAAATCCTTAGTGAGATTCCCAAATATCCATTCTCTCATTGTGACACCCTCCTCACACCTCATTCCTTTTCTGGAGAAAGCCACAGGCTACCTGTGCTCAAAAGAGGCAGTCAGATCAATTCAAAGTGAGAGCTAAGGTCCAAGACATCTTGCTCAGGCAGTCCAGTTGACGAGGGACACCACTGCCTTGTCAAATTTTTTGAAATTAAAAGAAACTGCTGCCTTACATAGGAAACAGGACATGTCTGTCATCTCTCTGAATGTGAACTTACCATCTAGTAACTTGGAAATCAAACTAGCCATAAATATTGATACTATAAGCAAATTAGGAGGACAAGGGATAGTCTCAGATCTGTGGAAAAGGAAGGAATTTATGGCCAAAGAAGAACCAAATAACATTATGAAATTCAAAATGGATAATTTTGATTATATTAAATTTAAAAGATTTTGTACAAATAAAACCAAAGCAGCCAAGATTAGAAGGGAAGCAGAAAAGGGGGGGGGGGAATTCGCATCCAATGGCTCTGATAAAGGCCTCATTTCTAAAATATATAGAGAACTGACTCAAACTTATAAGAATACAAGCCATTCTCCAAATGATAAATGGTCCAAGGACATGAACAGACAATTTTCAGACAAAAATTAAAATCATTTCTAGTGATATGAAAAAATGCTCTAAATCACTAATGATTAGAGAAATCCAAATTAAAATAACTCTGAGATACTACTACATACCTATCAGATTGGCTAAGATGACAGGAAAAGATAATGATATAATTAACATGTAGTGGACTTCCTGCCATTTAGGGGAGGGGAGGGGACTGGGGGTAAAATTTGTAATGGAAAGCTTTGTAAAGATCAATACTGGGGAACTACCCATACATGTGTTATGCAAATAAAAAGCTTTAATAAAAAAAAAAAAAAAGAAAGAAAAGCTAATGATAAACGTTGGAGGGGATATGGGTAAATTGAGACTAATACGTTGTTGGTAGAATTGTGAACTGATCCAACCATTCTGGAAGCAATCTAGAATTATGCCCAAAGGGCTATCAAACTGTGCATACACTTTGATCCAGCAGTGTTTCTACTGGGTTTGTATTCCAAAGAGATCATAAAGAAGGGAAAGGAGCCATGTGTAAAAATGTTTGTAGCAGTTCTTTTTGTAATGCCAAGAAACTGAAAACTGAGTGGATGCCCATTAGTTGGGTAATGGCTGAATAAATTATGGAATATGAATGTTATGGAATATTATGGTTCCATAAGAAAAGATCAGCAGGATGATTTTAGAAAGGCCTGAAGACAATTACATGAACTGATGCTGAGTGAAATAAGTAGAACCAAGAGAATATTGTACATAACAATAAGATTATGTGATTAACTCTGATGGATGTGGCTCTTTTAAACAATGAGGTGATTTGAAGAAATTCCAGTAGACTTGTGATGGAGAGAGCCATCCACATCCAGAGAGAAGACTATAGAAACTGAATATGGATCACAACACAGTATTTTCACCTTCTTTGT
The DNA here is from genome assembly GCA_023553655.1 of Myrmecobius fasciatus. Lineage (NCBI taxonomy): Eukaryota > Metazoa > Chordata > Mammalia > Dasyuromorphia > Myrmecobiidae > Myrmecobius > Myrmecobius fasciatus. The sequence goes on along the minus strand of JAJPUD010003321.1, from coordinate 187,432 downwards.
TGTTGTTTGCTTGCTTTTTTCCTTTCTCTTTTTTCCTTTTTGATCTGATTTTTCTTGTGCAGCATGATAAATGTGGAAATATATGTTTAGAAGAATTGCACATGTATAAACCTATATTAAATTTAGGGGAGGGAGTTGGGGAGAAGGGAGGGAGAAAAATTTGGAACATAAGGTTTTACGAGGGTGAATGTTGAAAACTATCTTTGCATGTATTTTGAAAATAAAAAGTTATTATTAAAAAAAAAGTCTACCTATGTGAGTATTATCTGAACAAGAGAACAAAACATGTGGTTCCTCATTTCCCCAGGTTTGTCAAAGCTTCACACGCAGGGCCTTACAGACTGTCAAGTCTATGCTTGAAATGAACTACCCCTCAAAAAAACACAAAAATGATTTTCAAAACTATTTTATTAAGAGTTAAAAAAATATTTGAGACACAAGATCAATATAAGGACCCAACCCATAACTACTTGGTGAAGCATTAATTTCTGAAACACAAATGGTGTTTCTCCACCATTTCCCCAGAAATCTTCATTTTAAAATGGCCAACTGGGGACTTAAAAGTACCAAAGGCTCAGATCAATCTGCCCCATCAATTTTACAAAAAGAAAGGTCTAAAACCAGGAGCTCAGTTACCAAGACACCTCAAATAGAGCAACTGGACACTTAATACTGGACCAGAGAGTCCCAGGTATTTACTGGCTGAATAGAAAACCAAGCTTCTGGACAGTAACTGTCCTTTGGAAGCCAAAGTCCCATCTCAGGTGCTATGAGAATGGCCCCAGGATCTGGGATGCTCTCCCATCTTGAAAGAGCCCCAAAGATACTTACTTTGACAGCCCACGGGAGCTCGGTTGACACTGGTCCGCTGAGTAGCAATGGGCTGCTTGAATCACGCTAAAACAGAAAACAGTCACAATGCTTTCAAATGCTGACTTCTGCCTGTTTGCATAACCTTATGCCAAGGTCAGGGGGAATGGAGGGTGTTTGGTAATTAAGTCAAAACGTTCAAAATCGAAAACGTTCCCTGAATTATTCCTTTTCATTTTTGCATACGTGAATGCAGAGTGCTTTGCTGTAAAGTGTAGGCGTAACTAAATAATAATAAACATGACAAGCCCTCAGGGTTCATTCTACTGATTTAAAAAGGCATGAGAGGGCAATATCCACCCCACTCAGCCACTGTGGAAACACAGGCTAGATACCACTAAAACTGGCACAATCTCTGGATACAAAATGATTCCCCAGCCCCAGCTTACGACTGGTTTAGTTCAAGTATTATTCTACACAGCCACATCCTGGGCATAACAGTGTGAGTGGACTGCCCTACCCCTCACCACGACAAGGCCTACAGGCCTTGTCAACAGACCCTGCTGCCGACCAGGCTCTGGGCAGAGTCGTGCTCGCAAGCTGGGATGCCCTATCCGTCTGTCCTGCCCTTTTCAAAGGGCATCCTGAGATGGCAAGTGTGCTGCCAGCCCAGGACCTGACCCAGGGGCACAGCCAAGTCAGCTTGGCCAGAAGGCAGAGCCTGAAAGAACCTCGGCTTCCCTTGCCCAGGAAGGGCTATCAACCACAGCTGTGGGACACACACACACACACACACACACACACACACACACACACACACACACACACACACACAGAGTCAGACCACCAAAATGACTGTACTTACAAATGACTTCACTGCCCAGAATTTTTGCCCATAGCCAATGTCCCTGAAAGGCCCTCCCCCTTGCTTGGTCCCCCAGCTCATGTTCCCACTCTGCAGAGCACACCATAGTCTCCTGTTCTAGCCCACAATGCTGCTGGAGGGGAGACAACTTCATCACCCTCCCGCTTCCCCAAGCATGCAGATCTTAAATATGACTCCTCTCACAAATCGAGGTGGGGGGACGGCCAGGTGAAGGTTACTCAGGGAAACATCCAGTCCATTCTGTGCACAGGCCACGAGTCTCAAAGCCACAAAAAATTCCTGCGGAAGAAGAAAGGCCAAGATGAAAAAGAGAGCCCAGGTCTGGTAACCAAACACAAGACTGCCCAGTCACCGATGTCCCCTAGCTTCTGTGACTCTGTGGAGATATTCTAGGGTGACCTGGGGCAAGGGGGAAGGAGTTCATTCATCTGATGGTTCTGCTAAAACTAACAAGCAAAACTTTATTTTGCCCTCATTAATGATCCAATTACTAGAGTTACAATGCAGATCAAGAAAAACACCTTCAGCTAGAAGCAAGAGTAGCTGTTCCATTTGCCAGGAAGCCCCCCGAGGGCAGGGAAGGCTGGTCAGTCTCCTCAGGGCCCAGCATGGCGCCAGCAGATGCTTCATCCATGTGTAGTACACCAAATGTCAGAAAAACAGCATGGAAGCATAAAACTTGGGGCAGGCTAGAAATGGAAGCGCCAAGACCCACACTGGGGTACATGCCCCCTGGCAGGAGCTGTTTCCCACCTGGAGTAACCATCACAGCAGGCTGTTGAGAGCAAATGGAGTAAATATCTGTCACCATAAGGATCATTCTGAGCCAGAATTTGAACTCTGATCCTGCCCACTCTACTGTCCAGAACCAGCAAGGTCAGCGGGTATCACCTGGGAACAACTTTTCAGGGCTGACAAGGGACTGTGCACAATCCAGCCCCCTCCTAACATCAGCAGGACACGTGACATTATCCTAATTATACCAAGCAGCATGAGGGCTACTCTATGGCCATCACTGCCCATGATCACCCAACCCTGCAGAGAGGAAAGGGATCCTCCCTTCGAATGTGCCCACCTGCCTGTGTTACCCCTGGCAGCAAACCCCCATCAAATGGGGGAGCCAGCACAGCCAGGAGGAATCGAGCGGCTTCCTCCTCACTCTAGACTGATGCTCCTGAGAATGCGACCATCTGGAGGAAGAAGCCCCACAGGGGTCCATGGAAGCCCAGCCAAAGTGGCTGTTTAGAAGCCGAGCTGGAATTAGTGGCGGCTCAGTGGCTGGCACACTGGCCATAGGACTGAACACCAAGTCAGTAAGACCTGCAGTCACATCCTGCCTTATTCACTCACCAAACTGGGGGAGCCTGGGTAAGAACACCAGTCACTGTCAGTCTCAACTTTCCCATCTGTTAAATGGTCACGGGGATCAAAGGAGATTATCTTTGTGGTGCACTCTGCAAACCTTTGGGTGCTCTGCCAGCACTGGCTATTATTAACTGACACCCAGGCTGGCTCACGAGGACCAGCGTTAACCCTCCTTCCTGGGGCTCAGCCTGGCAGACAGCAAACTATTTCTGGTACCCCTGGAAGACCTTTCCTCCTCCTGCAGAGGCATGGAATTCCCCCTCTGCCTCGTCAGTTCTCGGAACCCCCTCCCTCAAGGCAGAGCAGCCCATGGGGCCTTGCCAAGGGCACAAATGGCTGGGCCCCAATGTGGGCCCGAGCCCGACCTCGATGTCCTGCTGCCCGCCATGGGCCGGCCATCACTGCTTCCAGCTCTTTGAGGACCAGGGACACAAGGTCATCAAGGGCCACGAGGTGCAGGAAGAGCACAAGATGTGGTCGAATGCCTTACTGAAATCTGGGGTCCAAGGACCAGAGTGAAAGCCAAGTCTTGACTGGACTTTTGTGAAACAGGATGAGTCGCTCCTAGGGCCCAGTTTGTGGTTTGTTCTGGAGGCAGTCGGGGTTAAAGGACCTGACCAGGGCCACATGGCCAGGAAGTGTCTGGGGACGCCTTTAAGGGGCACGGCTCTAACCACTGCACCAGCCAGCTGTCCCGGTCCAGTTTTTTCATCTGTAAATCACAGGGCCAAGATCAGGTGTTCTGTGAGTCCCTTCAGGCTCCAAACCCTTTGATCAAATGGCCTCTCAGAACTCAGTTTTCTCATCTGTAACATGGGTCAGCACCCTCTGGCACTGCCCGTTCCACGGATGAAGAGAACGCTTTGAAAGCTGTGTGACAGCAGAGAAATGTGAGCTGTGATTACAGATGGGCACAGAAGGCACGGGCAAGACCAGCATCACCAATAGCTGCTCTGCTCTGAAGAAGACCCACCACAAAGGATGGGGAAGTCAGCTCAGCATCCTGACCCTGATGCTGTCCCAAAGCAGACTGTCCACCCCAAGAAGTCTGGAAGTAAGACTAGTGGCAGGTCTCGGGCACCTACAGACTGTGCCAGCTGCCTTTTGAGGACCCTTGCCACACTGGAGAATCAAGAGAACTGGGGTCAGAGGCAGTGGGAATCACTGTGACGGTGCCAAGAGCTGGACATCTGCCTGGATATGCTTTTGCCACACACGGGGAGAGATGGTGACCGACACCTGGCTTAAGCCAGCGAATAAAAGTTGCCTTTCCCTCCCCGTCTCTCACCCTTATATGCCCTGACAAGGCTGGTAGGAGGTGGGCAGTAGTACTCTCCCCATTGACAAATGAGGAAACTGAGGCTCTAGGGAACATGTGGAATGTCCACACAATTACCAAGTGTCGGTTAACCAGGGCCAGACCCTGGACCCCCAACTCTAATCCCAGGTCTAAGCTGTTCTTCCTGCCATACCATTCCTGCCTTATGCCATGTTCATGTGATCGGGAACATTCTCCTCCTGGCCTTCCCTCCATGGAGAGCTGGCCTGAGAGAACACATTCACATTCTAATGGAGGAAAGCAAATAAGGATGTACAAATCAGCTAAAGACAAGATAGGTAAGAGATGATTATGAGAGGGAACGTGAGAGAATCAGGAGGGTTGGATTTTATTTGGGACTTAAGGAAGCCAGGAGGCAGAAATGGAGGGGCTGCAGGAAAGGTGCATTCTGCCCAACAACAACATTCCAGGAGACCCTCAGAGATAGCAACTCAGAGCAAATATTGAACCCTCCAGACACCCAATCAGACTTGTGCTCATGGCACTGCTCATGGCACATGGCACTCTGGCCCGTTTGGAGTGAGTTTTACCCTCTAAGCTAGAAAACCACAACAAGGTACAGGTTTTGAGTAACTGAAGCACCTCCAGGTCATGCAGTGGATAGAACAGGGCTCAGAGGCAGAGAGGCCCAAGTTCAAATTTGGCCTCAGATACTTCCCAGCTTTGTGACCTTGGACAAATCACTTAATGTCTGCCTCAGTTTCTTCCACTATAGAACAGAGATGACAGCATCTAATTCACAGTTTTGTTGTGAGAAGCAGAGGAGATATTTGTAAAGCACTTAATGCTTGCAGATGACTGCTCCTTCACTTCTTTCCCCTTCTGAGACCAGAGCCCAAATTAATGAATTTTGGTTCGGGTATGTGCTGCTACATCAACATACACACATCGAGGTGCCGTGAACCTGAATCTTTTTAAGCCCTGCTGATTCAGTGTCCAAAAGAGAGAAGTCATTCCATGGGAACATATTCCCAGAACTTCTGCTCTGGGGAATCTCAGGAGAGCGGGGATCCCCAAATCGTGGAATAGTGCCCAGCACTGGAAGGGCAATTCAATAAATCCATGGTGAATTGAGGTTCTATAGAATGAGTTACTCCAGTGTTTAATGTTTAGAAATATTTTCATTTTAAGAGTTTTACTTTTACAAGTATTGGTTAGAAAAGCTCTGGTTACTTTTTCACATTTATGTTTTATTTCTCCCCTTTGCTGGCTAACTGGCCTGACAGTTGATCTCCACAGCCAATGTTCCAACTCCTACCTCCAGGCCTTTTTACCCGTTTTTCCCTTGTGTTGCAGCTGTGCTCCCTGCTCTGCTCGCCTCTGCTTAGAGAATCCCTGGCTTCCTTCCAAGAGTGGCTTAGCAGTCACCTCTCTCCTTCCTGAAATGACTTCATATTTATTTCTCTACACATACATTACAGTTTCCCAGTGGATAGATGTTGTATGAAGGCAGGGAATTGTTTTTTTTTTTTTTCTTTGAATGCCCAGCCCCTAGCATTGGTGATTTCTTCTGTTTGGGAAACTCCAGTATAAAAACCCCTTCCTCAACAATTCACCTCTAACTAGGCAAATCAGAGAGTGACACAGGGCCCAGCAGCACACAGATGGCATTCACTGATGGTAAGCTTTGAACCCAGGCCCCTACCATTCAACATGCCATGCTCCCTTCAACCTTGACGGCTGGTATTTAAGTGTCTACTATACATCAAGTGAAAACTGGTCAATAGATAATTTTGATTATATTAAGTTAAAAAGTTTTTGTACAAACAAAATTAATGCAGACAAGATTAGGAGGGAAGCAATAAATTGGGAAATCTTTTTTACATTTAAGGGTTCTGATAAAGGCCTCATTTCTAAAATATATAGAGAATTGGCTCAAATTTATAAGAATTCAAGCCATTCTTCAATTGATAAATGGTCAAAGAATATGAAGAGACAATTTTCAGATGAAGAAATTAAAACTATTTCTAGTCATATGAAAAGGTGCTCCAAATCACTACTGATCAGAGAAATGCAAATTAAGACAACTCTGAGATATCGCCACACACCTGTCAGATTGGCTAAGATGACAGGAAAAGATAATGATGAATGTTGGAGAGGATGTGAGAAAACTGGGACGCTAATACATTGTTGGTGCAACTCTGAACGGATCCAGCCATTCTGGAGAGCAATTTGGAACTATGCTCAAAGGGTTATCACACAGTGCATACTCTTTGACCCAGCAGTGTTTCTATTGGGCCTATATTCCAAAGAAATCTTAAAGGAGGGAAAGGGCCCCACATGTGCAAGAATGCTTGTGGCAGCCCTTTTTGTAGTGGCAAGGAACTGGAAGCTGAATGGATGCCCATCAATTGGAGAATGGCTGAATAAATTATGGTATATGAATGTCTGTAAGAAATGACCAGCAGGACAATTTCAGAGAGGCCTGGAGAGACTTGCATGAACTGATGCTGAGTGAAGTGAGCAGAACCAGGAGATCAATGTACATGGCAACAACAATACTATATAATGATCAATTCTGATGGACATGGTTCTTTCAACAATGAGATGATTCAAACCAATTCCAATTGTTCAGTGAAGAAGAGAGCCATTTACACTCAGAGAGAGGCCTGTAGGATCTGAGTCTGGACCACAACATAGCATTTTCACGCTTTCTATTGATGTTTGCTTGCATTTTGTTTTCCTTCTCAGGTTTTTTTTTTTTTTTTCTTTCTAGAGCCGATTTTTCTTGTGCAGCAAGATAACTGTATAGATATGTATACACGTTTGATTTATCATATATTTTAACATATTTAACATGTATTGGACTACCTGTCATCTAGGGGAGGGGATGGGGGGAAGGAGGGAAAAATTTGGAACAGAAAGTTTTGCAAGGGTCAATATTGAAAATTTACCCATGCCTATGTTTTACAAATAAAAAGCTTTAATTAAAAAAAAAAAAGTTTAAGCTGACTTAACCATGAAACAAAGGACCAGTCTGAGCTCTCTCATAAGTGTGGTTCTCTGAAGGCTCAGAAAACATCTTACCTGCTTGTTCAGGATACCTTTGCCATCTGTATCTGCCAAGTCCCAGATCTGAATTCAAAAACAAAAATAAACAGCATGTGTCATACCTCAAGTACTGCCAACATGCATCAGGTCTGAGTATCCCAGGTGCTCTGGGGCGATGGGACTTAAAAAACCCCCAAATCTCTTCCAGCTAATAGACTTCAGTTTTTTATTAGGAAGGTTTCAGTGTATTCCTGTAAGTCAAGGTTAACATGCTGGAGGGGGTAAAATGATTTGCCATGTTTTCATCTGCACAGCTCAATCATGTTACTACTGTCACAGACCTCCCAGTACCTTGGAGAGCTCCTGCCCAAGGGAACAGTCTTCCCCCTACCCAGCTTCCCACAGAGTAGGCCCAGTTTTCTAGGTTTTCTTCCCATCTTCCAAGGAGGACAATAGGGGACAAAAATCAAAGAGAAGGGGAACAGTGATCTCCTTCCTGCTCCTTCAGGTCAACATTTCAAAGCTCCATTAAGCACTTTTCATAGATTACTTCACATATTGTGTACTGAACACCAACGCCTGCTACATTGAGAGCTCCCTAAAAACAGTAGGTCTTTTGAATTTTCCCATGTGCACCTAGTTCTGTGCCAAATCAGGTGATGAATGCTTATCCAAATGAATTATTTACATGTGAGCTGTGGGCATGTATGTGAAATGTGCTTAAGAAATGGCTGCTTAATGAAGGTGGCCTTGCTGTACCAGATCTAAAACTATATTATAAAGCAGTGGTCATCAAAACCGTTTGGGACTGGCTGAGAAATAGAGCAGTCGATCAGTGGTACAGGATAGGTTATCAGGACAATCTAGGCAATAACCTTAACAATTTAGTGTTTGATAAACCCAAAGACCCCAGTTTTTGGGATAAGTACTCACTATTTGGCAAAAACTGCTGGGAAAATTGGAAACTAGTGTGGAAGAAATTAGGGCTTGAACCATACCTAACACCACATACCAAGATAAGATCTAAATGGGTTCATGATCTAGATATAAAGAGTGATTTTGTAAACAAATTAGAGGAACGTAATATAGTGTACTTCTCAGACCTGTGGAGAAGGAATAAATTTATGTCCAAAGAAGATCTGGAACTCCTAATTGAACACCATATAGATAATTTTGATTATATTAAGTTAAAAAGTTTCTGTACAAATAAAACTAATGCAGACAAGATTAGGAGGGAAGCATCAAATTGGGAAATCATCTTTACATTTAATGGTTCTGATAAAGGCCTCATTTCTAAAATATATAGAGAATTGTCTCATATATATAAGAATTCAAGCCACTCTTCAATAGATAAGTGGTCAAGGGATATGAACAGACAATTTTCAGAGGATGAAATTAAAACCATCTCTAGTCATATGAAAAGTTGCTCCAAATCACTATTGATCAGAGAAATGCAAATTAAGACAACTCTGAGGTACCACTACACACCTGTCACATTGGCTAAAATGACAGGAAAAGATAACGATGAATGTTGGAGGGGATGTGGGAAAACTGGGACACTAATACGTTGTTGGTGGAACTGTGAACGGATCCAACCATTCTGGAGAGCAATTTGGAGCTATGCTCAAAAAGTTATCAAACTGTGCATACCCTTTGACCCAGCAGTGTTTCTACTGGGCCTATATCTCAAAGAGATCTTAGAAGAGGGAAAGGGCCCCACATGTGCAAGAATGTTTGTGGCAGCCCTTTTTGTAGTGGCTAGAAATTGGAAAGTGAAGGGATGCCCATCAATTGGAGAGTGGCTGAATAAATTATGGTATATGAATGTTATGGAATATTATTGTTCTGTAAGAAATGACCAGCAGGACGATTTCAGAGAGGCCTGGAGAGACTTGCATGAACTGATGCTGAGTGAAACGAGCAGAACCAGGAGATCATCATACACAGCAACAACAGTATTACATGATGATCAATTCTGATGGACATGGCTCTCTGCAACAAAGAATTGTCTCAAACCAGTTCCAATTGTTCACTGAAGAAAACCATATACACCCAGAGCGAAGGATATGAAATATGGACCACAACGTAACATATTCATGATCTCTATTGATATTTGCTTGCATTGTGTTGCCTTTCTCTGAGTTTCTTTTTTTTCTTGTAGATAGGATTTTTCTTGCATAACTTGTCAAGTAATTCAACATTATTAACATGTCATGGACTTCCTGCCATTTAGGGGAGGGGAGGGGACTGGGGGTAAAATTTGTAATGGAAAGCTTTGTAAAGATCAATGCTGGGGAACTACCCATATATATGTTATACAAATAAAAAGCTTTAATTAAAAAAATAAAAAGAAGAAAGAAATGGCTGCTTAAGCAAGTTAACTGTATAAATATGCATGCATATGTTGGATTTAATATATATATATATGTATATTTCTACCATGTTTAACATATATTGGACTACCTGCTATCTAAGGGAGAGGGTGGGAGAAGGGAGGGAAAAATTGGAACACAAGGTTTTGCAAAGGTTAATGTCAAAAAGTTATTCATGCATATGCTTTGAAAAATAAAAAGCTTTAATTAAGAAAAAAAAAAGAAATGGCTTCTTATAGGCTGATTTCAGAAAAGCCTGGAAAGACTCACGTGAACTGATGCCAAGTAAAACAAGCAGAGCCAAGAGAACCTTGTACACAGCAACAAGATTACATGATGATCAACTGTGATGGACGTGGCTCTTTTCAACAATGAGGTGGTTTAAGACCATTTCAATAGACTTGTGATGGAAAATGCCACCCATATTCAGAAAGAGAACTACAGAGATTGAATGTGCATCAAAGCAGTATTTTCCCTTCATTGTTGTTGTTGTTGTTTGCTTGTTTTCCCCTTCTTATATTTTTTCTCTTTTAATTTTTTTTTTTGCACAGCAAGAGAAATATGTAAATCTGCTTAGAGAAATTACATATGTTTTAACCTATCAGATTCCTTGATGTCTTGGGGAAGGAAAGGAAGGAGGAGGAGGGAAGGAAGGAAGAAAAATTTGGAACACAAGATTTTGCAAAGATGAATGTTGAAAACTATCTTTGCATGTTAAAATACTATTAAAAGAAAAGAAATGGTTGCTTGCTCTTTTTGGGAGTAAAGAATTGAAACTGCCCATCAATTGGGAAATAGTTGAATGAACTGTGGTATATGACTGTGATGGAATACTACTGTGCTATATAAGAAACGACAAATAGGATGGTTTCAGAAAAAAATCTGGGAAGACAAAGGGAATCACAAAGTGATACAAAATGAAGTGAGCAGAACCAAGGGAATACTGTACACAGTAACAGCAATAATGTATGAATATAAGCTACTCTGATCAAGGCAATGATGCAAGACACGAAAATGCCAGCTTCCTCTAGAAAGAGAACTGAAGAACTGTGCAAGCAGATTGAAGCAGACTTTTTTTTTCACTTTTCAAAAATTCTGCTTTTTGTTGTATGTTTTCTTTTGCTACATGGTTAATATGGAAACAGCCTTTGTATGATTTCACATGTAAAATCAGTATCATATTGCTTGGCTTCTCAAAGGGTGGGGAAAAACTGACCTGGACAGAGGAAATTTGGGACTTAAGGCTTTTTTAAATGAATGTTAAAATGTTTTACAGTTACTGGGAAATATTTAATAAAATAAATAAAAAGAAATTAAAAGAAATAGCCACTGAGCGAATTCATCTAGCAGTCAATATAATCCAACTGGGTCTCTCACCCTCCCTTCACTGACCCAAGGAACTCAGTGAATTTAGAGGTGGAATGTAAAAATATTCCAATTATATGTGAAGAATCCATGCAGAGTGAAAAAGCTAAGTGAGAAGCTGGAGGAGGAGGGAAGGTCCTGGCTTGGGGGGTAGGGAAGTAGATCAGAAAGGGCTTCCTAGAAGCGGAGTGGATCTGGAAAAGATGGTCAGGTGTTCCAGAGATATAAGTGGGGAACACATTCCAGCACAGTATGAGAGCCCCACAAAAACTGGTTAGCCATAGGGCCAGAAAGTCGCTGCTTTAGGATGAGAACCAAGCCCACGAAGTTTGTCTGCTGCACACTCAGGCCTAAGCTGTGTTTCTAACCGTCCAGAGGACTACGGCAGGCTCCACTTTGTTCTAGGAGCCACCCTGCCAAACTCAAGTAGACAGAAATCTACTAACTGATCAAGTCATCCTACCTTTCCAAGAATCAAGTCTGGAAGACCCGATTTTTTCAGAAAAGTCGCAGCTTCAGAGGCCGGCACCCTTCCAACATTGCTTGAGTCTACCTGAAAGGAGACAACTAAACGTGAGCAGCAAGTTAAGTAAACTCAGGTAAGGGCTCTGTGGGGTCTTAAATTAGGGGACAAAGCACATTCTTCCCAGAAACCTGCCATTACAAGGGGGTGAGAGGAGCAGCTGCCACTGACAGATGGGGAAACTGAGGAACTGGAGAAGGAAAGTAGCATAGGATCCTAACATTTACATCTGAAAGAGCCAAAATGGGACCCGAGACTCTACCCAATTAACAGACAAGGAAACTGAGACTCAGAGAAATTAATGGGCCTATCCAGGACCTATCTCCCCATGGTGCTATGGCCCTGCCCCAGGAGCCAAATGGGGAAGACATGGAAGATGAGGATGCTGCCTGCAGACACAGGGCAGCTCTTCAAAGACTCGGAGTCAATGATCACATCTCTCATCCTCCCCTCGCCAGGGATCACACCCCCAAAGCCACATTCTCAAGAACTGGCCGGGCCTTGTCTAAACCCTTCTAAGCTGCTGTGCCCAGAACAAAACCCAGGACTCAGGAGGGGGCTGAGGAGCAGAGCGGGCAGCCAGACTGTTACCCCCTCCACAGGGATGCTCTGCTTTTGGGAAGACAGTGAAGGGAAATGGAATTCTCAGTTGCTGTGCTGCATCATGCTGACTCAATAAGGAGCTTGCAAGCAACTAAAAATCTTACAGATTTTTCTCACAGGAATTGTTCTTAACCTCCCTAAGAGGTGGCTAGTGGCACAATAGCTAAAGATCTGTGCCCATCAGGAAGACCTGAGATCAAATTCAGCTTCACTTGACCTGTCTGCTTCAGTTTCCTCAACTGTAAAATGGGGATAACCTTGCCACCGGGAGTTGTGAGGATCAAATGAGATCATATTTGTAAAAAGGACTGAGCACAGTGCCTGACACACAATAGGCACTTAATATTTACTCCCTTCCTTCCTCACCCTCCATTTTATACTTGAGAAGGTAGTTTATTTTAACACAAGTTTATAACCATATTTATCCATATTAAATTCCATCCTAGAGTCAGGTGATCATTCTAGCCTATAAAGATCCCAACAGCCAATACCTTAGCTATTCTGTTTAGCTTTGTATTACCTGCAAATCTGATGAGCATAACACTTATTTTTTTTTGAATTTTTTTATTAAAGCTTTTTATTTTCAAAATATATGCATGGATAATTTTCAACATTCACCCTTGCAAAACCTTGTATTTCAAATTTTTCCCTCCCTTCCCTCTACTCCTTCCCCTAGACAGCAAGTAATCCAAAAATATGTCAAACATGTATAATTCTTCTATACATATTTCCACAATTATCATCAGAAAATCATCACAAGAAAAATCAAAACAAAAAGGAAAAAAAATGAGAAAGAAAACAAAATGCAAGCAAACAACAACAACAAAAGAAGTGAAAATGCTATGTTGTGAACCACACTCAGTCCCCACAGTTCTCTCTCTGGATGCAGTTGGCTCTCTTCATTACAAGATCATTGGAATTGGCCTGAATCACTTCATTGTTGAAAAGAGCCACATCCATTAGAATTGATCTTCATATAATCTTGCTGTTGCTGTATACAATGATCTAGTTCTGCTAATTTTACTCAGCATCAGTTCATGGAAGTCTCCCCAGGCCTCTCTGAAATCATCCTGATGATCATTTCTTAAAGAATAATAATATTCCATAACATCTATATACCATAATTTATTCAGCCATTCTCCAATTGAAGGGCATCCCTTCAGTTTCCAGTTTCTAGCCACTACAAAAAGGGCTGCCACAAACATTCTTGCACATGTGGGTCCATTTCCCTCCTTTATGATCTCTTTGGGATATAGGCCTAGTAGAAACACTGCTGGGTCAAAGGAGTTTGGTAGCTCTTTGGGCATAGTTCCAAATGAACATAACATTTATAATAACAACCTTGGACCCCAAGTCCAAGAACCTAAGAAGAGGCCCCACCTCCTACTCACCCTATCCCCCAGCCATGTCCAGTGGTCCTGCTTCCAGTCTGGCCCCCAGAGAACAGAAAATAATGATACTCATCAGACTTTAATATGTACCTTAAGAGATTTCGGTAAAATGCTATTAATCAAGACTGGTGACAAGTGGCTCCCAGAATGGTCCTAAAAGATGGCTCTGGGACTCCAAGGTGGGCATTCTCTCACATCTGAACAACCACAAATACTGTAAGGGAGAAAGTAGAGGCTGTGGCCCCTTCTCAGGTCCCAGCCTGGTTCAGAATTCCCATGCTGATAAAAGGAAGTTTCCACTGATATCTACAGGGTTTTTGGAAGACAATATGTTGTTACTCGTAAAGCATTCTTTGTTTAGGAATTATTATTAAGTGACTTGATCTGAATAGCAGGGCTTGTCATCTAGTTCTTTGGGCCAGAAATCTAGTAGCTGAATTATGCAAAAATAAATGAACTGCTAGTTGATAATCCTTCAGGTTAGTGCTTTAGGAGAAAATTCAGTCACAGAGGCAACACTAATCTTGTAGAAAACCTGAAGTCATGAGACTCATGATTGGAACAAGGCCTTACTAAAAAAAATGAGGGAGGGGTTGGGAGAAGGGTGAGGGGCAACAGTGTGGAGTTAATGCACTACTCTTGTGAAGCCATGAGTGGGTGGGACAGGCAGGGGAAGGACATTTGGATGAAGATCAGCAAAGGGAGAGAGAGAAGCTTTGTCGTCATGGGAATGGAGAGGAAAACTGATCCAAGGCTGGCACCAAGGTGTGGGGGGTGGGGTGGAGGGCACCTGCTGGGCCACCATCACTCTTTTCTTATCCCCCACCTGAGGAAAGCAATGTGAATGTTCATGTCCTTCCCAGAAGGTAGAAGAACCCACAAGAGGTCAAGCTTTCAGGCCTGATTGTCACCAACAAGGAAGGGCTGGATGATGCACAAAAATAATAGGAGCCTTGTTGGGAAGAAACCACTGTGCTTCAGAATCAGTGAAAAAGGACGGCCATCTGACAAGGTCCTGACGACTAAGATCCTGCAGGACAAATAGGCCCAAGGAGATAAGGAGGCTCCAAAAATAGAGTTCTTGAGATGGACAAAGAAGAATTTCTGAGAAGTAAAAAGAGAGGCCTAAAGACACAGATGGGTTGATTTCAAAAACTCACAGAGAAGATGAGCACAAAAGCAGGCAGTGGAGAATGTGCTCAGAGCATGGCGCAGCCTGGACATCAGCACAAGGGGTGCCAGTGCTCTGGGTCACAGGCAGCCTCCTTCACCCCCGCTGCCCTCCTCAGCCCAGGAGACATGTCTGAATTCAATGAGAACAGAGGGAGCTAATAGGAAGGGATGCGATGGGTTAAAGTCAAGAAGGCCTGGATTCAGATCCTGCCTGACACTCACTTAACAACTGTGTGACTTTAAGAAAGTCCCTAAGAAGATGAGGGAGGGACCACAACCCATGGCAGGAAACGTGGGGAGATGCCATTCCTGAGCCAGCCCATGACCTCTGAGGGATCAGGACACTTCCACTGGAATCCCAAGGTGCCAAAGACCACAGTGGAGACCACCTATTATAGGGCACTGGAGTCCAGATTTCTTTCACTTCTAGGCCATGCCCAGGGCTCCTGGTGCAGGCTGGCAAAGGAGGGAGCCAGCCAGCCCCTGAGGATGCCATCACGGCGTGACCTCTCCCAAAGAAGGGTTTGAGCCGGGGGATTGGGAGGTGGGGGCTGAAATAAAACTGAATTTAGAGAAGGAAGGGAAAGGAAGCCTCATGACTTCAGTGAGAACAGCCCTGCCTGAGATGCTGGACGCCACCACTGTCAATGAGTACCACGGTCTGATGAGGAAGACTTTGGAGGGGCAGGAAATGACCGGCAGTAAGAAACCAAAGGCATCAAGAAGAAAAAGAGAGGAAGAGTGGCTGCAGAAAAAGCTGCCCCAAGCAGATTCAGGGTTGTGCAATGCTCTTCGGCCAGCCTTCTTTGGATATGGAAAAGTCTGTGTTTGTGTATGTGTGTGACAAATGTGTGTGACAAATGTCAACTTCATGATAAAAAAAAAAATGTAAGAGGAAAAAAGAGAGGGAAACGGAGAAAAGCCGCGTCAGACTAACACATCATTACCAGACTGACAGATCTAGGAAATGCCATGGATATGGTTTACCTAGATTTCATTTCAGTCGACCACGTGGCAGGCCGCGGCCCATACGCCCGAAGAGATGGGGGCTGGAGATAGCCCAGGCAGGGGGATTCCAAGGCAGTCGAACAGGACTGTCCAGGGCAGTCATCAATGACTCCGTGGTGGCAGCGGCCTTTGGCAAGTGGCTGAACTGCTCTGGGTCTCGGTTTTCTCCTCTAACCTGTGGGGCCCCTTCTGGCTCTCAGCCTGCGATCCGAGGGCCCTGAGATCACGAATGTGTGCACTTTCACTCCACAGAACAGCACAGCTCAGGACAAGCAGAATAAGCCCCGGGAGTGCCTCCTGGAGCCTGGCAGCAGTAAAGTTGCAACAAGGTGGTAAAGGGGGCCCGTCTGTCCATGTTTCCATTACAAGTCAATTCCACAAGCCCTTGCCAGGCACCCGTGTACAGACCCTGTGCAGGCGCTGTGTGACAAAGGCAGAATGAGCCCCAGTCCTTGTCCTCTAGCTGATATTCTCGTGAGGGAATATTCCTTCAAAGACAATCGCTTGGGAAGATTATACCAATCACTCAGTGGTGGCAGGGGAGCGCCACAGCCAGACTCCAGGATCCTGGGGGGCAAAGGGCCCTCCCCACCTCAAGCATGCACTAAGATCATGAGATTTCTTGGCAAATGCAACTAGAGAAAGGTCTGTCCAATCAACCCCTAATTATTAAAATCAACCAAGGCACTAATAGGGCTAGCCACTGATGTGGAAGATGTTTTTCATGAGGTCCAAATGTTAGGTGGAGTCCTTTGGATGGATTCTCTGAAGATTCTTCTCTTTGCAAACGATGGTGCATGAACTCCATCAATCCCCAAAGTAGGGAAAGGTGTCTTCCACACATTATTTGTTGCTCACAGGCAACTGCCCTAATGATCCACTGAAGAAAAACTAAGAAAGTTAAAAATTCCTATTGTCTGGAGGAGAATGATACACAGCTGAGTGGTCAGTCACTTCCATGGGCATACCAGACCATCTATTGGTTATATACCATTAATTAGATGCAAAACTGAATAAAGGAGAGAGGGAGTTATTTGGGATACTATATAGAGTCTGATCCCAGGCCAGTCCCTGGAACAGATGGTGTGGAAGTACACAAAAGAAGTCAGGAAAAAAATAAATTCAAGTCTGGCTTCATACATTGACTTTCTATGTGATCCTGGGCAAATCCCTTAATCTACCTGCCTCAGTTCCCTCATCTGTAAAATGGGCATAATAATAGTTCCCTCCTCCCAGAACTGTTGTGGAGATTCAATGAGACAATAACTTGTAAAGCTCTTAGCACAGGACCTGGTACACAGTACCTATTATATAAATGTTACAGATGTGGTGGATGAGCTATCAGGGATATCTGAAAAATCATGGAAAACTAGAAAGGCATCAAAAGATCAGATAAAGGCAAATTTTCAAAAAAAGGAAAGAATGGAGACTGAAAAACAAAGGCCAATGACATTACTACAGACCACTACAAGAGATGACTAGAAACGATGGTGCTAGGGTGATGATGACCTAGCATGGTTTAACAGGTCAAGTTGGTCTAACCTCATTTCCTTTTTGGACCACATTACTCAATTAGCAGATGAGGAGAATGCTGCAGATCTGGTTTGCTTAGAGGTCAGCAAAAGGTTTAGATAAAATGGCTCAATCCGTTCTTGTGGAGGAGATGGAGAGATAAGATTGGACGCCAGCCTTATCTGATGGATTCAGAACTACCCAGACAGACAAGTTGTCTAAGGCTTCATGTCAGTGGGGCAGGAGGTCCCTGGTGGAGTGACCCAAGGAGTCTGAATTCTGATAAAAGCACAGATGACACAAAGATAGCAAAGAAGACAACAGCCAAACCCGAAAAGGATCTTGACAGACTAGAGCATGGAGTCAAGTTCAAGACAAGGAAATTCATGGATAAATGTAACATCATGCACCTGGGTACGAAAAATTAGGCAGCAGGATGCAACAGAAAGGACACTGGCTCTAGAGTTTAAACTCTGGCTCTGATGTTTCCTTGAAGAAACCTGACCTCTCTTCCAGCTCTCAAGCCAGCGTGACTGCAATATGAACTTCACAAATGTAAGATGGGGGAGATCTAAACCTTTCTGAAAAAGACACAGGAGTTTTCATGGACTCCAAGTTTGATGTGAGACAGCAGTGGGACACGGAAGCCAGAAAAACTAGGCTGCATGAAGTAGGAGGGAAAAAAGGCCTGGGGGCGATTGGCTTCAGTTCCAAAGGCCCAGTTTCAGAAGGGTGTGGATAAGCTGGAGAACATCTAGACCAGGAAGAGGAGGAGACAACCCATGACATTCTGAAGAAGTTTAGGGATGGCCAAGACAAGGCTTGGGGATGTGGAGAGGGCAAAAGGAGGGAGGATTATGGTGGCTGCCTCCAAGTATCTAGAAGCCTGTCACATGGAGAAGGGACTAGACTCATTTGGTGGCCCCCACAGCTTTGAGGCATTCATGTGACAAGGGACCCAAATCATGAAGCCATGTCATATGGAGGGAAGGAAAATGCAGCACTGATCTCCAAAGCAACGGCATCAAGGACATCATGGAGGGAAGGCCCAGGCAGACATTCAGATACATGGTGAGAACTTGCTCTTTACAAGAAGAGTCAGCTCTTCCCAACAGATAGGATTCCAGACTGTGACAGGAGAAGCCCACAGGGCGGCCCACCAGAACCTTTGGCTTGCAGAATATTTTCTGACCTAGAAGAAGCCAGTTGGGGGCTGGAGAGAGGTTTCTTTTAAAAATTGGCAGCAAAACTCTTTGCCGTCCGGTCTCAAACAAAACTTCACTGAGAAGAGCCAAAGGCTGGAGAGTGCAGCCGGCACACCCCACCCTGGAGCTGGCTCACTGAACAAAAAAGGGAAAGGCTGAGTGGCCACGGACACGCAGACAGGGCCAAGCTTTCCCATGAAAAGCAAGGAGCGTGGGAAAGGCTGCGGGACAAGAGACGAGCAGCCAAGCCAGAGTGCTCGCCCGCCACAGCAGCAAGGGCCCAGCCCAGCACACAACAGTCTCCCGACAGAAGGAGATGTGGTCATGGGGAGGGCCTGGTGCCAGTGCCAGCCCTCCGAGGCAGGCAGGGCCGAGGCCTCCTGAGAAAGCCTGTGTGAAGTGGACCGTCCACCATCATACAGCCCACAATCAATTGGCAAATATTTAGGAAACACCGGCCAGGTGCCAAGCAATGTGCTGGGCATGTGAAAGCAGTCACAGGACCTCAAGGAGTGACAGTCTTGGAGGCCACTGGCATCCCATGGAGCAGACAGATTGTGGGACACGTCACCAAAACCAGACTTTCACACGCTTTTACAGAGACATTAACAGCATCTAGCTGTTTTTCTCATACTTTGGCACCCTACCTGAAAACCAAAGGACACAAAGAGCGGCTGATCAAATTATGAAATACGAACATAATGGAATATTACTGTGTCATTAAAAATGACCAAAGGAGAAAGCTCTGTGAATTGTTGCCAACTAAGTGAGAGAGGGGCGGCTAGGTGGAGCAATGGACAGAGCCCTGGACTCAGAAGAATCAGAATTCAAATCTGCCCTCAGACACTGGGCAAGTCACTTAACCCTGAATGCCTACAACGCCCCCAAACTCCAAGCAGTGGAGAGGGGCGAGCCCAATACATGATATCAAGTACACCATTAAGACTGCCACACTCTGCAACGACCCATCAATCACAAGTCGCAGATGAAGAGGTTTGCCATCCACCTCCTAACGGAGAAGGGGCGGCCTCGCACACAATGAGGCTGACATTTCTGGACAAGGCCAATGTGGGGATTCCATTTTGCATGGGGATGAGTATTTGTTACGAGGATTCTGTGTTGTGTGGCCACGCATATTTGTTACAAAGGCTTTATTTTGTCAGGCTATGCATTTTGGGAAGGATGAGAAGGATCTCTTAAAATAAGGGGAATTAGTAATTGGTAAAAAAAAAAAAAGAAAGAAAGAAAAGATCACTGAAGCATTTTTTTAATGAACAGGAGAAAAGAGAAGAAAGTTCAAAAGGAAACAGAGACAGGCAGGAAGGCTCTAAATGTGACATTTCAAACTTCGACACTGTGATATTCTATCTTTCACACTTGGTATATGTAGATGAATTTTTTTTAAAGGGGTCTGGCTTTCCACAAAGGAAACAGACAGATGGCCACCCCTACTATCCAACCAATGAGAAGTAGCCCATTAATACTTATGCACTTCAAGAATGTTTGTGGCAGCCCTTTTTGTAGTGGCTAGAAACTGGAAACTGAGTAGATGCCCATCAATTGGAGAGTGGCTGAACAAATTATGGTATATGAATGTTATGGAATATTATTGTTCTGTAAGAAACCACCAGCAGGATGATTTCAGAGAGGCCTGGAGAGACTTGCATGGACTGATGCTGAGTGAAACAAGCAGAACCAGGAGATCATTATACACGGCAACAACAGCATTACATGATGATCAATTCTGACGGACGTAGCTCTCTTCAACAATGAAATGTTTCAAACCAGTTCCTTGTTCAGTGAAGAAAGCCATATACACCCAGAGAGAGGGATGTGAGATATGGCCTACAACATATCATTTTCATGCTCTATATTGATGACTGCTTGCATTGGGTTTCCTTTATCAGATTTTTTTGTTCATGTAGATACAATTGTTCTTGCACAGCAAGATAAGTATGGAAACATGTATACAGATATTCGACTTGTCAAGTATTTTAATATAATTGTAGTAGTAGACTTCCTGCCATCTAGGGGAAGGGAGGGGAATGGGGGGGAAATTTGTAACGGAAAGCTTTGTAATGGTCAATGTTGAAGAACTACCCATACATATGTTATGCAAATAAAAAGCTTTAATAAAAAAAATACTTATGCACTGGACAAATGCTGCATATGGACAAACCAAGGATCCACAATGACTAGAAGGAAGAAAACTGGGAGACTAGACAGCAGCATCTCTGAAAGCAAAAAAAAGGAAAAGAAAAATCTTACCTGTCGATAGAATTTTTCATAGACTGGATTTCCACTTGACAACTATAAAACAAAACAAAACAAAACAAAATTTTCATTAAGATATGACTTTTTGTTTCTTATATTCTTATAATTATATATTTTTTCATGATCAAATGACTTATTTCATTTGCTGTAATGGAAAAATAATTAACAACTATTAAATGAAACTTTCCCAATTCCAACTTTCTCTAATAGCGGTCATCAATTCCTCCTAATGGGCTGCCTCCCAGGACCTAGTAGATCTCCACCCCAGGCAGGACTCAGGTCCCCATCACCATCCAATTGGCCTACGGTGACAGGCCCTGTATCCTGGAAATCCCAGCTCCCTTGGAGGCTCAGCTCTGGAGCCAAGGCTTGCAGGAAGCCTCCTCACCCTCTTATTCCCACTCAAATCACTTCAGAATGATTTCCCAGGGCTTCTGCATTTACCTAATAGCACCCATGCAGTGACCCCCAGCAAATTCAGCTCTTTAGGGCAGATGGTGCAGGAGTATTTTAGATAGTACAGGGATGCCTCCAGCAGAGGTAGGGATGCAGAGGTCAGCATCCAGCTGAAAGTAGCTTTCCTGCACTGGGGGAACTGGACAATAGTGGGCAAAGAGGGTTGGATGGAGAAGGGAAAGGTTTATGACTCCCCTGAGGGGCAACAAGGGATGCTGGTGTGTCCTCCCACTGAGGACACTGCCCTGGAAGCCATCCAGGCCTCCTGCTAACCCCTCCATCTCTGCACCTACTCCCACTCTTCCAATCACCCCAGACTCTTCACTCTCTTCTTGTTCCGTCTCACCAATTCTCCCACCAAAGCACTCCCCGAGTCTCTTCCCTACTCGCCACTTGGACAGCCATCACTACAATCTCTCAGGGCCTGGCCTCTCCCAACAGCCTCCAAGCTTCCCTTCCAAAGCACAAGTCTCGCCATGCCCTCCTCCTGTTCAAGAGCAGCCCAGGTCCAGGCCCACCAGTAAGTGCTTCCCCAATGCTCTGGCAAAGGGATGAGCAAGAACTAAGACATTTCAGAAACCGCCTGTGGCCTCTAGGAGAGAATGCAACCTCCCTGGCTTGGCTCCAGACTATTATCCAAGACGGATAATCCCAGCCAGACTAGACCCCCTCACTTCTACCTGCAGAAGGCTCCAGCATCAGCTTGAGGGCCAGGCCCTAGAGGAGATCTCTCCAGATCCCTGGCCTGGTCCCACCCCAAATACTGTGTATTACCTTTGTAATATAGATTTTGTGTTCTCCTTTATTGTGTGCATGCTGCCATCCCAGTAGGAAGACAGCTCTGAAGGCCAGGACTGTATTCCCTGTACCCAGCTGGGGTCCTGGTACTTAATAATACCTAAAGTGAGTTCCAGTCATCCTCCCCATCTCCCAGCCAAGCAGAGGTCCAATCCCTCCTTTAGGTGACAGCCCCAAAGCCTTCTCTTCTCCAGTCTCCAAGGCTTCTGCCAGTTCCTTCAATCCTACCATGGCAACATCTTGAGGCTTTGGACTCTGGACTTTCTCCAGCTCCATGATTCTCCCCAAATGTGGAGCTGAACACCCTCCAACCACACTTCCCCGGCTGAGAACATCACGTTTCCTCTAAGGCAGCTGGGTGATAAGGACAAGGATGGGAACTGAACAGGATGAGGTGGCCTGGCTGGGCTGGGATCTGCAAGGCTGGGAAGAGGCCTTGGACAGGTGCACGGATCCACAAGATCAAAGGTGGTTTATGTCCTCAAAGGGTCAAACCGTGTATGGGCGAGACAAGGCCAGTAGTGGCCCCAAGAGGCTGGGGGCAGGCTGCTCAAGGTGGATCGTCATTCCAAAGAAAGGGTTAAGTCCTACCGGCCTGACCGGCAGCAGACTTCTGTATTTCAAGGATCTCTGACTGCCCCTGTGGGCACTCACTCCTGAGGGCCATGGAGCCTGGCCAAGGCTTGGGAATGGTCCTAGGGCACTTGTTCTAAGGGGCACAAACTATA
Organism: Myrmecobius fasciatus; assembly: GCA_023553655.1. Lineage (NCBI taxonomy): Eukaryota > Metazoa > Chordata > Mammalia > Dasyuromorphia > Myrmecobiidae > Myrmecobius > Myrmecobius fasciatus. Next base: position 164,633 of record JAJPUD010003321.1, on the reverse strand, counting down.
GTCGCCCCACCTCTGCCAGCCCGCTGACTGGCGGGGCCATACATGGGGGCTGCTTGGATCACACCCCCTCCTACCAGCTGCTGTGCTGCAGGTGCCCCAGGCCACCAGATGCTACGGGGAGGTCCTGCCTTGAGCTGGCACTCCTCACCCTGCCTACATCTGAGAGCTAGACAGTACCTGAGAAGCCAACAGCAGAGTCCATGTAGTCATAGGGTCTAACACTGAGACATAAAATGACTCTAAACTGTTCTGAAAATCTTTAAACAATTACCAGAAGAGAAATAGCTGCATTTTGCTATTATAACCAGAAATTTTGGCAATATTTTCCTTTTTTCAGTACTTGGCTGGGATAACCCCATCCCACCTGAAAGTAACCCGCCGCCACCACTCCTAGCCCCCTCCTGAAACTGCTGAGCCCTGTTTGACCTCTTGGGGCATATTCTAAATTATATTATGGTTGTTCTGTTGGAGTATATATGATGTAGAAGAAAAAGCTCTGGATTTGTAGTTAAAAGACCCAGGTTCAAATCCTGACTACTATTTATACTCATTTGTGCAACTCAATCAAGTTACTTACCATCTCTGGGTCTCAGTTTCCTCATCTGTAAAATGGGGAAGGTCAGACTACGTGACCTCTAATCACTCCCAGCTCTAAATTTTCTGCCTAATTACATGGTTTTGAGCATCTATTTCCCTGTAAATCTTATGACTCTTAAGAAACAGCAACAGGGATTAGGTGAGAGTCAGAAAGGCTAAAAAAAAAAAAAGATGGGAAAAGCCCATCCTACAGCCCAGACAGCAGCTGAAACATCACAGTTCGTCATCTGGAAGTCTGGTACCCCCAAATTACCAGCTGATGGTGAGGAACTTAAATTCAAATCCCAAATTACAAAACACTGTCAAGCCCAAGCAGGAACCTTAAAGCTCATCCAGCCCATGCCTGTCATTTAATGAGAATAAACCTGGCCAAAGCCCTGCCTCTCATCCGCACTCCCCCTCCCCCCCACCTGAGCACTTCGGAGCCAAGCAGGCGAGGGCCTGGCAAAGACGGCAGCCTTTAGATTCTGCTAGCTTCCTCCTACAAAATCACTTTCAAACATAAATAAGTGTCTGAAATAAAAGGAGCGAGACAGCAAGAGTATCTAGGGAAAGCATGAAGGAAAGGAGGGAGTTCAGTGCAGCGGGGGCCACCTGAGGCAAGATGCTTAGGAAAGTCTAGAAAAAGAGGGTCAGGAGGCAGCTAGGTGCAGTGGATAGAGCACAGCCCTGAAGTCAGGAAGTCCTGAGTTCAAATCTGGCCGCAGACATTTAACATTCCCTAGCTGTGTGACCCTGGGCAAGTCACTTAACCCCAATTGTGTCGGCAAAAAGGAAAAAAAAGAAAAAGAAAAAGAGGGTCGGGATTAACATGTCACTGACAAAGAACGTCAACAAATGACGGGAAGGCCAATGGCTTCCTTTTTCTGGGTTTGGCTACATTCCTCCAAACAGGTTTTGGGAATCTCAGCAATGACTAAGTTCTTGGAAATGTTTGTAGCAACGGACCAAACGTGGTAAGGAAATTGTTTCTTCGGGATTAGTCTATCCTAATGAACTGGCACCATTCTCAAACAGTAATTAAACAAATGGGGAACCTATTTCATAAGACTTTAATAACTAAAAACTTGCAAGAGCTAAGTTGGGTCATTTGTGTAGGTACCAGAATAATAGTATTTTCTGAAATGAGAGCTTTTAGAAAAGCATTGATTCATTTAGAAAATGAACAATTAACAGCTAGACATCAGATACCTGAAATCAATTTTCTGCCTGACAAATAACCTTGCAAGTCCCTTTCAGCTCCACTCCTGGTCCAGTTCCCGTGCCTGGAGTACCCTGCTTCTCCCACTGGTGAGATCTTCCTCAAGCCTTCACTTTGGGAAAGGTTGGCTATCCTGGCCTGTCGGCATTCCCTCCCAATATGTTTCCAAATCACGTCCTGGGGCAGGTCCCTTCTTCTCTCCTCAGCCCTGGTTGGAAGGCAAGAGCCTTGAGGACAGGAACACACCCTTTGTGTGATTGTATCCCCAGCACTCGGCACAGTACCTGGCACAGGGAGCAGTTAGTCAATGCCTTTTTATTCATTTGCTTCCCCCAAAGGACGATGCTTTTTAAAATGCACTGTTGAGCAGAACTGGGCCATCGGAGAGTGATTTTGGGGAGGGGAGGGATTGAGGGGAACGGATGGGACCAGTGGCTTATGAAAACACCTCTTCAGGGAAAGCTCATGTTCTATGGCAATGGAAGGAATATTCACACATGGTGCTGAGAATAAGCGCCTCCCACTTCTGTCCATCCAATCTGACAAGCAGTTTTCAGGCAGACACTCTGCTAGGGATGGGGATGGTTCCTGCTTCTAACGACGCAGACTGTGGACTGCTGGGCACCTCGCTCCAGCTCCTGCATGAGCACCAATGGAGCACAAGAGCTTCGTTTCCCTCTCCCAGCTCCTGACCAGCCCATCTCTCTCCCATTGCTGGGGAAGCAGGCCAGTCCTCACCAGGCTGGCCAGAGGGCACAGCACCTCAGAAGGCATTTTAAGGCTAACCGCTGTTTTAATGGCACTGGGGAAGGAACAGCCACACAGAGGAAACACACTCGCCATGATTACTGAAGATGCAAAGTACAGGGATTCCCATTTTACAGATGATGATGCTGAGGTTCCAGGCAAGGGTCTCACTTACTCTTGGGTGACACTGCAATCAGCACGAGAATCTCCAAGAGAAGGAGCAGGAGTCACAAAAGGGGGAAGGGGCAGAGAGGACAGGGAAGGGAGGGGGCCAAGGGCCAAGCCCTCTGCTCACAAAGCAGCAGCACTTCAAGGACCTGTCATTTCCTCAGTGGCGGACAGCAAGCTCTCTGTGGTTCAGGGTTCAGAGCATTCCCTGCCCGGGGCCGGAGAGCCCAGGGGTGAGCCTGTGGCAGCACACGGGGCCGAGAGGTGGCTCCAGCCATCCCAGCACCAGGTGCAGCACTCGCATCCCGAGTTAGGAGAGGCCAGCCTCGTCAGTCGGGTCCAGCCATGTTGGAAAGTGCACACCCGGAGCTACCCACCGAGCCACCCACGGACCCCCATACCAGGCCGGGCTCGCTATCTTTTTCTGCATCCAAAATAACAAGGGCGCTAGAAACCTCCGGGGCCCTCAACGACCCCAACAGATTCCCTCTCTTGTCAATCACTGTGGCGCGCTTAGTCTTTCCTTTTTTCTGCAACCCTCCCCTTCCATCCTCATTCAGCCTCACTTCTTTATAAAACTGGAGGCTGTTCACTGTCTTCCCCATTTCACCTTCACTTCAAACTCCTTCCCAGTCTCTCCTCGTCTCCTCCAATTTTGGATAAGAAGGGCATCCCCTCTACACACGCCCACTGGAATTCGTTCCCTCCAAACTTCTCACCCACATTCTCAAATCTCCAGTATCTTCCTATCCACTGGTCTTTCTCACTGCTCACAGACACAGAAGTTTCCTCCCTTAAAAAGAACAAACAAAACAGAACAAAACAAAACAAACAAACAAACAAAAAAACCACTTTCCTAAGCCCTAACAATCCCTCCTCCAGGATTTGACTTCCTCCAGGTCAAAGTGCCTTGTAGCTCTCTTCCTTTTCTCGGGCAAAAGTCTGGAAAAGTGCCCTCTACACTCATTACCTCTGCTTCCTTTTCCCTCAGTTCTTTGTATTCTGGCTTCATTGTGTTAAATGCCCAATCTAATGGTCTTTCCTCAATCCTCAGTCTCCTTGGCCACTCCACAGGCTCTGACATTGTAGAGCATCATTTCCTCCTGGCTCCTTTCTCTTCTCTGGATTTTGATAATATTGCTATCTGCTGACTTTCCTCCCACTAGGCTGACCATTTTTCTGGTTCCCTGGCTGCCTCGGAATCCATGTCAAGCTCCTTAATTCCTATAAGAATGCCTCCAAGCTTCTGACCTGGCTCTTGGGCCCTGTCTCTCTCTCTCTCTTGCCTCACCAATTCCCTTGAGCTGCCAATGATCCCCAAAATCTCTCCTGAGCTCCAGTTCTACTTCACCAATGGCTAACTGGACATTTCAAACTGATTATATCCAAAACCAAATCTGTTCTCCCTAGTCTCTTCCCTTTTCCAAATGTCCCCATTTCTGTCAAGAACTTTACTATTTTAATATCTTCCATGCTCCTAACCTCAGCATTACTCAGGATTCTTTACCTTGCCTCACCCCTATGTTCAATCAATTGCCAAATAATGGTTGCAGACCTGGATGACTGGAAAGATAATAATTATTCCTTCTACATCATGACTTTCCCCATCACAGTTTCAATATATTGTAGGTCAGCTTAAAAAACTAAGTAAGAATTTTTGAGAAGTTTTGTGAAAGCTACAGATGACAAGTGAAGGACAAAAAGTTTAGAAATTCAGAAATACATAAAATATAAGGACAGTATTATATATCATCATAATAACATTAATATTGTTGCTATTAGTAATAACTTATATAAGGTACTACTCCAAACACCCCATTAAAAAAAATCCAAGGCAATCCAAATAGACTTTGGATAGAAATGCCATTTACATCCAAAAAAGAACTATGGAGATTGAATTATAAATGCTATGTTCACTTCTTTTTTCTATTTTTTCCTCTCCCATGTTTTTCCCTTTTGTTCTGATTTTTCTTTCCCAACATGATTCATAAAACAATGTATATTAAAAATAAATTTTAAAAAGAAAGAAAAAGAATAAATTCAGTCTTCTTTTCAGTTACAAAGAGAAAGCCAAAAATTTTTGTGGATTTCCAGATTGCAGGGGACACCATGCCCCAAACCCCAAGATGTGGAAAGGATAATTGTAGTGTCCTCAATAGTAATAGAGAAGTTCAGAAGAGAGTATTTGAAGGGTAAAAATAATGAATTCTATTTTGGGCATGTTGAGTTCAACATGTCAAGGGAACGTCCAGTTCGAGATAGCCAATAGGCAGCTTGAGATGTGATACTGGGATTCAGGGAGAGGACTGGACTAAATAAAGAGATCTACATAGAAATTATAATGACACTGATAAAGTCACTATGAAAAAGAGTATAGAGACAGAAGAGAAAAGGGTGCAAGATAGAGACTGAGAGAGCAACAAAGATTAATGGGTGTTACCTAGATGAACATCTAACAAAGGAGATTGAGAAGGAAGAGTCAGACAGGAAGAAAGAAAACCAGAAGTGAAGAAATTAGAGAAAAAACTAACAAGAAGAGAGTGACTGACAGTGCCAAAGCCTGAAGAGAGGTCAAGGAAAATGAGAACTGAGTAAAGGCCATCAGGATTTGGGCAGGTAAGAGATCACTTCAATAACTTTGTAAAGATCACAGTTAAGGCTGAATGGTGAAGTCTGAAAACAAGGAAGACAGTTGGTGAAGTTCAGCAAAGGAGAAGACTGGAAGAATTTATAACCAAACAAGACAGAGAGCATTAAGAAATATAAACTGGATGATTTTGATTACGTTCAATTAAGAAGATTTTGCAAAACAAAACCAATTCAACCACAATTAAAAAGAAAGCAGAAAGCTGGGAAATCATTTTTTACAGCAAATGTCTCTGAAAAAGGCCTCATTTCTCAAATATATAGAGAACAGAGTCAAATTCTTAAAAATACAAATCATTCCCCAATTGATAAATGTGGTCAAAAGACATGAACAGGCAGTTTTCAGAAGAAAAAATCAAAGTTATCTATTTTCATATAAAATGCTCAACACCATTATTAGAGAAATGCAAATCAGAACAACTCTGAGATACCATCTCATATCTATCAGAATGGCTAAGATGACAGGAAAATATAACAATAAATGTTGAAGGGGATGTGGGAAAACTGGGATACTAAGGCATTGTTGGTGTAATTGTGAAGTGATCCCACCATTCTGGAGAGCAATTTGGAACTATGGCTAAAGGGCTATAAAAATCTTCATACCATTTGACCTAACAGCATCACAACTGGTTCTGTATCCCAAGGAAATCATCAAAGAGGGAAAAGGATCCACATGTGCAAAACTGTAGTAGCAAAGAATTTTTGTGGTAGCAAAGAATTGGAAAATGAGTAGATGCCCATTAATTAGGTAATGGATGAATAAGTATGGTAAGTTATGGAATATTATTGTTATATAAAAAAAGACAAACAAGTTGATTTTAGAAAGACCTGGAAAGATTTACACAACTTGATGCTGAGCAAAACAAGCAAAACCAAGAATATATTATACACAGTAACAGCAAGACTGTGCCATGACGAACCACGAGAGACTTGATTCTTCTCAGCAGTTCAGTGATCTAAGGCGATCGCAATAAATTTTGGAAAACGCTATCTGCATCCAGAAAGAGAATTATAGAGTTCGAATGTAAATCAACACATGCTATGTTTGCTTTTTTTTCTATTTTTTTTTATTCTGTTGTAGGTTTCCCCCTTTTGTTCTGATTTTTCTCTCCCAACATGCTTCCTAAAGAAATGTGTATTTAAAATTTTAATATAGATGTAAAAAAATAAAATAAAATACATGTGTGTATGGGGAAATAAAAACCATGAGCAAAAGAAAAAAAAAGGGAGGTAGCACCACAAATTTATCAGATTGGTTAACACAACAGAAAAGGAAAATGATGAATGCTGGAAGGAATGCAGAAAAACTGGAACACTAATACATTGTTGGTAGAGTTGTGAACTGATCCAACCATCCTGGAGAGAAATTTGGAATTATGACCAAAGGACTAGAAAAACTGTCATATCTTTTGAGCCAGTATTACCACTCCTGGGTCTATATTCCAAAGAAAGCAAAAATTTTAAAAAAAAAGGGGGGGGAAGACCTACTTGTACAAAAATGTTTACTTTTTTGTGGTGGCAAAAAGAAGACGCCCACTAATTGGGGAATGGCTGAACAAAATGTGGTATATAATGTAATGGTGCTATAAGAAACGAAAAGCAGGATACTTTCAGAAAGACTTACATGAATGGATACTGTGTGAAATGAGCAGAACCAGGAGAACGTTGTACAAACATTAACAGCCGCACTGTACAATGATCAATTACATGAAGGACTTAGCTATTCCCATCAATATAATGATCCAAGACAATTCCAATGGTCTCATAATCCATATCCAGAAAAATAAATGATGGAGGCTGAATGAAGGCTGAATCATACTGCACTTTTTTAAAATGCTTTTTCCCCCTTTTGCTCTGTTTCTTCCTTCACAACTTGATTATTTTAGAAATCTTGCATTATTTCAGAAATTTGGATCTCAAAATTTTTAAAACGAATGTTATTTGGATATGGATCTTTGTGATCTCCCCAGTTCCACTTAATAGTATGTGAGCACGAGCAAAGGAGGAAAACTGGTGCACTCATTCACGGTCAGCATTTGGTGAGGCTAACAACAAGCCAAGGGAGCAAGGGATCCGAGAGTAGAAGAAGATGTAGAGTTGAGAAGATTCAATGAGGGGCCAAAGCTTGGCCAGATCAGGGATGACAGCCTAGGACACAACTGAGGGATGGAAGGAATGGAAGTCTTCATGAAAACAAAAGAAGGCTTAATAGGAGACAAGCACAGGTAGAGATGGAAAGATAAAGGATCACAACCTAAGACTATTCACCGTTCTTTCATGAACATGGAAACAGGAGCCTTGTGGGTGATGGCGGGATCCAGGACTACACCCTATTCACTCAATGTGTGACATACATTTTGCAATCTACATCCACCAACACTAAGTGTGTAAGCTCCTCAGGAGCATAGCCTAGTTTTTATCATCTCTTCAAGCCTTCCAAGTCTCAATAATCATGGTGGCCACCAATGAAATCTGTATTTCTCACAGCACTTGTAGCAAGTCTCAGATGTTGCTGGACTTCGTTAGAACAATTTTATCCAGCATATGAGATGTGAGCTTGCTGCAACATACAGGATACTAAGGGGCTGGCTTGGAAACCCGAGGAAAACAGGCTTAGCTACACTGCTATAATTAACCAAGGGCTTTATATATCTGAGCAGGAAACTGATATATAGACGTGTCTTAAACAACATAGCTCTTCTTTGTAAAAGACAGCAACTTGTCCCAAGTGCAGTGCCCATCTGTCTATCTGGCAGGCATCTCAAAGGGTGCATCGAGTCCAAGTTCCCTCGACAAGCAGTAAGTAGCTATTCATCTGGAAACATGGCAGCCAAATCAATACAAGGTCTGCAGAGTGTGCCGAGTGCTTCCTGTCTTCCAGACCTCTAGGGATTCTCACTGACCAAACATCTCCCTGACACAGCCCAATGGGCTCCCACTCAGCCGAATCTTTCAACTCTGAACTAACTCTTCGGAAAGGACAAAAAAAAAAGCTCTGGCAGGTTTCCTATTGTGAGGCAGAAACACAGACAAGCCACAAGCACGATGCTATTTCTCAGAGATCCCTGTACATGCCCAAAGATCGGCCATCGCTCATCCAGGTGGCTCACAAACTGGTTCTGAGCCCAAGGGTGTCTTGCATGAACAGATGCACAGACAGAGCGGCAACATCACTACCCTTAGCAGCCTGAATGATTCCCTGGCCAGAAACGTCTGGCTCTTTTCAGACTCCTCCCTCTCACTCCAGGCTCACACACTTTGACTCATCTCCACAGGACTTTTCTCTGCCAGGCCACAGAAACCGCCTCGCCTGGAAGCTCACTCTCTGGAAATATTCTCAGACTGCAAGTAGCCCTTCAGCCTCTGCCTCTGATTGGCTGCTTCCTCCTCGAACCTCAGAGTCATCTCTAAACAGGCCTTTTTCCCATGGCCCCTCACCAAGTACCTTCCCCTCCGCCCCCCTCTCCCATTCGGCCTCCTTTTGTCTATGACTCCCCATCTTCCTCCAGGAATATAAGCCTCTGAAGGACAGACTGTCTTTCTACTTCATAAATACTTGGTGACAACTTACAGCAATAAACCACAAAGCCATCCAAGGACTTTTACAATTAAAAGAGGACTCGGGTTCCTCACTGGGCTTTCTTCTGTGTCCTCATTACTGGGTGTATGTGGGAAAGCTCAGGACTAAGAAGCCCAAGACCAGAGTTCAAATCTCAACTCTCTCACAGGGAGATGTCAATTTGCCTGTAAGGAGTGGGCTAGACCCTTTGATCCCTCGATTCCTCCCCTCTTACAGGCTCTCAACCTGCACCCTTTAGTGATGGTGACAAGGAGTCTGCCCATGACCTAGGCGTCCCCTGGTGGCAGCAGCCCAAGGAAGAGGCAGCTCTTTGGGTCCCAAGAAAATGCACTAGTCCTTGGTCTGGATGATCTGGGGCCTGACTGAATGCACAATGTTCATGATGGAGCAGCAGTGGGCAGTGCATGCAGGCAATGAGAGGCACTCATGCAGTGAGGAAAGGACCCGATAGTCACAGGCCATAGGAAGAGCTGTAAAGGAGCTGCAATGATTAAGCATCACAAACAGAGGGAGAAACTAAGAGGCTTTTTATTTTGCAAAGAAAAACAGCTTCTTTCAAAGCAGGGGATGGAAACAGAAGAAGATGACAAAAGGAAAAGAGGAAAGGGTTCAAAATGATTTGAACAGAAATCATCTCTAAACACCAGTTTGATTTCAGATTAAGAGATCAGGTCCAGAATTTGGCACCTAGAACATGAAGGAGTTTCCTGCAATCAAATGCTTTCTGCTGATTCTCTCATTGAGCCCCCTCAGAAGCACCCCCCTCAGAAGTAGCTCTTAACAGGTGTCTGCCACGAGGTTCCAGGCACTGTTCTAGGTGCTGGGGATACAAACAAGAGCCACTGCATGGAAGGGTGTGACATGGGATCAGGCCGGAAGGGAGGAGGAGGCTGGAGAGCCCCGCCTGCCTAATTACTCTCAGGGATGGGAAATGGAGGCCAAGTCCCTTGCTTCTAGTCACTACTCTGGCCCAGCTGGAGCTTAGAAGGCACTAAGACACGGCCCATGGCAGTCATTTTACTGTGCACTCAGCTGATAAGAGAGTAAAAGAAATTATTTCTTAGAGTAAAAAGAAACAAATTTAAGTTAGAGAGCTACTTCCTTTGCCTCAGGCTGGGGCAGAAAAGCAGTCAGCCCCCAGCTTCCCCCCCTCCCAGCGTGGGCCTTTCAGAAACCAAACAGCCTCCCTTCCCCCTTCGAGGACCGGCCCACCCCAGGTGCTGCCAGGGCCACCCCATCCAGGAGGGGCAACTGCAGCTGAGGCCAGGACAGGAGAAGGGGGAACAGTGCCCTTCTCCCAGACCACTCTAAACTTGTGAGTGTGTACACTGGTATTTTATAGCTCTCAATTGTCAGAAACACAGCCCTTAATCAAGCGGGTCCCATCAACCCAGAATCCCTGAGCTGGTACTGATACGCCTCTCATCTGGGTCAATTTCGTACCAGTTTTAGGGGGCTAAATGGCGTGATGGTGGTGGGGGCAGGGGATGGTGGGCAACAGCCTTCTAGCTCTGCAGTGATTTGAAGGGGGCTGCATTTTTTCTCATAGATGTCCTTCTCCTCTAAGTATTTTCACAAGCACTGTAACACAAGATGACCAAAGGTCCCACAAAATGAAGTTTCCTGCTGTCTACAGACACACAACAAAAGCAAGTCCTTCATTCGCCTCTCCTCACAGGGCCATCCTTCCATGGGGCTGCATCTTCCTTCTGTCTTTGTTCATAGCATGTCAACATGGGGACCATTCAGTGCCTCCACCAGAATGGTGGCTCGCTAGCCAATGCACAAAGATTTCACTCTTAGAGGGCACAGACTGAGTAAAAACCGTGTCATTTAGAACCCTCTGCCTCCTTTACCCACCGCCCTTCAATGACTACTGTGTCCATTTGTCCCATGGGTCACCATGGCCCAACGAGTCATGTCTAGAAGCCTTTCCACTGTGGCAATCCCTACATATATCAGCAAAGAGTTCTGGGACCCACTCTAGATGAGGGGGCAAGCTGAATAAGCGCTGCCAATGTGCTAAAGAAATGGAATAAAAGTACATGATGCTGGAAAATAATACAAAGATCTCGATGTCATATTAGAATGTTGTTAAGCAGCTAAACCCGGATACCAGGAAAACTGAAATGTGGATGTACAGATATTGGAAAGAAAGTCCTGGGGAAAAAATACAACAGTGACTCCATGCTTGGGAATTGTCTAAAATACAAAGGCCTCCTGAAAGTGCCAGAGGACATGTTTTTATTTTAAATGAAAGTGAGTTGGGATCAATTTTATTTTGAGATAGACAGTTAGCTCAAGGCACCAAAAAGCAGCAGCTGGGAGCGCAGGAGACGAGACCCAGCAGTAAGCTACAAAGGTCAGGATACCGTGTTCCTGTGTAGGGCCAGCTGCTGTAGATACCCAAGTCTGAGCCCAGTGCAGTCATGCCCCCTTGGCCCAGGCCCAGGCCTTGTGACCAGCGCTGCCTGGCACACTGCACCACCCCCTGCAGTGAGAAAGCCAAAGACTTGGTCAAGGTGGGGAGCAAGCGTGGAGATGACCCCATGAGACTCTCATTGACCAGGCCCGAGAAAACGGAGGAGGCAGAGTCCTGGGCTTTGGGGTGGGTCCAAATTCTGCTTTTAAATCTTGGTTCTTGGGGTAAACCATCTCACTTCTCTGGGCCTCAGCTGTCTCATCAGTAAAATGGGGAGCTTGGACTCACTCAATGTCTTTGAATCCATGATATGATGACGCCTGTCACTGATTTAAAAAAAAAAAAAAATCTCTTTTTGAGTAGTCTTCAGGAGGCTTTACCCAGAGCCTGGAAAAGATTTTGCCTTCAGGGGAATTCTGAGGAGGCAGTGGAGGCTGTGGCAGGTCCCAGGGGTTCCTCACAGACAGATTCTGACTGGAGACAGTGAGGGAGAATCAGGAGGCCTGCCCCCCCCGGGCCTCGATTCTCAGCAGCCGCTCTCTTGGCCTGCCTGGCTCGGCACTGGCTCCCGAGGCTACTGGCTACTTGTCTGGCGCCAGCTTCGTGTCCCCCAGGAAAAGGACTGATCACAGATCACAAAACAGCAAGAAGGTCACTGCCCTCTTTTAGGAAAGAGCCCCAGTTCTGCAGATTCTATACACAGGGCCAGTGATAGAAGGGGAGCCTGAGGAGAGGCTGTTAGAACTTGCCTGGTGAGATTTCCTTTGACTAGCAGGGCACTCGGGCCCACTGCAGCCTGGCACCAGGCTCTAGCAGGAAGTCCAACCAATGAGGAGGAAGACAGACCCTCCTTCTCCATGGGAGACTGGCCCTGCCGAATCCCTGCCCCCAGCCTCCTGCAGGAGCATGCTCTGTTTCTGGAAGATTTCACACATAACCCTTTGGATAGATGGTCAGAGAAGGTCCCCTGGGAGACTACAGAACAGCCTCAAGTCCCGTGCCCAAGTAAGGGAGCCACGAGTGGCTGTAGGGAAAGTGCATTTTCCCCAAAGCAGAACAGGCTGTAATTAAGGCCTGTCCCTGGTGCTGCTCATTTGCCTTCTTCGAGAGAAATGGCTTGCTGAAGGAAGAAAAGGGGAGGGTAGGAGGCAACCTCCTCCAGATGGGGCAGCTTGCAGGGGAGAACGTCTGCCCTCCCGTTAGCCAGGAGTCACTGCGCTCTGTCAGAGCTCTCTGTCATGGGCTCAACAGCATCTGGCTCTGGTCACACCCACTGCTCCCTTAACCCAACAGACGTAAGGACATCATATTTCCCTAGTGGTTTGATTTTTAAATTTTTTTAACTTAAAAAAAATCATTGTCTTTGCTGTGACCCTGGGCCCAGTGGGATATTTAGCCTCTCAGGACTCCAGATGTGGCAGAGCAGGTGCAGATCGGCATTACTAGGAGTGTCCCTACAATAGCGAAACCCCACAGCCAGCCCCAAAACAGAAAGCAAGAAAACCTAGCCAGGGACGGTCCCCCAGATCCACCCCACGGATTCTTGGGAGAAAAGGCCGATTTAAGAGAATTCCATTCAAATCAGCATCTCCTCTGGGCCAGGCACTGGGGCACACAGAGACAAAAAAAATCTCTTCCCTCAAGTTGATATTCTAATGGAGTAAAATACAACTTACACAGATAAATCATTGTTTTTTACTTAAAAAAAAAAGGCAACATGTCAAGTAAGAAGAGAGAGGGGGAAAGAAGGGGGGGAGATCTCCAATTCATGGGGAGGAGATAGCAAAGAAGGCCTCCTGAGCTGAGAGCTCTAAGAAGTGGAAGGAAGTGGGGAGAGCGCTCCCAGCAAGGCCTGAAAAATCAGGCCGAGGGGAGTTTGGTTTTTTCCAAGAGGCAGTAGGGAGCCACCAAAGGTTTTGTTTGTTTTTAAACGGAGACATGAGATGGGCAGACCTATGTCCTAAGAAAGTTCTTTTGGGTGCTATGTCAATGCTGAACGGAGAAGGGCGATGATGGGAGGAAGAAGCCCAATGAGAGGTTGGCTAAATCCCCTAGCTTTCCATCCTTCCCAACCCAGGAGCTAGAAAAGGCCTCCATTGCCCTCCCCTACTCTCTCAGTTGCTTTATGTCTTTCTCCCCTTCCCCCTTGTCCCTCCTCAGGGGCTATAGTTAGATCACCATCCACAAACTACTTCCTAAGAACCAGAGTTCCCCACTGCTCTGTCCTGGATCCCCCAGAGTTCCCCACTGCTTTGTCCTGGGCCTACCTTTCTCTCTTGGCCCCTCTGTCTGAGTGGGTGGCCCCAGCTCTATCTGGATGTAGCCCCAATCTCTTTCTGAGTTCCAGGCAGTCTCACATCTCCAGTCCTGCCAAAAACTCAACCTCTTTCCTCCTTAAATCCCACTTCTGCCATTACTGCTAAGGGCACTGACACCCTTCCAATCACTGGGCTCACCAGCTCAAAGTCATTCCTGCCCCTTCCACAATTTGATGGATTCTAATTTCACAACCTCTCTAGGTCCTGTCACCACTCGTCTATCACACGCAGTCTATTCAATAGCCTCCTCATTGGTCCTACAGTCTCTGCAGCTGACCAAGTGATCTTCCTACAGCTCAGCTCTGTCAGATCTGATCACTCCCCTGCTCAAGAAGCCCCCATGGCTCCCTACTGACTCTAGGAAAAAAAGACATTTTTTCTTCTGACATTTAAAACTCTTCAAAGGCTCCAATCACATCATTTCCCCTCCCATAACAATGCTCTATTGCTGTTGCCTATACACCATGTCATGTATTTCCCACCTTCCTGCCTTTGAACAAATGTTACCCCATGTTTATAATGGTTTCACTTCTATCTCATGGAAGCCTTAGCTTCATTCAAGGCTCATCGAAAGAACTACCTTCCATAAAAGGTCTAACCTGAAGCTACTGGTTGCTACTGTGCTTCCCCCAAAATGATATCTACTTTGTAATCTGTCTTGACATCTTCGTGTACATATTATATCTCCTAGGGGAGCTGTGAGCTCTTGAAGGACTAGACCGGTGCCTCTCACATAATAGGGGCTTACTGATGGCTGCCTAATTAAAAAGTCAAGCACGCCCCTGAGATTCTGGGTCTGGATGGCCATGAGCATGAAGGTGCCCTTCCCAGAAACCAGGGGGCTGGCCTCGTCCCTTTTCAATCTGAAGAACCCAGTGGAGACAGATGTCCAAAGGGCAGTTGGTGATGCAGTTTAGGGGCCAGGAAAGAGATCAGGGTTGTATGTCCAGCTTTGAGAATCAACTGGTTAAAGAGGAAATCACTAAGTGAAAGAAAGAATGGAGAGAGTACAGGAGGCGGGACACTTGAGGAGGTCCAAGCCAAGGAACAAGAGCAACTGAACTGAAGAAAGGCAGTCAAAGACTGGAGAAAATAAGAAGCAGTGAGCATCATGGAAGTCCAGGGAGGAGAAAGGAGAGCTCAGTGGCCTCAAAAGCAGCAGAAATGCCCAGAAAGAGAAGACGATAACAGGTGACTGGATCTGGCAAAGGAGGCGAGCGGCATTTCTGGTACACGGGAGGGTCTAGCAGACCGATAGAGCTAGAGATGAGAAAAGGGAGCAGCTCCAGACAGTTTTCTGTAGGAGTCTGGCTATGAAAAGAAGAGGAACAATTGAAGATTTCTCTTTTTAAGAGTGCTGAGACTGCGTACTTCTTGCCTTTTCAACAGATAATGGAGGACAGAGGAAGAGTGAGAATTTGGAACTGAAAATAAAAACAAACTGGAACAGTTCTGCTAAGCCCAAACTCCAAGGAGTTCAATGATAAAAAGGTCAAGTCTCAGATATGGACGCCATAATATTTTTAGCAGCACCAGATCTAAAACTATATTATAAAGCAGTGGTCACCAAAACCATTTGGTACTTGATAAGAAATAGAGTAGTGGATCAGTGGAATAGGTTAGGTTCACAGAACAAAATACTCAATGACAATTGTAATCTAGTGTTTGATAAACCCAAAGACCCCAGTTTT